>JAYRCH010000115.1:1800000-2355168 GCA_037179445.1 Phengaris alcon alcon
CACGGGCATTGTGATTAGAATCATTCGGCCAAGCGTTTCTCATCCTGATGTAACATAATACCGTGTTAAGTCATAAGATTTAGCGTATTTATTACTGGTTAGTTTGGGTATAGATTCTTTTTTTATATAAAATGTTCTATTTATTTTATTCAAATTCTATATATTCGAGGCTTATGTAAATACCTCCTAGTTTAATTTAGTCTTTTTGGGGTAGTGATATATTGCATTTAATTTTGGGCAGACTAGGATCTGTTTCATTCGGTAATCGTTTAAAAGTTTACTTTAATATTAATTTCTGAATGTTTCGGTTGTTATATTTAGTATTATTTTGTATTCGAACGGCAGCCTTCATCTCCCACCGTGAGGGATAATAATATTATTGTGCAATTTTTATAATTTTATCATTATTACAACCCTTCCTCATATCATAATGTTTACGAATTGCTGATTAAATAAACATGCATAAATAATCTATTCTTAAATAGAAAGTGTCCATATTGAAAATTTTATAGTTGATCGCACGAACTATTGCCATTTTTTTTTCACAAACTTCCCAAAAACCCGACTTACATGAAAATAGACAAGTCCCAGCGAAATTCTGTCCTTTTCTGATTAAAGTTTACGCTTTGTGTACCGCGCAAAATCACTGTCAATTAAGTATCATTTTTTATATATATATTTTTTAACTAAATATAAACTGTATTAATCGTGTGACATTGAATGTGAAAGAAATTTTAGTTTAGGGCGTTATAGTATTGGTACAGAATTACCGATTCAGTGCTTTGGGATACAATTACACTTACTATAACTGTTTTTGATGTCCGTTTATTTAATTTTTTTTTTTTTTTTTTTAACTATAAATCCACAACTTGTACAACTATTTTCTTAAGCTCGTATTATTAATATTTCGAAACGGCTACGTAAGAAGTATGTGGTTTAGGTAAAGGCATGTTCTAACTCTACTGTTGTTGATACAATGAAATAATAATTTACCTCAAATGTATAATTTTATGATTTAATTGAAATAATTCTATGTTGGACCAATGCATATATTTATAAAGGAGGATGGGAAAAATGTATGAACGCTGGTCTACATACTCAATACAAACAAACCGTGTACGTCGTACACTGGTCCCAAAGTAAAATAAATGGGACATTAAGAATTTTCGGATCGAAGGTCAACGGATCAGGCTGATTTTTTTTTTGTAGACAGCTGATGCAATTACAAGTCACTTTTATAGATGTCGTTTTTTTCAAATATGCCGTATCTACAGAGATAAAAAATAATTAATTTTTCTTTGTATGGACGAAATCATAATTTTTTTATTTTATTCCAAGATTCAAACGTATTCAAAATAAATCATAGCACAGCTTATACAGGGACTCTTGTCGTACATTTGTGTCATAGACTGCGATTTTTGCGCCTTTAGGAGCTACAGGCACTTTATTTTTTTTGGTCAGCGGATGAGGCTGTTTTTTTTTTTGTAGACAGCTGATGCAATTACAAGTCACTTTTATAGATGTCGTTTTTTTTCAAATATGCCGTATCTACAGAGATAAAAAATAATATTTTTTTTTTGTATGGACGAAATCATAATTTTGTCATTTTATTCCAAGATTCAAACGTATTCAAAATAAATCATAGCACAGCGTATAGAGGGACTCTTGTCGTACATTTGTGACAAATACACTTAACTGCGATTTTTGCGCCTTTAGGAGCTACATGTACTTTAATTTTTATTGTTTTGTATAATTTATTTTTGAGTATTTCATATGGATTTTAATAAATATTGTTAAGGATAGACAAATACTAATGTTTTCTTTATTGACAAGTAACTCTTACTAATGTCTTATTCATAAAAAAGCTTATATGTATATCCTTAAACTAAACAAATTAAAGTAGAAATCCCAAAACAAGTACATGCAGGTAAATTATTTTATGGCTCATCTAGTTTGCAAACATTGTTTGGTAATGACTCATTGTCTAATTACTCCATTACTTGGAATTTGGGATCTGTTTTGTCATTTAGCGCTAGCGAATGCTTCGAAAACGCTAAATTACAAATAAGCATATAGATTGCAATTCAAATTTTCCCTTCGTACTTTTACGGACTTCGGAAAGTCAAAACACAAACTTATATAAACTAAATATAGTTAATGTATTAACAATAGTGGAAAATGAATTATACAAAAAAATAAAAATTAAAGTACCTATAGCTCCTAAAGGCGCAAAAATCGCAGTTAAGTGTCTATGACAAAAATGTACAACAAGAGTCCCTCTATAAGCTGTGCTATGATTTATGTTGAATACGTTTGAATCTTGGAAGAAAATGACAAAATTATGATTTCGTCCATACAAAAAATAATTCATATTTTTTTTCTCTGTAGATAAGGCATATTTGAAAAAAAACAACATCTATAAAAGTTAACTTGTAATTGCATCAGATGCTACAAAAAAAAACAGCCTCATCCGCTGACCAAAAAAAATAAAATGCCTGTAGCTCCTAAAGGCGCAAAAATCGCAGTTAAGTGTCTATGACACAAATGTACGACAAGAGTCCCTGTATAAGCTGTGCTATGATTTATTTTGAATACGCTTGAACCTTGGAATAAAATGACAAAATTATGATTTCGTCCATACAAAAAAAAAAAAAAAATTTTTTATCTCTGTAGATACGGCATATTTGAAAAAAACGACATCTATAAAAGTGACTTGTAATTGCATTAGCTGTCTACAAAAAAAAAAATCAGCCTGATCCGTTGACCTTCGATCCAAAAATTCTTAATGTCCCATTTATTTTACTTTGGGACCAGTGTGCGTCGTTAGAAAAACATTTCTTGTACATTATTTCCTTCATTAACCACATATATAATATGCAAGTAATCCAGAATTTGTTCCTTATTATCAACACTATCGAATAGTGTAATGAAATATAGGTGTGTATTTTTTCAAAATTAGTCGGTTTTATCGCGCCAATTTTCTATGCGGCCGTACTAATTTTCCGGTCTGGCCGGCCTATTCGTACAGAAACATGGCTCGGCATTGAGAAACAACTTTTCCACGCTAGTAGGAATTATGTAAAGTGCGCTCAAACAATAGGAAATAAAAACTATTCTAATTTTTTGGTTTTTGGCGTCGGTACAAAAAAAAAACCGTTAGTTACACGTTTGTGGTCATACGAAGAAATACAGTATAAAAAAGACCTTTCTAATGACATATAGCTTGTGAGTATCGAGTAGGTAGACCAGAATGCCCATGCTCCCCTTTCGTTTTGCAAATACTATTCGGAAATTCCGAATAGTATTCAGCATGTGTGTACGAGGTCTGAGTAAAAGTATATTTATGTGTCGGAAATACGAACTTATATAATAGCTTAATTAAGTTGAGAATTGTGCCTACTCAAACATGACAAAAATAATATTTCTATGAAAAGCAATTAATGAGATTATGTATAGTGATTTTTTTGTATGAGAAATTTTATTTATTGTATATTATGATTATTATTATAGTATAATTTTGTATACTTTGTGTTTTATATAGAATATTTGATTTCGAAATATAGGAGAAGAACTAGAATGATCTGAAAATAACTTAAAGTACAATTTGTGACTAAAATAATAAGATTTAATGCAAATAAATGTGGTTTATTGCAATAATTTCAATCGAGTTATTTCAAATGACGGGTTGAATACCTTACTTTGTGCCAGTTAAAATGTACTATTCAATAATAATTTAATAGTGTATTTTCTCTAATAATAGATTTCACTAAAAATGTAAAAAAAAAACTAGTTATAGGACCTGTTATACAATATTCTGATAAGTGTCAAGTAGCAAATTTACATAATTATTTTGTCTCCGCTATTTGACATAAAGTTAAGCTTCTTAAGCGCCTTACTCACCGTCCAGCCTGCAAATCCAGCACCCGCCCGCTAATGCCCGTCATTATTGTCAATCATTTTTTATTGTTGCATACAACTCGGCTTCCAGGCCGCGGCGCTGGATTTGCAGGCTGGACTGTGAGTATGGCGTCTAAAAATGTGATAAATCATGTAAAAAAGCTATGCGACATTCAATAGAACATTTAGGACCTAAATATAATTGAATCTTGTTTTAAATAAATACAGTAGTCATTTTGCTTACGCAACACAACTACATCTGTAATAGAATCAGGCGTTACTTTGCGGAAATCCGTAGCATACAGTTTAATTAATATTATATCTAGCAATATCCCGCGAAAAAATACCCACAACCGGCAAGCAAATATAAGTGCACACATAAGCAGTGTGGGAGGAGGGAGATGCTTTACGCATGCTTATTGCAATCCTACATTTGCTTGCAGGTTGTGAGTATTTTTTGGCGGGATATTTCTAGATATAATATTAATTAGATTGTTCAACTGCAACACTTTTCTGTGTGTTTTTTTCCACTCATGTATAATTAATAAGTGTCTCACAGTTTGTCACTATTGCGAAATAATAAACTGTGGGACGATTCACATAGAATTGTCTTATAGTTTATGTTATGTTTGGGAAATATCATGTATGGTCCTTATGGTTATGGCAACAAGGTTCAAAAGTTTGACTAAACGAAATCTATAACAATAAAACAACGTTTTTTTGTGCGTTGGCAATCGGACATCAACTTTTAATGTCAAAGTAAGGTATTCTTTAAACTTGGTCTCAATTTCTTGGGCAAAATGTGATAATTGTAAGTAATAGTTGCATGGGACATTCTTTGTGTTGTATATTTACTTTGTTAGCTATAAAAATGTAAGGGTATTATTTTTTTTAATTTGACATGCCGACCATGGAGACTAGAGGAGCACCATCTCTAAAAATGAAAAAGTTTCCGTCAAAAAATGGTTGGCGCTACTGTAGCAAGTATGTAAATTTCAAAGAAACGGCAAAATTAAATCGTAGCATCTTCCTAAGTTATAAAAATATTTTTGACTACGTGAGTAATTAATTTTTTATGATTTTATGAATTAAATAAAGTCGCCAAAAATGTTTAATAACTAAACTCACTTCACTCCATCACATATTGCTTACTTCATATCATACACGCTTCTGACTCTAGCGCCATTGTGGCCAGTTTCTCAGCTTTCTTTCTTACAGAGATGATGCTCCTTTCCTGTAGTCTCCTTAATGCCGACTAGTGTTGAAATTCTATGTGCCACCGCTAGATGGCGTTTATAAAAACATCCTCTTGATAAAAAGATGAGGACCAAAATATTTTTTTTAAACTACTTATTGTGAAAATCATTGTGTGATAACTTTAGGACTCTTCTTTAATTTTGTTACATAATAATTATGATTTGTGCTGTGTTGTAATTTTTCGCACCTGCTTCACAATATGTACAAATGCCCAAATAAATTGTTAACTTTTACTATATTTCTAAGCTAAAAGTAATTTTAGGTTTTTTAAGTACATATTCTTTTAGTCTCTACCCCTTTGGCCCTATAGTTCTAAACGCCCTATTCCTTGCACATTCCTTGATTATTGTAAGTATATGTTCCATAAAACTATTACGACGTGGGTGCCAATTCTTGTATAATTTGATTATTCAATATTATAATAAGCGTAATTGTTTTTGTACGATATCTGGAGGCTGATAAGTTTATTATTCGTGAGTTTGTTTTCTTCGTAGCACTTGCGAGTACCAAAACTGATTAATATGTCTACTCGTGTTACAAAAAAATTGTCACTGTCGTTTGTAATTATTAACACGAATGGACTATGGATGTGGGTTAAACAACACACTTTGAATATTAATTCTTTGGATCGAAAATCATGGCACTTTTAACGAAAGTAATAATTATACTGGCTTAGATGTGCCAGTGTCGGTCAATCTCTTAAGTGTCAGCTCACAGCAAGAAGCGACGCGGTGCGCCATTTTTAAGATAGATTCTAAATTGAACTTTATTATTGTACCTATTGTTCACAAAAATATACGTTTTATTGTTAGGCTAAGGACTCACGGAGCGATTGTGGAACTGCGATTTTATTTCAAAACTCACGAGACCGGTTATTTGCGCGATTACGAGTCGCCGCGGTTGCAATTTTCACCCGCAAACGTGGCGGGCAAAAATCTCAAGACGGGTGCCTGCAAATCTAAACAAGAATTTCGCCTGCCAATCGATCGCAGAGCGCGCGAGCGCAAATCGCCGAGGCTGCGGGTAATCGTGACCCGCGCGATTCTACTAGTCGCCCGCCAGTGCAGCGACACCCGCAAACAATCGCGTACGCCGCGGGAGTAAATCGTGGTAGTGAGTTTTGCTTTAATTTTTATCATATATATTTGCATTCTACAGAAGCTCAACGCTCCGTGAGTTCTTAGCCTAAGCAGCGCGGTGCACCTCGTAATTCGAACTCTTGCAATGAATCGCGTATCTTGTGTCATAAATAAAGTTCAATTTTGAAGCGCTACTTTAAAAAGTGTCGGTGTGAACTGACGCAAAAATGTTACGTGGTCCATGAGATGACACTACAAAGTGTACGGTTTTACGCAAGTCCACTGTTTTATGTTAACAATTTTAAAATTATGTTACGTCATTTTTCACTCGCTATGAGTGTGGACAATATCTTTTGGAGTTTCTCTATATTTTGTATACAGTTCAATATTTATTGTACAGTGTAATAAAATTCCATTGCATGTATGTATGTTTTTTATTTTGATTACAACTCTCTAAAACTCTCTAAAACAGACCTAATTAAACACAGATTTTATATTTAAACGCGTAATATGTGTTTTAAAATATTATTTACTCCCACCTAATATATAATCGAAAATCTAATTTCTAAAGAGATTAAACTGTGTAACTCTGATTACTATGAGGAGGACTAATGATTCTTTTAAATAAAACTATACATCTAACATATAAAAAATCAGAGTAACTAATAAAACAACCAAAAATAATAATAATTGTAAACTACACTACTTTCAAATATTCAAAATGTCAACAGCACACTACAAGACCAAGTCCTTATTTAATTTCTTTAAAACGTTCACAGATGGCGCTGCCTTACAAACATTAAAATATGCTAGATTTAAATTGGAAAACTATGGGTAGTCAAAACACCATACCTATCGTCGGCATGACGCCGCTGATTGGATCAGTTAGAAATGACCGTGTATGGGCGTAGATTTACATGACAGCGTCATATCCACTTGGCAACATTTGGCCGCGACATGTTGCCCAACATGTAGAAAGTTGGTGGGATACTTTTAATCAACATCGTCGTCTGCCTAGCTCCCCACACTGATTTCAGTGACGGTGGCCGGTTTAATTGAAACCAGGCCCGCTACGCAGGAGTTATTTTATAGTGCCCAAGTGTGTGCGCAGTACACAAGAGCACTCTCTCTTCCTTTACTCTCGTAACCCAGTGGGACGAATAACCGACACGACTGGTGAGATATCAGGCGCAGGTCCGACTTTTTACATGCCCATCCGACGCATGGATCATCTTTCTTGTCAGACAATCAGGTGATCAGCCTGCATTGTCCTAACCAAACTTGGAAAACAAGATTTTGTGTTGTTCCAATGCGGGAATCGAACCCACGACCTCCGAGTCGAGAGCCAAGCTCTAAACCACTAGACCACGGAGGCTGTTCGTCGTCTGCCTAGTGCCTACGCATCTACTAGGTACAAATAAATTTGCGCGACAGCTGGCAACGTCGCGCGTTTTTTTTAAACGTCGCTTTGCCAAGCATGTTCAGCCTCACGTGTTGATACCTAGTGGATACCAGTGGCGTGCACAGGATTATGACACTGGGTATGCGGCGAAGTACTCGGTCACAAAAACTTTTCGTTTATAGATTTTTAGCATAGCTACAGCCAAGCGACGGATCTCTAAGTCGAAACCATGCCAACAGAGCAAGTCTTAGATGTACTACTATTCATGTACATCTTCTACGGCAACGCAGACAAAACAGCGATCGATCGTCGCGGCGGAAGAAATTCTAATAAGTAAAATAACTAATACTACAATTATTATAGAAACTCAGTAATAAACTGTTAAATGTACACACTTTCAAATGTTAAAATGAAAAATCTTTTAAGAAAACTATAAATAAACTGGAGCGATTAAATTGTAAACAATGCTTATCACATGAAATATGCAATATGGCCCCCGCGAAACACAAAACGTTTCTTCTATTTAAACAAATAAAACCTTACTAAACAAAAATGCATAATGTGCATACGTGATTTATTAGATTTCCGTCTATTATTTTTACTCGGATTATAGGCAACGAATAATTTCCGACAAACCAGTTCGGCGGTTTTCGGAAGCGATCGGATAGCCGAGAGCCATTGCCTGCCGCGGGAGTTATCGCTATATAATCATGTCGATATTCATGGGTGTGTGCGTTTGCGAAGTATGAAAATTACACATACATGCGATGATATGTCCTGCAGAACGCAACGGCATGAGATGAGTTGCTATTTATAAAATATTAGGCGTTTTTAAGTTATTATATTTTTTTAATTAATTTATTTACTATTAATTAATTATTAAAGTCATCTAAAACGTACGAATGTTTTATTAAAATATCTGTGAATGACAAGTAAAGCACTGCATTTCTGCCTATAAGGAGCGCACGCCCCTGGTGGATACGAGACTATACGTTTTTGCTGCATATGGCCTGCGACATGCCGATTAGGCAGAATAGTGTATGGCTACTGTAAAGCTACTGTAAGTTGAAAACATAATCGGAAAACAAAAATGATGTTTACAGAGAGCATCATGAACGTAAATTGAGTATTTTTCTACATGTAAAAATTTAGTTGTTTTAATATGTACATATGGCCATACATTTCGTAGCAACATTAGTAGCGTATGACGTACCTACTTGTACGACTTTTACATGGGGCGTTTTCACGAGACTCACAAAAGTGCTTCAAACAATCCGCAATATCTTTTAAAATATTGTTTTTTAGTTTACTACTCCTCTTATAAACTTTCTTATTTTTCAGAAAACTCTTCATTTATGCGATAAAGAAAATACAGGAAAATACTGTATTGCTCGATGTCAAAGAAGATAGCAAATAGCAATTTGTCGACCAGCTTAGTAAGCACGGGCTTTTATTTCAAGATCATTAATTGTTTCGAGATCATTAATTGGAAAGTAATTAAAGTAGTAGGTTTATAAATTGTTATTCAAGTACAGCTAATGAAAAGTAACAATAGTAAAAAACTATTCATTTACTTTTTGTTACCGACATAAATCATAATCAATTTTAATCACAATAAACCGTATGAAGAGCGTTTTATTCAAACTATACAATATTATTATTCTTAGTTGGAGCAGTTTCTAGTCGTTACTTCCAGTTCCAACTCCACAAACACTGTGGCAACATGGCTTTTGTTCATTTTAAATACAAATGAATGTCCTTGGGATAAACTAAATTCAATTGATTTCAACAAACTATTTTACAAATAACGAATTTTTCATATAAAGCTCCTAGTTCATTACTTGTGTCAATAGATGTTGCTTTCAGAGAGCTTAGGTACTTTGTCGCATAATATATATATTATCTTACAGTAAGCATACCTACTTCCTATCGTACAATCGACATGACGCTGCCGATATTTTCATATATAAGTTAACAGTAAACTATCATGCAAATCCACGCCCATACTAGGTCAGTTTTAACTGATCCAATCGGTAGCGTCATGCCGATTGGACGATAGGCAGTATGATCAGAGTAAACAGTATAATATGGTGTATGGCTACACCATAGATTTATAACGGGCTACACTCATACTAATAGTCTTTTTTGCTGTCGTTAAATAATTATGCAAATGTGAAATGACAAATCAAACCGAAACAAAAGTTTTCACATGAAAGTAAAGGGAAGAACATAATTTATATTTTATTTTACGTCCTCTGATGCTCAGTGGTTCAGTACGTTGGTTCTCAAGCCGGGGGCCGCGGGTTCGAATCCCGCCGAAGGAATAAAAAGAAAGAGAAATGTATTAAATATGAGTACTTATAATAAAAAAATTAAATATAATATGTAAAATATTAAAGTATTAAAAAATATACTTCCCGTTGTCTGGTCCTCGTAACACAAGTTCTTCGAGTACTTAGCACGGGACCAGATTGACGTGGCTTGAAGCATCCATAGATATTATTGTTATTCATTCTTAATTTTATTTTCGGATGAACACTCACTACACAGAAGACAGGTTGCAATAGTCCTATTGCCTAGAGACAATCACACAGTATAGCGAAACAGAAGACGAAACGAATTACAGGCTATGTAGGTGTAGGTGGCTGTTTGTTGAGTAAGGAGCACACGGTTTTTCACGCCTGCATGGTCCAATGGTCTAGAGCTTGGCTCTCCGGACGTCGTGGGTTCAATCCCCGCATCGGACAAGCAAAATACTTAATTTTATTTTCAGGTCTGGTAAGTATAATGCAGGCTGATTACCTGATTGTCTAACAAGAAAGATGATCCATGCGTCGGATGGGCATGTAAAAAGTCGGACCTGCGCCTGATCTCTCGCCAGTCGTGTCGGTCATCTGTCCCACTGGGTTGTGAGTGTAAGGGATGAGAAAGTGATCTTGTGTACTGCGCGCACACTTGGACACTACAAAAAATAACCCCTGCGTACCCGGACTGGTTTCAACGAAACCAGCCACAGCCACCGAAATCGGTGTGGGGAGCTATTCTACATGTGGTTCTCTATATTTTGCTCGCCAACAACTCTGATTAAATAAAACTATATTATTATCACTAGAAAAGAAACATAGAGGGAGAAAAAAATATTAAGTACCTTTTTACGAACCTAACTTAACTACTTTGTTACTAACTCAAAACAAATATTATAATGATTAATGTAGATAGCTGAGTAATGTCTATGAAAGATGTACACAAAAAAAAGAAATAACCGAGAATATCATAACAAAACAAAGATATCTGGGATAAAATAAAATTATCCTAGTCCATGTATCCTGGAGTTATGCTGGTTGTACACCAGACACCTGCAGTTGGTAATGACGCTGTTAACTTGACTTATTTTGTGCTGTTGCTCGTTCAATATACTTTAAAGCCTGGCCAATTTGCTACACGACAAATATGGATGAAATGCTTAAGAAATATTATTATAACACAACTAGATTTTGCCTGCGGCTCCGCCCGCGTAAATACAGTATCCCACGGTAACAATGCACATTTTCGGGATAAGATGTAGCCGATGCTTTAATCCTGAGCCTAAACTACTACCACACCAAATTTCATCAAAATTCTTTCAGTAGTTTTGACGTGAAAGAGTAACAAACATCCATCCATCCTCACAAACTTTCACATTTATAATAGTAGTAGGAAAAACTTGATTTTATAATCACGGTGGCGACTCCGTCACTGAAACTGTTTCGGTGGCCAACACAATTGGACAGTTTTTTTAATTTAATTACTTAGGTATTTATTAACCAAGACAACAAAAAATTCCTTAGTTTGGTACATAATATGAACAGATAGACAATGATTTCAAGAAAATTTACGCCATCTTGATTTCACTATACCTCAAAAGTCAAAATGGCCCCAAACCACCCCCAAAAGTGGGGCCATTTAAGCGGGAACAGTTTTTCCCTCGACATGCCTCGTCTATAATATATACGTCTATGCAGGGGGAATATTGTATCGTAAGTGTTGGTCCTCGAATATGAAATTTTTTATTTTGAAATACCCTCTAGTTTTGTTTTTGTGACAGCGATATTATGTCATTTTGCTTGACATTCTTTGAGTTCAGTTTGCTCAGTTCGACTTTCGAGCCACTTCAAAGTGGGTGTGGGACTTTAGTTTCTATTAATTTTTGCTGTGATATTGTCTAAATGTAGGGTTGCCAAGCCCAAATAAAAAAAAAACTAGGATTTGAAGTTGAAAAAAACAGGACAATTCAGATTAAAAGCAGGACGCAGTAATAGAGTTGCAACAGTTAAATTAATATGTAGTGAAAATAGGTTAATTGAAATAGATATACCTAATGCAAATAATAATATTTTTTCACAAAAGTATTTGAATAAAATTAAATTAGAAAGAAAAATTGTAAAAGTGGCACGCGTATTTTAAAATACATTACTTCATCAGGTCGCTATAAAAACCGAGGATCCTTTAAAACTATCCAGGATACCCCAGGATACTGCAAAAACTAGGAAATGTCCTGGGAAAACCGGACGGTTGGCAACCCTATCTAAAGGTGATGAACTAGGTTTTTATTTCCGAGCTGACATTTTGATCCGAGGCTGCAATAGTTTTGTTTTTACGTCGATTTCACGTTTCAAGATTAGTGATTTCCTCGTGTGCGCTGGAAGTTCTTCTTCTTCTTTTGGCATAGCCTCCCCTGTAATAGGAGATGCTCCACTTTTTTTTAAAAATTTGACATTGTTTCTGTCGGGTCAATTGGGGGCTTGGATTTTAATGGTGTGAATAAAACACTTGCTAGCTATTTAGCTCACATAATAACAGATGTTGCCCGCGGCTTCGTGCGCGCAATAGAAAATACTGCGTTAACCGTACGTTTTGCCGCGATAAAGAGTAGCCTTTATCCTTTCCCGTGGTCTATTGGCTATGTAAAATTTCGTCACAATCGGTCCAGTAGTTTCGGAGCCAATTCCTAAGCAAACAAACAAACAATGAAATCATTCCTCTTCACAATATTAGTGTAGATATTGAAACAGTTCGCTATCACAACGTATCTCAATTAACATTAGTTACGAGAACTTTCTATTTTGCCCGTTTTTGCGGACGTGTCTCGGAAGCCCTAATTACAAATGCCCGCCGGCTCCAAAATCTACGGCTTGCTTTATTCAAATCATTGTTCTCCGTTTAAAATTATGTCTCAATATCACTAACGCCTATTAAAGTTAATCTTTGACTTCTCTCGTTCTTCGTATTAATGAAAGAGAAGGCATGATATTTAGACAAACGATTAACAGTGACAGACGATAGTGAAATTGGGATTTAGTGCTAATTTCACAAACGCCTGTTAAAGTTAATTGATGATTAATTATTAATATCATGTTATCTGTCTCGTTCTTCGTATTAATTAATGAGATGACATGATATTTAGACGAACTATTAACGCTAAGTAGCTTTGGGGAAATTGACACAAATCTGACAAATTACATAATTGAAAGTGAAAAAAATGCGTTTGGTTTCTGCGTCGTTAAAATTGCGATGCGGGCATTTATTTTACGAGAATTCCACTTTTGATTAGCGAAGTTGTTACTAACCTTGGTTCGTAGAATGTGATTATTTCATTGGTAAAATCAGTAGGCAGATATACCTAATAATCGTTACCTAATACTTCTTAAGGTGTTGTGCGTGTATCCACCGCGCCGGTAGACATATGCCTTCATGTGATCTAAATTTTACCAGTAACGAAAAAGTGCGAGCCGGATTCGCGCACGTAGGGTTCCGTACCATTATATCAATAATTTACATATTTACTTATTATTTCGTTATTTTTGTACCGTGTTTTCCAAGTAAACGCATTTTACTCCTAAACTAACAAAGGTACATAAGCCGCTATATTTTTCCTTTAAAGTTTATCACATCACTAGCATCATAAACTTTTTAAGATATTTCGAGCTAACCGTTAAGATTTTCGAGGGAGGGGACGAGCTATTTTAAAAAAGAAATGCACTTTCAAGTTGAATATCTCGCAAACGGTTTCGTGACACAAGAAATTTTTATAGAATAATTTCTTATAGTTTAAGTTTAAGTTTAAGTAATAATTTCGTATAATTTTTGTAGAATTATTTTTTATAAAAAAATTGTATAGAATTTTATATATAGAAATAATAGTTTTAGCAACCTCTCAATGATTTTAAAAGACATATCTAATGATACCCCACACTATTAGGAAGACGCGAGAAAAAAAAATCATCCACTTGACGTGTATGGTAGGTACGCCAAAAAAAAATTTTTTTCGTGATTTTATTTCTGCACTTTATCGACGTGCCAAATATACAAATCCATGAAAAGTTTCATCTTTATAGCACTAACCGTTTGGACGGTAAGTCAAAGACGGACGGACGGACATGACAAAAATACGTGACATTTTTTATTCAAGAACTTACTGCTCTTTTAAAATATTTTCTCGAACATTCCAGAGATTTGTTGCTGGTGTTTCTTGTTCTTATTTCTGCCAGATTTCGTGTTATTGTCACGAAGAGCCGCAATCAGCGCTGACATAATTTTTATCGCGCTACGTGAGGACCGAGGACGTACGTCCGACAATTTCGTCAGTCCAGCTCTTCTTGTGATTCTAGGTCATCGTATTATTTAAAAGCTAGGGATACCAAAATTATTTTTGTAAACAAGGTTCCTGGCAGGTACAATTGACAGCTGCGTAAACGTAACGCTATCGAAAGAGGTTTGTATGAAAATCATGACAGCGTCCATACAATTGACATTCGATAACGTTACGTTTACACCACTGTCAAATGTTCCTAGGCCCCCAGAACATGACTATTTTCTATATAATCTCGGTCAACGCGCTTTCTCATTCCTTATTCGCATTACTTTCTCATTACGCAAACGCGCTATAATCTGCAATCGACAACCCTATATAACTGACCCTTCTTGTGATGCAGGCGAATTCGGCAGGTCGATGAAATAACGATATTTCAACAATTTTCGTGACTTTCTGTACGCGGAGTTAATTTACATTTAAATGGCATTTATTTCCATTTAATTTTGTGCTCGTTTTGGCAATAATGTACTGGCAAATAGTGTATTATGTAGGTGTAGTTTAATGATGAAGTAAACAATATTGTATAATATTAATTAATTAGCTATTAATACTTTGATTTTTAAAACACGGAGGGTTTTAATGATTGTGTGTAATGATTGTGTGTGATCTTTCATCCTGTGACGTATTATTACGATACCATGATTAAGTAAATTATAAACGGAAATTTAATTTTATCCGTGTGCGTGAGATATTCTTTCTATTCACGCGGGCTAGCTTTTGCCCGCAGCTCCGGGCAAAAGCTAGTACTATAATATTTAATGTTATGATAAAATATCGCTTGCTATATACAGTATTATACAGGTGTATATACTTGAAAATTAGCTCGTCAAAGGTTACAACATAACACTTCGATATAAGAGCCCGGCTACACGTGCTATAATCACACCACACCGACGCGACAAAATGTGGTCTGTGGATTGCAACCACAACGCAACCACCAGCGACACCGGTTAATTATACGATAATTCTACATCTTTCTATAATTCTAATTATTATTGTAGGTAATGCTAAAATATTGTGCCAATGCTACGTTTTAGGCCTCGATGTCAAAAATATAACCTCACGGCCCACGAGTTTTTTTTTGACAGTTGATACGTCAAAACTCCGATAGATAGGACATTTTATAGAAATTACTTCTTTTTTTATTACTTTGTACATGTACTTAAGAAAATACAAATGCGATAAAAATGTTATCTTTTTTATTAATTGTACGTATTCAATATTAGATGCTTAATATTTTTGGAGGTAGCTGTATTTGAATTATTTATTGTAAAACTGACATTTGCACGCTTCTTAAAGCAGAATGTTTGCCACTAATGTACAAGCACCACTAATGTACCTTCTAGTTTAAGATCTTTTGTAACTAACATTCTATGCAAATAAACATTCTATTCTATTCTATAACAATTATCAAACATCGACATTTTGTCGGTACCACATCGCAACGACAACGTAACCATAGCTTAGCCACATTTTGCAGCGTCGCGCCGGTGGGTGGTTGTGGTACGTGTGGGAAGGCCCTAAGCCCTCGTTCCCACGAGCGCTCTTTAGTGGTCGCGACAGTAAAAACAACACTGTAAATAGAACGACGCTCTAATACAATTGCGCTGAAAATCACGTGGAGTTGTCAAATCTGACATTTGACACTTGATACTTTGATTTTCAGCTCTTTTGTACTAGCGCAGAGTTCTATTTACAATGTTGTTTTTTCTGTCGCGACCACTAAAAATCTCCCATGGGACACGGCCAGCGAGCAAGTAACTCGCATAAGCATGAAATAAGATCGTTACTTAAATATGTCGCGAAAACGGTTCTAAGTGGGGCTTTTTGGAATATCACCCGAGGGATCGAAGTTTGTATAAATACTGCTACTTAACCTACTTCAAGGTGACATTTAGTTTTGAACAAAATTAAAATTTTATTAAAACAACACTTTCTTTTTTATTTAAAAGTTTGCTGAGTGTTTAAAAATCTTCATACAACAAAGACAGTTAAAGGACGTGACAGAATAGGCTAGTTTCGTCTATCAAAATCAAATGATATGAATTTGTTATTTATATAGTTTCTATCATAAGAAATACGAATACAATACTATTTTGTTATATAAATATGCGATTTATTTATAATTTCGAAAATAAAACTGTGGTTTTATTTGTCTGTATGTCACGTGACCTAAAATGCCAGCCGCCATATTTGTCTTGCAAGTGACGTCATAAGAACATAATCAAATCGAATAAACAACAGCGAAAGTTACATCTAAAGTTCATGCGCGACACACGCACATATGACATCTATTTGTCTCTGTCCTTATGACGTCACGATAATGGTGGCTGTCGTTTTAGCGAAAACTTTTATTGTTCAAATTTTAAACATTTTTTCTTTGCATAAAGATATATTATTTTTAGAAAATAAAAAATACTAGTTGACTATTGAATAGATACGAACATTTTAAAATATATTTGAAAAAAAAAAAAATGTAGAAAAGCCTATTGATGCCTTTAATTCGTACATTTAATTCAAAATACAAATATTAAATACTATCTAATATGTATAAAGCTCTTAGTTCAAAATCATACCGAAATTACATAAGTATATATCTTATACTTTAAACGAGACAATCTTGTCGATATATAATCGGCTTCTCGAAAACGGCTACAAATAACACCATGAAATTTAGTATGCAGGGAGTTTTGTGGAAGAGTAATTGATCTAGCTAGGTCTTATCCCTGGGAAACTGCGCATTTTTAAGCTATATATATATGTTCATTCTTTCGTCGTGCAACAACTGTAAATCAATATTTTCGACTCTTTTATGTCAGTCCGATTGGTTGTTTGGTATGCCTATCTATAATAATTATTGCTTAGTTCGACAATTCGGCATGTGATGGGTTCTTGGGTTCGGCATGTGATGGGTTCTTGGGTTCGGCATGTGATGGGTTCTTGGGTTCGGCATGTGATGGGTTCTTGGGTTCGGCATGTGATGGGTTCTTGGGTTCGGCATGTGATGGGTTCTTGGGTTCGGCATGTGATGGGTTCTTGGGTTCGGCATGTGATGGGTTCTTGGGTTCGGCATGTGATGGGTTCTTGGGTTCTAATCTCGATCAGATAAATATTTTTGTGATTCTTTTCATGTTTTCAAATTTATCAGAACAGCGAGCAGACGATTACCCATGTAGTAGGTACTACTTATTATTTACTGTGTGCCGAAACTAACAAAAGTTTTTGGTTCAGAAATCGTTAAATAATACCAATATTTATCTGTTTACAATCATCATCAATTAGAATCGTTTAAACTTACTGTGAATTAATTTTACAGTTGAATTATAACGAGACTGATCTGTTTGTTTGGAACAATTTATTTATCTTTGTGGTTTTTTTGTGATACTTACATGTATTTTATTTTTTAGTTTTTGCTGAAATGCGAACAAAAAGTATTGTATGCACCTTCATAACAAATAACAATATTAAAAACAATAGAGCGAGAGCCAGAGAACTCTCCAGGGGCCCAATTCTCGTAACTCGAATCTCGGTTCGATTGTCAGTCTGTCCCGCTCGCGCGCGCATGATTTGCCGCCTATGCGAATGAGTCAACGCGATAATCGAACCGAGATTCGAGGTATGAGAATTGGGGCCCAGGCATTCGTCATTTTGTTAAGGCTGAATGTTTGCTAGTCTCCCTACACAGGTAATAAAGATGGCCAATCATGAAGTTTCTATGATAGTATGGTAGGTAAACAGTACTAAAGGTGTGAAAGATACCAACATACTTTCGTGAAATTGAATCTGGCGAGGGTTTTCCACGATGTTAAATATCTAGCAATTAAAGACGCATTTTTATAACACTAGCCGACCCGGCGAACTTCGTACCGCCATATTTTTAGACGTCTCACAGTCTTCTGTCTTATTGCACACTCACTTTTCGGAGATTTTTAAATATTAACTATCATTTTTTTAAATATTTACTTATATACAAACTTTCTGACAATAACGATCACATAAAAGGAAAATTTATCCAATTCGGTGGAGTCGTTTGGAAGTTATGCGCGCACAAACATTTCGGTAATTCATTTTTATTTAAGTATATAGATTTTGAAGCAAACATTATAAAATCACCCGTTTTTTTCGAGGTAAGTAGCTTGGTATACACACCTTTAGTACCTACCGTTTACCTACCAAAGCCACTGTCAAGGAAACTTCATGTTTGGCCATCTTTCTTACTTGTGTTGGTATCTGCTGACAAATTTTCAGCCTTAACAAAATAAAGAAAGTCTGTGGTTCACTGACTCATTTAATAACTATACCTTTATACCTATATATATATATATATATATATATATATATATATATATATATATATATATATATATATATATATATATATATATATATATACCTATATATATATATATATAGGTATAAAAAATTAAAAAATTAAAAATTACTAGCTGTTTTCCGCGGCTCCGCCCTCGTAAATATATCCCCCGACTAACCCCCAGGAATACTGTACTTTTCCGGGATAAAAAGTAGCCTATGTTTTAATACATCCATCCCATCCATCTTCACAAACTTTCACGTATATAATATTAAGTAGGAGTAGGTTATCCTACTATAAAAGTATAGTTATTATATATATATATATATATATATATATATATATATATATATATATATATATATATATATATATATATATATATATATATATATATATATATATATATATATATATATATATATAATAACTATAATAACTTTAACTATAATAACTATAATACTTTCTTTTTAACTATAATAACTTTATAATAACTATATATATATATATATATATATATAATAACTATACTTTTATAGTAGGATAACCTACTCCTACTTAATATTATATACGTGAAAGTTTGTGAAGATGGATGGGATGGATGTATTAAAACATAGGCTACTTTTTATCCCGGAAAAGTACAGTATTCCTGGGGGTTAGTCGGGGGATATATTTACGAGGGCGGAGCCGCGGAAAACAGCTAGTAATATTATAAAGAGCTTGCGTTAAATAGGCTCTGAAACTACTACTCGAAATCTCTGCCCAATTTAATACAAATATTGGGCACAGATTTCGAGTAGACCTAGTTAGAATCGGGGCAAAATGTACGGTTTCCTCCGAGATTTCCTTCTGTTATGCGCGCACGAAGTCGCGAGTAACGTCTAGTGTAAAAACACTTTTGCAAGTCCAAAATTATGAAATATATTGCCTTGTCTATTACCTTTGCGAAAGAAATGAAAAAATATGGCCCAAGTTTAACTGCCTCTCAAGCGAAAACTGGAAGGTTTTTTTTTAAAAGACTATTATATTTTTTACCAGCTATCGCTCGCGGATTCGATTATAAAATTATGCTTTGACTAGCTTTTTCCCGCGGCTCTGCCCGCGTAAATATAGTATCTAGTATCTCACGGGAATACTGTACTTTTTCAGGATAAAAAAGTAGCCTATGTTTTAATCCAGAGCCTAAACTACAACCATACCAAATTTAATCGGAATCCGTTCAGTAGTTTTTGCGTGAAATAGTAACAAACATTCATCCATCCATACATCCATCCATCCTCACAAACTTTCACATTTATAATAGTAGTACGATATTCATCTTTGGGAACGGTTATTTCGCAAGATCGAGCATGGCTGGGAAAATAAAAAAATACTCGCCATGTTACCGAAATATACTAATTTTTAACCAATCACATCCTAGCTTTTTGTAGTTTTCTGCAATAAAAATGAAGCGCACTTGGCGCAGGTTTTTAACTGATTAAAAAAAGAGGAGGTTCTCAGTTTGACCTGTTCAAAAATTACACAATCTGTTTACACAATATGTTAAATTGAATTACTTTTTTTTTCAGTGCGTTGGCTTTTTGAAGGCAGTTCTCTTTTTTAGGGTTCCGTAATGCATAAGGAACCCTTCTAGTTTTGCTCTGTCCGTCTGTCTGTCTTTCTGTCCGCGCTTCTAGCTTCTGTAATAATTATGAATATAAATGGATGAAATGTGGTATAGTTATAGATTGTGTATAGATCTCGGTTTTGGAATCATAAAATAATAATAATTTTATATTTTAGGGGTGGCTCTTTATACATGTGAAGTTTTTTTTTACTTCACATTAAAATAATCTCCACTTCAATATACCGATATCGCACCGTTATGTCATGTAATGACAAAGACTTATGTCACAGAGTAGAAAATATATTATAAACACACCGGCATATTTAGCGAAACACAAAAAAAAGGTCCATAATTAAAAAAATATGGTTTTATTTTAAAATCTACTTACTACACTTCTTTTGTTATTTAAAGTTTCATTTGTTTAACTTAAAATGAGATCACATTAGGAACAGATTTTGCGAGTAAATGCTATTTTTGAAAAATGGTACATTTTTGAACTTTTCATGTAACCGGGAAAAGTGAAAATTAATATTAAAATAACAATTAATTAAATTAGAAAAACGCTGATTAATATCGCGTATTTCCCCCACGTGCTCTTATTAAAGTTTATACCCGTCTATGCATACTGAGAATGATGTAATCGATCGTCTCCTGGTATAGTCTCCGCCATTCCTCAACTACGGCGATTCGCAGTTCACCCACGTTGATAGGAGCTGGAATTCTGGACTTAACTTTTCTTTTCAGCAAGTCCCAAACGTGCTCTATTGGGTTCATATCCGGTGATCTCGCCGGCCACTCCATAACAGTGATATTCATATCATTAAGATAAGCTTGAGTTACCCGAGCGGTATGCGGCCGAGCATTATCCTGCATTTTAACAAAATCGTCACCGATATATGGGACAAACGGTACGACATTTTCTTCTAAAACTTCTCTGATATTGGTCTGCAGCTGACTCCGTCTGTCAATCACTACCAAGTCTGTGCGAGCTCCCAAACAAATGCCCGCCCAAACCATTATTGATCCACCACCGTATGCAACTGTAGTTTCAAAATTTGTCTGAATGTATCGTTCTCATTTGCGTCTGTATATTCTTTGCCTGCCGTCAATTTGATTTAAGAGAATTCTGCACTCATCACTAAACAATACCTTACTCCATTGGTCCGCGTTCCAAAGTCGATGTTCCTGAGCAAAAGTTAACCTGTTTCTACGATGATTTTCCTCGAGCCTTGGAGCCTTGGCGGGCACAAATACTTACGTATACTTACGTACGCTCACTTACGGTTACACCCCGCACTGCTTCTAACTCATGTCGGGCTTGGACGGCCGTCAAACGGGGGTTCCTACGTACACGAAGCCGAATGAAACGATCATCCTTACTCGAAGTGCGTCTTTTTCCGCCTTGTCCTGCTCTTCTCACATAAGTACCGGTCTCCCTGAACCGTTGGATACTGCGATGGATCGTTGAAACTGGTCGACGAAGATCTCTGGATATCACTCTGTAGGTTTGACCATTTCTTCGCATTTCGAGTGCCCTGGCAATCTCCGTTAGGGCTAAGTCAGGCATAATTCAGTCCTCAACTCCAAAAAGATACGCGATTTAAAAGAAAGTAACAAAAAACAGTATTTCAATGAAATTTTAAATCAAACTCAGAAGGAAGAAATACTCGAAGTTCGCTCCAGATAAGGTGTATTTGAATAAAATTAAAACAATTGCATAAAATGTGATGTTCAGTTGTTTTCTTAATTTGAAAATATTTCTTTTTAAATTAAATGACGTATAAACCAGCCAGCAACCTTATATGATACTGATATCAAACCTTTAATTTATGTTCCGCTAAATATGCCGGTGTGTGTATTATGCTTCATCTAAAACATATTAGGTATACCTACGTGCCTCTCACAATATCGGAATTCGCCGGTTACGGGAAAATTCAGAGCACTGAAAATAGAACTCTCTCTTAATAGAGCTGAAAATCGAACACACAAGTGTCGAGTCAAATGTCAATGTCTATAAAAGCTTGAAACTAGACACTTCGATTTTCAACTCTATTGTATTAGCGCAGATTTCTAATTTCAGTGCTCTCTGAATTTTCCCCAGCATTCCGGATTACCCGGCCTAATATAATATAGTAATATATTCCCTAATGTAGTCCCTGCCTAATATAATGGGAAAACGCTCTTACTCGGGTTATTATTTCGAATCTATTGACGCCTCATTAGGCGCCTTGTTCCGTTTTTACTACTCAACTTCCTGACAAATCGTGAAAAGGGATTTTTATTCCTTAATATTCCACTTTCAGAACTTTTTTATACTAAGGGCATTTTTATCACGGTTTTAAATAATTCCTAACTTTTGTAACTACATAATTTCGAAACTGTTAGTCTCTTCAACAATGCGACCTATCATGTATTAAGTTGATTTTTTTTGTATGGGAGTTCCGTTGTTGTGTCTAAATTAAAAGGTAACACTATATTCAGCTCTATTCCTCAAATAATTGTCCTCTATTCTATTTACAGTGAGGATGGCCCTCGCGGTCTAGTCTGGAGATCCAGCAGCAAGTCAATAGTGTGAAATGGTGTAATATTCTAGTCTAGGCTATTGTTAGTTTTTAGGATTTAGTTTAATTTGGTCGCAAAGTCGACCAAAAAGCAGTTAAATCCGCAAACGCACTCTTATGAAAAAGAAATACTATGAAATTTACTTACGATACAGGTGAAAACATCAAAAATATGCTTCCTATCCTCCAGCGCGTTATGTGCTGTAGATATTTTAATATGTTCTTGTCTCTTTTGTCTGTACTTAAGCTAAGTACATATCACAATGATGCCAAGGAATTCACTTTAAAAGTTTTAAGCCTCTGAGTGTTTGAATCCTTTGCCACTTATGAAACGGACCGAAGTTACATAAGTCAGTATAACGCGCGGACCGGTCAACAGCAGGTGGGCACGGCTCCAAGTACGTGAGCTGCACGGACCCGAATACTTAGTGTATGGGTAGTTGGATTATATAAGCGGAAAAATACGAGAGATACATAAAATTGCTAGATGCAGAAGCTCTCTAGCTGATGTGTATTGTCGTAATCTGTATCTTGTATCTTGATATGATAGAATCTTGTATCAAAGATACGTAGAAACGTATCGTATTAATATAAAAATAATACGTATTAATATAAAAATAATAGCTGCACACTGGTTTTGGTGTCGATGGCCGGTTGCGTTGAAAACATAACCTCAATTCTCGTATTTAAAGTAGACTTTCATTTTACATTGATTGTATTATAAGTGAAGCGACTTGTTATCATAAACTGATTTTGAGACATTTGCACCAATCAGGAGGCGTTAGACGCCGCTTTAACGTTTACGAGAATACCAGTTTGACAGTCTTAGCGTGTCGGGATTTGATTTTAATTCTATTATTGCAGGTTTTATTTAGCAGAATTGACCCTCTTACCAGCTACGCAGACTAAAATAAATTGTGCTCAAATACACAATACACAAGAACACTCCCTCTTCCTATACTCTCGTAACCCAGTGGGACGGATAACCGGACACGACTGGCTAGAGATCAGGCGCAGGACCGACTTTTTACATGCCCATCCGACGCATGGACCATCTTTCTTGTCAGACATTCAGGTGATCAGCATGCATTGTCTTAACCAGACTTGTAAACAACATTTCTTGTTGTTTCAACGCGGGGATTGAACCCACGACCTCCTGAGTCGAGAGCCAAGCTCTAAGCACTAGACCACGGAGGCTGTTAAGTCTGATGATAATAAATAATTAAACAAAGTTAAAACCATAACCCGAGTACGCAAGTTGTAACGAATCTATTGACAAATCATTAATTAAAATAGCATCTGTAGTTTAGGCGCTACGATGAAACAAACAAACGACGATACATACAAACATAGACTGCAAAAATCATTACCATTCCTTTTAGCTTCGCCGTAGTCGAGTAATAACATAGAGACAAAGATCAGATTAAAACGGACTTCTCGTATCAAATAAAATACAGCACCGCTTGATGTATCGTTGCTTTGTTTTTATAAATTAAGCCTTCGCGAGCTGCGGGGTGAAAAATGGCCGGCGTCGTTATCAGTGCACACATAATATTTCTTTTTCATTCCTTTGACATATCTATCGTCGGAGTTGTGAAGCTGTTGGGGAATAACTTTATCAAAATTATTTATTGCAGCGGTTATTGCAGCAACGCGATTACTGAAATTCATCATATTTTATCATTATGAGTCATAATCATTATACGAGCTCGTATTGTGAAAATTGCGATCGTAGGAACGACGCTTAGTTGGATTTTATGTGCATAAATTGTTATATTTGTCAAAGGTAACAATGTAGGTGGGCTATGGGCATGGGCGGCTACACCGCAACGGGGCGCGCTTCGCCTGCGCATGCGCCTTACTCGCCAGCGCACACTGCGCGGCGACAGCTTAGGGGTGTCCACTTTGAAAAAACATCGATGTTTTTTTCGATTCGATATATCGAATCTGTACATCGATTACTTTCGATGTATTGGAAGAAAACATCGATGTTTTGTATAAATCGAGTACTTTTTAAAGATTTTTTATAATCCACTAATTTAAGCATTGTATTATTAAAAAAACAGTAAAAGCCATACTTGAGAAAAATCTTTATTACTTATATATTAAAGTAAGAACAAAAAAACATCTGCATTTATTTTTATAAGTTAGTTTTATCCTATTTCCAGTGTTTTTTTGGAAGACTTTGCAAAAACAACAGTTTATTTAAACGTTTGCCTTTCAGCCTATTTCTTTGTTGATTGATGACTTGTGCTGCTTTAGAAAACAAACGTTCAGATGGGACTGAAGTGCCTACCATAGTCAAGTATTTGTATGCAATTGAATGTAGTTTAGGAAGCTGAATCTTAAGATCATCCCAAATTTCTAAAGGATTTTCACTTAATCTGGCTACTGGGCTACGCAAGTAAATCGATAGTTCATCTGAAATAAAATCGACAGATTGTACCGTTTTCCAGCTCTTATGAACTAATTTGTGGTGATCATCCCACAGTGAAAATTTTTCCTCTGGTTTTTCAGAATTATCTGAAGAATCAGATTCCACGATCTCGTTTTGTTGTACTCTACTTTTCATCATTTCCTTGATTTTTGAAACAGCTGTGGAGCAAGCGAGCGGGTCTGTGAAATGCATTTTCTTAAACCTGGGGTCCAAGATTGTGGCTACAGCGAAAGGTGTTACTCTCTCTATAGCGCCCATTCTCTTATCAATCTCTTTCAGGACCAATGCCTGCAATTCTTGGGCAAGAGATTCTTCGACTTTAAGAGATTTAACTTTTAAAAGAAGACAATGAATAAGGGGTATTACTTTACTGCTAGTGCAGTACTTGTCACCTGATACTTCCTTAGTTGCAGCTTCAATCGGTCGCAGGATTTGTAAAACCGAAGAAAGAACAGATAATTCTGACGCAGTTAGCATCGGTGGTGCATTTTTATGACGAATTATTATATTATTGACGATGGTGCGAAGCTCAAAAAATCGCTCGATAATGTAATAAGTACTGTTCCATCTCGTTGGGACCTCTTGGATTAATTTTGTTTCTTTCTCGGTTGCTTTACGTAGCTCATTACTAGCTACATTGCTTTGTTTGAACCAAGTCACTATTTCTTTTAGTTTGGTTATTAAGTTTCGCAGATCAGCACACTGCTGTATAGCATTTTGTGCAACCAAATTCAACGTGTGTGCAAAACATGGTATATGCTTTTTTCCAAAAGCTAAATCAACAGCTTTTACTATGTTAGCTGCGTTGTCTGTGACTACAGCTGAAACTTTGTCATTATCTATATTCCATTCAGCACAAGTGTTCAACAGCATGTCAGATATGTGTTCTGAAGTATGACGATCGTTTGACTCGTAAACTCCAAGAGTGATTGCAAAAATATCATTACCTTCACCAAAGTGGGCTGTTATTCCTAAAAAACTTCTCATACTCATTGTTTCAGACCACATGTCAGTAGTAAGAGTAACATGTACAATATTTGCCAACTTAGCTTTGAATACTGTTGATAATGCTGCGTATTTATCATCGACCCATCGTGTCAACGTTGTTTTACTAGGAAGTTTATAATGTGCCGCAAGAACTTTAATCAAACTGGCAAAGCCTTCATTTTCAACAATTGTGAATGGTTGGTTATCTTTACATATCATATATATTAGGGCGTTGTTTATTCTTAACGTTTTATCGCCTCTCTCTGAAAAAGCGTATATATCTTGAAAACTTGTTACAATAGATTTCTGACGTTTTGGAGCTGGAGGAATAGAAACACATACATCGTCTTTTGAAGAGTCACATTTTTTTTCAGCATTACTAGTCAGTTCCATTGTCATTATGCCAGCGGAGCTCGTTGATGGGAGTGGATCAGAGATATTAGGATCTAATGATAAGTGTGTATTTTTCTTAACGGTGTTGCTCTGAATATCATTTTTTTTCGAACATTCATTACTGAACTCTTGATAAGCAGCCTTATGTATATTTTTTAAATGACCAATTAAATTCGTTGTGTTGCCACAAGATTTTATAAATTTTTGACAGAGTCTACATTTTGCAGAATTTTTATTTTCTTCAGTTTTATCAAAGAACCTCCATACATCGCTCTTCTTAGACGGTGCCATCGTACTTGTTGTCAGACTGAAACAAAAATAGTGCATTCAATCAAAAGTTCAAAATTTTTAATTAGTAGTTAAAATCGATAAATTCGTCAATTGATAATGTTACATCACTACAAAAGTCAAACACACAACAAATAAATTAAATACAAAATGATTCAGATTAATAAGATGATGAATACATTGATTGATTTCATCAAATAATATACCTCTTGTCTAATAAATGAATATAGGCGTGAATACAATTTAGAGAATAAGTTTGCTTAGTAAACTGTAACTTAAGATGTAGGTTATTTAATAATTAATGTTCGTATTACAGGTAATATAATTTACTAATCTAATAATTACTATTTAATGTGTCATACAGTAAATTTCTAATTTTAGTATTTGTTGACATGTTAATAACTCCAACATTGTTGAAAACTTTACTTACCTCAGTCCAACCAATCGAATATGTGAAGTAAACACAAATATGAGATGAGATTTTATTATCAGTGATCAATAACGGTATATTTATAAAAAATCCACTTCAATTTCTTCAATCCACAACAGCAAATGTAATACGTAATGCAATTAATCACCATTCAATATTCTTTATTGCAATATTTTTAAACCTATACAAAAGCGCCAACCGACATCACGTGACGCGACCGACATTGACATATATAACAGTTTTTTTTTATTGTCACTAGAGACACTACCATAGAGTATACACATAGACACTACTCACTGCACTCGTACGCAGTGTTGCCAACATTTTTAAAATAAAAGTGGGGCTGTCGGTAAGAGTAAAATTTTAGTGGTCAGACTTGAGTTTTATGAAATTTTAATTGGTTGATTCGATGTTTTAACACTAAAAACTTAAAAACATCGATACATCGAGTATATCAATAGATTTTCAAAACATCAAATCCATTCGATGTATCACATTGTAAACATCGATGTTTTCAATACATCGATATATATCGAATATCCCTACGACAGCTAGTTTACTTTGAACATTCTAATATTGTCAACGTAGGCGACCAGACTTACACATATCTTTATAATACAGTCCACTATATAAGTACCAAGTCGTTTTATTTCACATCTGGGAGCCTACGCCCCTTTTTTCCCGACTACGGCGAAGCCAAAAGGATGGGTAATGATTTTGGCAGTCTATGTATGCAAATATATTGTGTGTTTGTTCCACCGTAGCGCCTAAACGTCGCTACGAAACGTCAATAGATTCGTAATAATAATCCGGGCAACATAGGCTCTATATATATAGAAATATATATATATATATATATATATATATATATATATATATATATATATATATATATATATATATATATATATATATATATAAATTCTATTGCAAATAACATTTATTACTTTTACAGTGTGTTAGTTTATGTAGAGGGCCACGACCTCTTGATTTGTATGTCCTTCTTGTGTCTGAATGGTGATGATAATAATACAGCAACAATTCTTATATTCTCCTTTATTGGTGCTTAACACTGACTACGTATTTCATATGAGGTATATGCCTAACACAATAATATACGTCTACACTAGTTATAGCCTTTTGGCCAACTGAAATAATCTAACTAAATAGGCTTTACTTCATGACATCTGTCAATGTCAAATATGACATTGACACTTACTTTTGTCAATATGCAACATCTCCCTTTTCGAGAAAAAAAAGCAAACTAATATTAGTATTAAGTAACTTACATAACTAATAACAGTACATTACTTATCTACTCAAATTTCTCATGTATGTACAATTTAGGACGTCTCACACTTCTACCAGATCTGGTTACGTAACCGGTATTTTCTAGACTTTCCACAGGAACACAGTTATCATCGATAATGTAATTTTGAACAGGACCATAAATAACCCAAAAGAGTCAAACCCGTGGGCCCCGGCCTACATAAAGTTGGCGATGCGTAAACATCGATGCACAAACACAAAAACACGGCTTATCTTAATGGCTGTTTAACGCACTTGTACAGTGGGAACGGACACTAGGAACTAAAACTGCCCAAAATAATCTCGTCTAAAACAACCACTTATAGTTATTTTTATTGTCATTTATTTATATAAGTAGACGCTAGAAAGATTTATAGGTATTATGATATCAAGAAAAATCATTATTCTTAAATACTTTAATATGTTTTGTCATAAATATTTTTGAATAGAAGGCAAAGGAATTCCAGTTCCTAGTCGTTGGAGAACTACTAGAGACTGAAATTCCTGTGCCTACCACTACAATAATCTCGTGTAGGGTGGTGACCTAGTACGTATAATCAAATATTTCAAAAGTAAAGTATATTTGACAGAAAAAGTCTCCATACATGAAAAAATTACGCAATCTTGCTTTTCACCATACTTCAAAAGTCAGCCATGTTGATTTCACCATACATCAAATGACAAAATGGCCTCAAAATCTCCAAAAGTGGGGCCATTTAAGTGGGGACAGTTTTCACCTCAACATGCCTCGTATAACATATTTATCTATGCGTATAATGCCCACATTAGTACAGCAAAAATATTCTTATATAAGCTGACAGTTAAGACTAACCACAAAAATGTATTAGAATAAAAACAATACATTATTATGATTAGTGAGTTGGCTACGATATTCTGTATTAAAGGATACCACTCCTTTTGCCTTTCATTTATTTACAAAATATTTTTATCAACCTACAACCCTTATTCATTAAAATGAAAATTTTGGGTTGTTATTTTCTGAACCTACCTAACTTTTTTTCAGAATTTTTGTTATGTATACCTAGCGTGCGTTTTTTTCGCTCAGTGTGCGCGTCTTCTGTGTGAATGATTCGATCCAATTTCCTTTCGGCAGTAAGAGACGTATTTCCTCGCCTTTATACTGTTGATATTTTTTGAGACGACAAACCTCCTTTACAGCATTCAGACTTTCTCAAGTAAATTATTTTGGGAAATAAATTTCCGGGTTAAATTTTATTGTGCATCAAATGGGTTGTATGTTTGTTTGTTTGTTATTTCATGTTTTATTAGAGTCCGAAGAAGGAAGAGTTGCAGATGAAGCGGAGGGTGATGTGTGAGAGACTGTGGACTCTGATGATGGTGTCTGGCACGAAACGCCTTTACTCAGATTATGAGTAGCGGGATTTCGGCGACGACATCAATGCCGATGAGTCTGGTGTTAAAGGAAGATGGAGCTCCAAGAACTGAATATATTGCCATCGGGGCAGATTGCCATCTCCCCCGTCAGATCAATCACGGAACTCTGCGCGAAAGCATTTCGACGAAAGGCAGGCCGAACTTCTGACGGCGCTAGACAGGAGAGCATAATTAAGGTCGGACAGGAAGGAAGTACAATTTAGCCTGGATCGTCACTCAGCTAAAGTGCGAGGTTGACATGAAGTCCAGACTTTTTGTGGATACTCCTCAAAAATCCAGAGGTCAGCAGGAACACTAGGCAATATCGTAGAAGTTTTCACTGCGAAGACTGAGGCTGAAGAGATTCGTCGCCTTAGGCTTGAGAACAACATACTTATGTAACTGTCTGCGCGAGGAGGTCCGCAACTGTAAGGAAGGTCTTGAATAGGTACGCAAGATAGAGGATTCTCGAAGCTCTATCAGGTTTTCAATCCTTCTAGACAGCACTGGGAAAGAATGGTCCTATTAATGTTTGATGATGTGACCCCAATGACATAGTCTGGCTTACGGACGGATCCAAGAAAGACTTGTTTGGAAGAATCATAATCATAATCTTTATTTGCATTGAATATGGTACAATTTGATGTTAACAATTTGCTTATAAGGTTCATCACATTCTGATTTATGCAAATATTGTTAGGCCTAGGTAATAAACATAATAACAGTTTTAAGCTACAAAGAAAGTCACCTTGTCAAAAATTTGTATTAAGGTTAATATAAGATAAAAATTATAGAAATTAATTTGTTGATGTAAATAACAGTAACCAAAATAGAGAATGTCAATAATAATTAAATTGACAGTGACATTATAGTCACATAAACACACCGGCAAGTTTAGCGGAACCCCAAAAAAAGTCCATAATTAAAAAAATATGGTTTGAAAGTATGGTGTGACATTATAGTCACATAAACACACCGGCAAGTTTAGCGGAACCCCAAAAAAAGTCCATAATTAAAAAAATATGGTTTTATTTTAAAATCTACTTACTACACTTCTTTGTTATTTAAAGTTTCATTTGTTTTACTTAAAATGCGATCACATTAAGAACAGATTTTGCGAGTAAAGGCTATTTGTTAAAAATTGTACATTTTTGAACTTTTCATGTAACCGAGAAAAGTGAAAACGACACGAAACGACAACGCGCAACCTCATACTGCACAGCAGACGGTCTCTAAGTTGCAAGAACTGGGGTTGGAATCTCTCCGTCATCCGCCTTACTCACCAGACCTTGCGCCTTCAGACTACTACTTTTTCCAGAATTAGGATAACTTCTTCGCGGGAAAAAAAATTCAATACCTTTGAAAAAAATACCTTTGAAGAATTTGTTGCCTCCCGTCCAGCTGATTTCTTTAAGAAGGGCATCAATAAACTGCCACTGCGTTGGCAAAGATGCATTGATTTATACGTCATTTAATTTAAAAAGAAATATTTTCAAATTAAGAAAAAAACTGAACATCACATTTTATGCAATTGTTTTAATTTTATTCAAATACAACCTTATCTGGAGCGAACTTCGAGTATTTCTTCCTTCTGAGTTTGATTTAAAATTTCATTGAAAGACTGTTTTTTGCTAGTTTTTTTTTAATCGCGTATCTTTTTGGAGTTGAGGACTGAATTATGCCTGACTTAGCCCCAACGGAGATTGCCAGGGCACTCGAAATGCGAAGAAATGGTCAAACCTACAGAGTGATATCCAGAGATCTTCGTCGACCAGTTTCAACGATTCATCGCAGTATCCAACGGTTCAGGGAGACCGGTACTTATGTGAGAAGAGCAGGACAAGGCAGAAAAAGACGCACTTCGAGTAGGGATGATCGTTTCATTCGGCTTCGTGTACGTAGGAACCCCCGTTTGACGGCCGTCCAAGCCCAACATGAGTTATCAGCAGTGCGGGGTGTAACCGTAAGTGAGCGTACGTAAGTGTATTTGTGCCCGCCAAGGCTCCAAGGCTCGAGGTAAATCATCGTAGAAACAGGTTAACTTTTGCTCAGGAACATCGACTTTGGAACGCGGACCAATGGAGTAACGGATTGTTTAGTGATGAGTGCAGAATTCTCTTAAATCAAATTGACGGCAGGCAAAGAATATACAGACGCAAAGGAGAACGATACATTCAGACAAATTTTGAAACTACAGTTGCATACGGTGGTGGATCAATAATGGTTTGGGCGGGCATTTGTTTGGGAGCTCGCACAGACTTGGTAGTGATTGACAAAGGGAGTCTGACTGCGGACCGCTATATCAGAGAAGTTGTAGAAGAAAATGTCGTACCGTTTGCCACATATATCGGTGACGATTTTGTTTTTATGCAGGATAATGCTCGGCAGCATACCGCTCGGGTAACTCAACCTTATCTTAATGATATGAATATCACTGTTATGGAGTGGCCGGCGAGATCACCGGATATGAACCCAATAGAGCACGTTTGGGACTTGCTGAAAAGAAAAGTTAAGTCCAGAATTCCAGCTCCTGCCAACGTGGGTGAACTGCGAATCGCCGTAGTTGAGGAATGGCGGAGACTATCCCAGGAGACCATCGATAACATCATTCTCAGTATGCCTAGACGGGCAGAAACTTAATAAGAGCACGTGGAGGAAATACGCGATATTAATCACCATTTTTGTAATTTAATTAATTGAGCAGGAGCAGCGGAGACGAGCGATTGATCAATACTGGTTGGAGATGTGCCAGCTTCTACATCATTGTGTTCAGTTCTTCACAGTACACATCTGCAGTAATGCTCACCCCGTTTGGTAAGAAGCTGCGATGAATCACACCGGCGCTAGACCACCAAACAGTGACCATCTCTTTTCTAGGGGTAAGTTTTCGTTTAGGGCATTGTTTAGGTGCTGAACCAGAATCCAACCAACTTGCTGAGCGCTTGCGGTTATCAAACAGAATCCATTTTTCATCGCAGGTAACAATGCGGTTCAAAATTCCTTCATTTGTGTGTCTGTTGAGCAGTGCAAGGCACGTCTCGACGCGTACTTCGCGCTGACGATCATTCAGTTCGTGGGGCACCCATTTGTCAAGCTTTTTTATCTTGCCAATTTGACGCAAATGGGCCAATATTGTTTTGACGCTAACGTCGAAAGCTGCTGCTAATTCAGCCATAGATTGTGTATCATCAGCTTCCACAATCGCCTTTAATTCGTCATTGTTGACCAAAGTCTTCGGACGACCGCGAGGTTCATTTTTCAGGTCGAAATTTCCAGAATGGAAGCGAGCAAACCAATAACAGGTGGTGCGTTGGTTTGTAGTGTTAGCTCCGTAAACGTCGTTGATGTTGCGTGCCGCTTGTGCCGCGTTGCTGCCACGACGGTACTCATATTCCATAATTACTCGAATTTTTAACGTATCCATGATGACGAAAAAGATTGTAATGCGATGAAAATGAAACACTAATCAATAAACAAATGACTACTTTTGGAAAAATAATTCCATGTTTTTTAAATAAAATTAATTTGAAATTAGAACTCTTAGCCAAACAAAAATTATATTGATTTGAAATGGCCAGTACTGCAGAACGGCAATTTCATAGGTAAAGACCTATTATACAATCGCATTCAATCACTTATAATACTACAATTTGATTTATTGAACGTATAATTATTATTGTATACTTAAATTCATTAATATACTGTTATAAGTTCATAAGTTTTACTGTTTCATGAAACATTTAAATAATCCTTCACATCAAATTACATTTTTGAAATAAGCCAGTCAAATAGAGCCTTTTTAAATATTTTGCCTGCTAGTTCAGTTATAGCTTGTGGTATTTTATTTTAAATCTTAACAGTCATACAATATGCGTAGCATACAATATGTTTAGGAATACACAATTTATTATGGTGTCGACATCTTTTGTATGCAACCTTACTTTTCTTTTCAAAATACATATTAAATATTTATTTACAAACATACACATCTCAAAGATATATAGACTTGGTAGAGGAAGTATTATATATTGTGCTTTTTAAAATAATGGCTTACAGCTGTCAAGATAGGTTGCACCACTCAAAAATCGGATGCACTTTTTCTGGGCACGGAAGGCAAGAATCGCATCAACTGAGTTACCACATATTATTATGCCAATATGGCAAGAAGAAGGGAAGCTACATAACCATGATATGCAAGAAGGTCTGCCTTTAGGGATACACATTTTTTAACATTAGATAATACATATACAAATCTTTTTAATTTACTACATAAAACACTTATATGAGCAGTGACGGTCTATTGTGATACCTAAGAAGGTCGTAAGAGTTCCGAATCGTGTTTCAGTCAGAGATCTTCGCCATCATGTGTCATTCACTAGAGAGTCTATAGATGGCCGTACTGCTTAAAAACACTATAATCTCTGACTTCAGTCAGGCTATGCTGAAAGCATTTACTGCATCAGAAATCTTATCTAAATTAGTTCTGGACTATGTTGACGCTCCAAACATGCTAGGACGTAACAACATTGTCCGCCTGGTATGGGTCTTAAAATCACAGCAATATCCTCGGCATCGAATCCGCGGATGAGCAAGCTGGCTGAGAGCCGAAAGTCACATGTACAGCCCAGAATCACTCTGTGAAATATTTACTATGACCTGCTTTCGATTTAAAAAAAAAAGAAAACACTGTTTCAATAACATTCAGTACTTTCTTTCATATTAAGATCATTACCAGCACCAACACGTCATTACCGAATGCTCATCCAGAACTGTAATTATGGCAACGGAGTTGACTTGTTTCACTGTTGAATGGACGCAGTTCATATAAAAACATATATATCTATTATATCTGTGGTCTCAAAGTAGAGGACATCAATTTCTTAAAATCTACGAAATTCCAATTACAACCAACTAATATTCACCGAGAAATAACTCAAATCGTGATGACGTCGTAACGTTGAAATCATTAAACAAAAGTATTCTGCAGACTACATTTTATAAGAATATCTTTTTACGGCATAACAATTTAGGAAGGCGTATTTGACCTACGATTGCGGTATTGGCGATTATTTGTGATACATTTTAATTTGTGAATTAAGAAAGGAAAATGTTTTTTTTGACAACAAGCCGTATATATAAAGTAAAACGAATCTAAAAAACAACATGGTATTAGAATTGACGTTACCTACGTACTCAAGCAAATCATGATTATTTGCTACGGTTAAAGCGAACAATTTTGTAATGCTTAGAGAAATGGAAAAATATTTCTTAGGTATATGATATCTTAAGGATATTTTAAGAGGGCACAACAAAACCGAAACCATATCTTCCGTCGGTCTCTAGCTTTTACTATTATAAGCTCTACACAATATGTTGGCGCTTGGCTTCATTCGGCCAACTATGCGAGCGTTACCGGGCGATGACAAGGTAAGGCCATTCGGCTGTCTACATGTTGGCGTTGCTATCGCTCGGCAACGCTCGGCCAACATGATTATGTATAGCCGACATTAAAATACAGACTTGAATTAAATATAATTAAAATACCAAAATTTTCCAAAAGGCCGAGAAAAAATGCAAAAAGTACAGGAATCAGTTGTTAAATTAAAAAGGCACAGGACTAAAAAAACGACGGTTTTTTGATATGATTGAAAAACGAAAATTACTGATCTAATTCTTATGTTATTTGTGACATTTTTTGTTATTACAATGATATACATAAACGCAGTATTTAAGTTAATAAAATCAATTTTGTATTTATCTTCATACGACTCATGTATCATTTTGTGTTTAGAGTGTTTTTAATACTCTCCAACGATCTCACTTTTGTGATGACTGTATTTCGTCAACGGTTGATCGTAGTAGATATGCCATTGTTAAGACAATATTTCCTGGTTTTCTAAACATCCAATAAAAAAAACTATGCATGTTCCCCATTGCACAATGTAGCTTAATTTTAATGGAATCCTGATTGAGCAGTAATATGCTTCTCGATTCTAGAGAGAAGACAATGACGTCATCAATATTACATATTTTAGGAATCAAGATAAGGTTTTTACCTGGCAACAAAACATAAGAGCAAATAACAGAGATACAATAACACCTACAGTAATATTATAAACAGAAAAATTTTGTTTATTTGTTTGCATTGAATAAAGTACTGGACCGATTTTGATGAAATTTAGCGCAGACATAAAGTAGACTTAAAGGACATATACTACTTTTATCGCGGCAAAATGCACGGATCCCGCGAATTTCCCTTTTAAGCGCGTGTGAGATCTCGGATAATCAATTGATTGATTTAAGAACAAATAATTATTTAAATAACATTTTTAAATTAATGTATGATTTACAGTGATAATATTTATCAATTAATAAGGTTAGTTTTAAAGTGTTATCATTTTGTTTACAAATCAACACATGTAAGTTTAAGATTCTTATTACGTTGATTCATACTAAGCAATTGTATGTAAATCGTATTATTAATTAAATAATGATTTATAGTGACTGTATAAACTAATATTCTATTATTAATACTTAAAAGTTGTCATTCTGCTTACAAATAAAAACACATGTTCCTGTTAAGATATTTTTAGTATAGTAAATAGCTTAATTAAGCAACAAATGTGATGTGATAATTTTATTATTAATTAATTATGAATTTACAACTTATTTCGATATTTTGTTGTAATATTTCTGGCAGTCAGAGGTGGGGCAGAGTGTTAAAGGCGAGCTGTCCCATGGGAGGGAACTTTTTCGGTTGGAGCGCCGTTGTGAGCACTACTACTCTGCCTCCTATCAGTAATATCTGATTCTGAGTACCAATTCGTCGGATAGAAGGGTACTATAAGATAAATCCTTAACTTAAGTTGCTTATATTTTAAATCAACTGCGATTTATGTTATTTATATTATTTAAATTAATGGATTAGTGCTATAGATCATAGCAGCCTAGAGTATAAACTGATTAGTAAATTGATTTTACTTCATATATTTCAATAAAATTGTTTTCTTTACAAATGTTATTATTTTTTACTGTTTAATTATAATAGTCCTTACACTACTGCTGACACGCGCGAAGTCTCGAGCATCATTTAGTCTAAATTCTAACTAATATTATAAAGAGGAAAGCTTTGTTTGTTTGCATGTTTGCAATGCATGCGAACAGCAAAAATCAAAATCAAAAAAGTTTTATTTCCATATAGGTTGCAAAAGCAACGCTTATGGAATTGTCCCTACGTGCTGCCTCCCACCGGTTCGGGAATTAGCCCGGCAAGAAGAACCGGCGTAAGAAACTCGCACGGGACCATCTTTTAGCAAAAAGATGGAAAATTATTCTTTAAAAAAAAATATATATCCAAACAATATGTAAACTTGGTCTTTAAAATATTAACAAAAGTCAGACACATACAGCACATAGAAGCAGCCGTTCAGGGTGGCCATCGTGTTTCCATAGTGTGCGATTGCATCAGCATTGAATAGGCTCCAAAACTACTGCACAAATTGTGATGAAATTTGGTACATATATAGAGCAGACCACGGTGAAGGAAGGACTATATCGCGTTTTCGCGCGATTTCGTTTTGCGCGTACTAATTTGAAAGCAAATATCGTATTCGTCTTCGAAATTTTTTTTGACTTTGCTGCCAACCGTACACAATTGTCAGTATATTTTGTTCCGTTTAACCATCAACGGCACATTTGTGTGACAAAAACGATATCTTGCCGCCTGTCAAAACTCGCGCCACTCCAAAATATTTCATGCCCGCAGGCTCGCTTCCTGGCGCTGATAAAAATATGTTTTTATTTACGACCGTGTTTATCTATGGCTCGGTTTTGTGTTTGATAGTTTGTCGTTGCTCTCTATGATGTGGTCGTAATCATTGTCTATGTTGCCGTGTTTAAATTTCAAATCTTTTTTCGTCTGTAGCTTTGTAACATTTCATTTCACAGTAACATCTACTAGTAAGAGAAGAATCATAATATATCGTTCCTTATCCCACATGCCAACACTTATTATGATTGCCACGAAGTCGTAATTACAACGTCGTGAAAATGGACTCTTAGGGTCAGTTTACAGCGCGACGCGGCAATACGCGACGCGACGCTACGATACTTGAAGAATCCAGTGACTGTTCGCTGCGCAGCGCATAGCAAAGCGCATTTGACAGCAGTACGCCGCGAGGTGCCGCGCGTGCAGCCGCGCGTGCAGCCGAACGTGTATCTATGTGGCGACAATAAAAAACTTCCTCTTTGGTTTCGTTATGACGTTTCTTTGACCTACGAGTAGGATACGGCGGGCGGCGACCTCAAGCTGCGACGCACGGCGTCGAGCTATGTCGCGCCGATCATCACGCGGGCGACGGCACGCATATACCGCTGCGTCGCGATGCACCGCTCTGCGCCGAGAGGTGCAGCGCTACGTGATGCAATGTATTCTGAATTGTCAATAAAGTTTAATTTTGAATGGATATTTAAAATAATGCATCCCCCCGCAGTGCCGCGTCTCGTTGCGGTCCGAGCTGACCCTAAAGGATCACCAACGTCGAGACAACCTAAAAAAGTACGAATCGGACTCGCGCACGTAGGGTTACGTACCATTAAATCAATATTTTACATGTTTACTTATTATTTAGTTATTTTTGTACGAGGTTTTCCATGTAAGCGCATTTTACAACTTAAGTATTTATAAATCCTGAATCCAAAAAAATATATATATTAGCACTTTACACATGTCCATGCAAAGTTTCTAGCACTAACCGTTTGGACACGACGAAACCATAAGGTTTCCGGGACGTGATTTACGGATCCCTGAAAACGAAAATACATGTATTTGTAGGGTTTTTGCCATTGAAGTTACATGAGACAGCTTAGATTAGTAATCCTTCCATTTTCTATACTTCTTTCTTGCATTTCATAGATTCTACTTTTGCATTAGGTATAATGGCAGCTAATGTATTAGCAATAAGAGAAGTTTTATATTTATTTACTACTATTAGCTACTAGAACTTGTTCATTACCAAGATTATATTACATTCAGAGAAAAAGCATTCATAGAAATTCAAATTTTATTAATCTGATTTGTTGGAAAGCTTTGTATATTATTAAGAATTTAATATTAAAGTTAATAATAAAAATGTAATGAAGAAATCTTAAATCTAGGTATTTTAATAAAATATCTAATATCAAAGAAAGTCTGGGTGCTAAATTAAGTAGAAATCAGTACATAATACTTACATACACAATATAAAACATTTTTTGTTGTGTAGGTGGTTGGTAGGTAAATTATATAAAAAACTTATTGACTGCGATTTCGTAGTTGATTCCATGTTGTATAGTAATTTTTGACATAGTGTCATTATCATCATCACCACCACAATCCCCACTGTCGGTGCTCGCGTCTCCTCAACATGACGTTTGGTTGTAATCCACGCTAGTCTCATGCGGGTTATCAGACTTCACGTGTCTTCAAAGATAACATGGATTCAATTTCTCAAAATAATCGTTAGTTCCTATTCCATTTAGAGAGTTTTCACACGTATTTCGTTTTAAAAATCTGTACAAAGATGTTATTGTGAACGTTTACAGGCGCGTCATTTGAGTGCGGTGGATACAGACCTTAGAAATATAGATACGGCACGAAAGGCTTTCGGGTCCTATTTGATATATAAGACTATATAGCAGATATATTAATTTCTATTACAATGTAAAAATGTTAACTATTACCAATATATTTTGAACAAACTATTTTACTTAATTTATCATCTCAATAAAAATACGCCAGATTCTATTACGCTAATTCTCATTATTTTCCTTGATGTGATTAATTACTATAGTGGAGTATAGTTTACGATTATTGTTATTCTAGTACTACTCATGCTGCCCGCGACTTGCGCACTAAAGGAAATCGCACGGGAACTGCAGATTTTATAAAAAGTACTCTATGTCCACCCCCGTCATTCATTGCGCGTGATCACGGTACGTATTACGTACGCGATCGGTCACGGCACAGCCTGAGAGCACCTTATCATTCGTTATACGAGGTGTGTGCCTACTGCGGATAGGCGCCTGAGTCGCACGCAAACATTCAAACCGATCGCGGCACGTTTGTATGAAGATGTTCTATTGTTCATATACTTGGCTATTTATTCTGACATATCTACGCGTTTCCCAGTTCCATGGTCGTTAACGACAGTAATCAGTGTTTGTTTGGGGTGTTTGAACGTTGAACAAATGTTATTACATATTAGAGGCTTGTTAACTTTTAGTTACAACCATCCGGTTACATTGAATATCATAAGCATTTAAACGAGGTTTAAACAAATATTAATTAGAGCAATGTTTTTCTTTTAGTAAAACTTCTTTAGCGACATTGAGAGTGAAATTTCACAACAAAATTTTGGATATAACGGCATCGGATATAACGCCATCTGTCGGAAGCTACTTATACTTCTTTCATAATAACTTAACTTTCTAAAGTACTGCTCAATACACAAATGGTGCTAGGTGTACTAAATTTAGCTTTTCCTTTCTTTTTTGAAGTGTTCTTAAGGCACGATAAGTGTATTTTTGGATTTTAAACGATGAATGAAGTTTTACTTCTGTCACATCAGCTCTGTAAATATAATGTTTTTTTTTAATTTATGATAAAATAACATAAATATACTTTTTAGTCGATCAAATTATGTGTGGTGCCTGTCTGATATATATCTATCAGCTAAACGCGAACGAAGACTATGGAAAAATAATAATTAAATGAATGTAAACTTGACACACCTCATAATTTGTGTGCATTACAATGATACTAGTTTTTTCCCGCGGCTTTGCGTAAAAAGTAGCCTTTATTTTAATCAACTACCATACCAAATTTCATCGAAATCCGTTCCGTAGTTTTTGCGTGAAATAGTATGTACTAATATTATAAGTATTAAAGTTTGTGAGGATAGTTGGATGTATGGATGGATGGATGTTTGTTAATCTTTCACGCAAAAACTACTGATGAAATTTGGTGTGGTAGTAGTTTAGGCTCTGCATTAAAACATAGGATACTTTTTATCCCGAAAAATTACAGTGTTCCTTTGGGATACTAGCTTTACGCGGGCGGAGCCGCGGGCAATAGCTAGTGATAATCACTAAATTTTAGTATCGGTTACTGTAACAATTAAGTTTTACTTTTATTGAATTTAACTGACAGTTATGTCTCTCGACACATTCAAGAACGACCCGACCTTAAACGGAATGAAAATGTCTTCATGCCCTAATTGTTAAGGAAAATTTTACAATTCACACCCTAACCCTCTTATCTCAGTGTACATAGCAGTCATAAAAGATATAACTTAGACTTAAGATGTGATATATATAGTGTGGCGGAACATCTGCTATCTGCATATTAAGTCCTACGTCCGAACAGGGCTGCTATGTCTTACTCATTTACTACTTACTCCTTACTTACTCCTGTTTCGATCAAATTTAATCTAACCGTAAACAAAAGTATTAAAACTCTTAGGTCCGAACAGGGCTGCTAAGTAACTAAGTAAACTAAGTCTTACTCATTTACTACTTACTCCTGTTTAGATTCAACTTAATCTAAACGTAAAAAAATATATTAAAATTATTTCGTCCGAACAGGGCTGGTAAGTAACGAAGTAAACTAAGTCTTACTTATTTACTACTTACTCCTGTTTAGATCAAATTTAATAAAATCGTAAACAAAAATATTAAAATTCTTATGTCCGAACAGGGCTGCTAAGTAAGTAAACTAAGTCTTACTTATTTACTACTTACCCTGTTCAGATCAAATTGAATAAAATCGTAAACAAAAATATTAAAATTCTTATGTCCGAACAGGGCTGCTAAGTAAGTAAACAAGTCTTACTTATTTACTACTTACTCCTGTTTAGATCAAATTGAATAAAATCGTAAAGAAAAATATTAAAATGTCCGAACAGGACTGCTAAGCAACTATGTAAACTAAGTCTTACTTATTTACTACTTGCTCCTGTTTAGATCTAAGTAAATATAACCGTGAACAAAAATATTAAAGTCGATCCAATTAATGTCATCGTATTTCTTTGTTGCACGGTAAATAAGTGATATTTGATTTGGTAGCATTATAGTGTGTAATTGTTTCTAACGAACGAGTATAGGTTAATTCGGACAAACCTGATATTTAGTCGTTAATTTAGAAATATAAATATTATTTATTTCGTAAAAAAATAAACACAGCAAACCTAAAAATTTAGGTAACAAGTCGAGTTAACCATTTAACTTAGATGCGAAACAAAAAGCCTGATTCTGGGTTTTCAGGGTTCCGTAGTTTACGTTTTGGAACCCTCATGTCGCGTCCGTCCGTCCGGTCCGTATTCGGCTTACCATCCAAACAATTAGTGCTAGAAAGATGAAACTTTGCATGGATATGTGTATTTACTACGTCAATAAAGTGCTAAAATAAAATCACGCGATGCGAGAAAAAAAAAAAGTAAAGTGGGGATGATTTTTTTTTCTCGCGTATGCCCCATAGTATGGGGTATTATTAGATCTAAGGTCTTTTTAAAACATTGTAAGGTTCATTACACAATTTTTTGATTTAGGTGTCCGATTCCGAGAAATTCAATTTTAAAGCATTTTTTCGTTAAAATACACTTATAAAGCTCTAAGAGCAAAACGGCTGGCTCGAAAAATCTGAAAAAATTCACGATGGTAGTTCATGTGATGAACTTTAAACGAAAACTATAACGGCTTATGTAACTTTGTTAGTTTAGGGGTTAGTGTAGGTAAATTTGGACATACCTGATAGTTTAGATTAGACGTACATTTAGGTAAACAATGTGATTCGTTTTTTAACCGACATCCAAGAAAAGGAGGCGGTTATACGTTCGGCTGTACGTATTTTCTTTTTTTTTTTGTATGTTCAACGAAAACTCCGCCGTCTGTTGACCGATTTTCAAAATTTTTTTTTTGTTGTAAAGGGCAGGGCTTCGAAGTTGGTCCCGTTTTCACAAAAGTGGTGACCTGATGATGGGATCCATGAGGAATCGAGGGAACTCCTCAAAATTTATATGGACACATATAGTGATTTCGACTTTTTCAGAAGTAAACCAAGCATATGCTATCAATAGAAAGATTTTGTACCAAGGTATACCCTGTATCCAAAAGTACTGAACAGAACCTCTGACCCCTTATAGATACATGTTTGGGGATTTCGGCGTTGCTTAAAGAACTGCAAGCATATGCCATCATACCATTTACAGTAATCATCATCATCATCACCACCATCATCACACCATAAATACATAAAGACATAATGATGATATAATAGGCACTTCTCATAGTATTTTACACCGACACGGATATCTTTGAACATTACTCTGCCGTTTATGGACCGATTTTCAAAATTCTTTTTTTGATGTATTGGGTATAATCCGAAATTGGTCTCGATGTCACCAAAGCGGCGTTCTGATGATGGCATCCATGAGGAATCGAGGGACCTCCTCGAAATTTATATCGACATATATAGTGATTTTGTGACAATATAGTGGAATCTCATACCACTTCATTCTTACATACTTCATATCTTTGGACAACCGTAAAACCGGTGTTTGCGCCGGTATTCTCTGAGTTAATAATTGTGTCTCTCCCACATTAAAATATTAAGCACGTGGCAACCCTACGCCCGAGTTACATATTCCGCATACATTCGTTAGCGGATTAAATTAAAATTCCTCAACATTTCCTTTACTGTGAAATATACGGCAAAATTATTGTCGAGCAATAGGCCATATTAATTATTTCATTTCTTAATCAGTCTGGGGTCAAAACATTAAAAAGATTTTACTGGTACCACTTGGATTACCACAGCATGCTTTAGTCTGGACTCTGGCCTAGCATTCCTTGCGCTCGGTCAGAGAATTCTGCCTTTGCAGAACAATCTCATACTACGTATCTTCGCTTTGTGAATTCGGCCAGATCTGTTTACCTTTACATTCTCCATATGCTACTAAACATAGTCTAATCCGTAGGGATTGCTAACATATCGAGCGATTGATTATAGTTCCACAGGAAGCCTTTCTTGTGTCGAATAGCTTATTTGGAAGTTTTGTCGCTTCTCTTCTTCTTTCGTTTCTGTCGCGTCTGAGCGACAGAGACAAAACATGCAGATAAACTATATATGACGCTTATATACTGATAAGTGTCAGGTAGCTTATTTGCTTGTTTTGTCTCTGTCGCTCTACAAGTTGTAAGTGTCGTGAGCTATTTGACATTTATTATTCGACTCAAAGAAGTGGTAATATGTTTATCGGCCTATGTGTATTGTATGCATGTATGTTTGTATCTTTGTGACACTATTTAGACCAAACGCGTGGGTCAATTTTGATAAATGATAAATCGCTTGATTCATTATGACGGCGCGAATATCATAGAAAGCATAAAAATTTGGATCAAAATCAAAATGGCCGATTTTCGACGCCATATTGTTAAAAAAAAATTGAAATCGACGAATTACGTCAAGTGGGGTAACGTTCAATAGGTATATATTTAACAATCATTTTTTAGGTTTCTAAATTCGTTTTTCAAACAGAATTACCGTTTAAAATCTATAATTTGAAGATTGTGAAACATGGCCAAAGTTTTCTCAAGTAGGTACCTACCTACCTAGTAGTAGTGTTTGCGAAATAACGCTTTAAATTTTGGCTACAAGCAATGGTCATCTGTCAGTGGCTTTTAAAAGAACATTGTCAAATGTCAATAGCAGATATTTGATTTACTTACGCCCGAAATTAATAATCAGTCTTAATCTCACTTTAGCTATCTGAGATCAAGATTTCAATACATTTTAACGATAGTACTTCACGTTAATTTACGTAAATTTTTGTTTGAGAGTCTAAGATTGAAGTCAATCTAAGATTTTAGATACGTTATTAATTTCGGGCGTTAATACGTCTACTAGAAGATTGACTCTTAAGCTACGTTCACACGAGAGTTTTTTTGTGATCGCGACAGTAAAAAAAGCACTGTAAATAGAACTGTGCACTTTGATTTTCAGATTTATTGTATAGCGCAGAATTCTATTTACAATGCAGTTTTTTTGTCGCGACCACAAATAAAACTATCGTGGGTTGGTGGGTAGGCTTAGTGGTGGGTGCATCGCCATATACACCAGATGATTTATACGAGGCTAGGTTGCCCGCAGCTTTGCTCGCGTAAATAAAGTGTCCTACGGGAACACTACGTTTTCGGCATTAAAAAGTAGGCATACTCGTATATTCTAACCCAGAGCCTAAGCTACTACCAAACCAAATTTCATCGAAATCTGTTCAGTAGTTTTTGCTTGAAAGAGTAACAAACATCCGTCCATACACACATCCATCCTCACAAACTTTCACATTTATAATAGTAAGTAAGATGAAAATCAGAAATCACATCTTGTTCTCTGAACTATCCGTCCGTGTGTATCGCATGCAGGCGGATTGCGCGATAATACTGGCGATAACACACAGAGCCCGCCGTAATGTCCGGCAAACGGGTTAACTGTCCTTATTGATCATCTGTCACCGGACTATTCTAGGATTAATTAAATGTGGAGACGTATTAATTGTGTATAGTAGGGGTTACAATGTTATAGGATCTAAAATGTTTTGTAGCGTTTGGTCTTGGTATTCAAAATGCAAATATTTTGGTAATGTTTGTAACTCGAACGGGCGAGAAACTTATTTAAAACTAGCTTTTGCCTGCGGCTCCTCCAGAGTAAATACAGTATCCCACGGGAACACTGTTCTATTTCGGGTTAAAATGGCTGTGTTAATACAGAGCTCAAACTACTAAGTACCATATCAAATTTCATCAAAATCCGTACAGTATATTTTGTGTCAATGAGTAACAAATATCCATCCATCCATCCATCCTCACAAACTTTCACATTTATAATAGTAGTAGGATATTTTCAGTAATCTGTGGATATTGTTGTGGGCTGCAGTATGTATTTTTTAAAGAACACGTGTAATTGTTTACTGTTCCTTTAAAATCACTAATAAAATCTAACTTGAAACTAGAATAGATTTAGGATATTATCTTGAATACACGCCGAATACATTTTAAATAAAATATTTCAGTATAAACATACCCGCTTACTTATAAAATATATTTTATACAGTGTATAAGATATACAATATTTTGTCCTTGTCTGATACGTCGGAGAAGTCGCTTGACAGACAAGGACAAAACATTGTATAGCTTATATACTGTATGAATATTTTCATAAGTAACGGAAGTTAATGTTTGTATGAAATACTTATGATGTTAACTTTGAGAGATGCTTACCTTCAACTATAAAACACTGCCAATTAAATGAGTGAACTAATTATATGAAGTGGACTTAACCTAAAATGAAGCTGCAATTAATAGTGAAATGCTTTTAATACATATTATGTAGAGTTTTCTAACAGCAGTGATTGGCACATGAAAAACGAAAAGCTAACTTAGATACGTTTCAAATATTTACAGAAGTGTACATGAAAGTATAGACTAAAAACTTACAAACAATGCAATCTATCATTGATTTACGGCTTGGCAAAAAAGAGTATCATCTTTCATCTTTAATAATATATTGGAATAATATATACTCTTTTTTGCCAAAATTTTGTTGTATATTTAAGTAAAAAAAAATTACTGCGAAACAAATGATTGAATGTCTACACACACATAAAACTCCTCTAGTAAAGCGGGTGTCCATGGGTAACGGTAGTCGCATCAGGCAAACCATTGCTTCCTATCCTATAAATTAAAAAAAAAAATTGACCTCTGTGGCTTAGCCGTTGATAAGCGCGTCAGTGCTCCTGCCGCTGGACGCGAGTTCGAATCCCGCCAAAGGAACAAGAAAGTTTTCATGTTCTAGGATCATAGATGTGAATTAAAAATATGTGTATAATAGAATAAATATCTTAAATATGTGTACGGCATAAAAGGTATTAAATATACTTCCGTTGTCTGGTACTTGGTAACACAAGTTTTTTGATATGATTGACATGGCATGGAAGCGTCCATTGATATTATTATAATTTGTCGCATACATTTCATTGAAGGCACGTGTACATGCTCGTGAATGTACATCAGTACAATATACGATCCTAACATCATCGGCTATTCTAGTTTATTACGCAGCGAAATTGCCACAATTTGGCATGTAATCACCACGTCACGGAAACCGTCATATTGTGTAACATTCACGACCAAACTAACAAAATGACTATAATAATCTATACTAATGTGATAATGGTAATTTCAAAACTAAGGATGGGTTATGATATTGTGCATTTGACAGGAAAAATCTTCATACAAGAAAAAGTTACGCCATCTTGATTTCAGAAGACTGAATATGCTGCGGAAAGCAAATGTCAAAATGTTAAAATGACAAATGTCAAACCTAAAGGCCCCCAAACAACCCCATATTTATGCCTGGATTTAACTTTATGCCTTGACATGGCTCGTCTATAATAATATATCCATCTTTGAATTTATCGACATAATATATTATCAGGATTTTTCTTCCCAAAAACTCCCTGCATACTGAATTTTATAGTTATACTTTAGAGGACCCGATTATATTTATATAATATATACAAGAATGTTTCGTTTAAAGTATAAGATAACAGTGTGGCAGCACAGTAAAAAAAAGATTTCATTTCATTCCTCTTGTATGAATTAATATAATATTGTATTTATCTCATAGATAATACATAATAATATCTAGATATGTTATCTGAAAGTGGATCGCATTAAATATTTATGTCTTTATTAAGTAACCAAATGCCTATGTGACACTATAGCTCACGGTACCCTATTGCAATGTAATAAGATTCATATTTCCTTGTCATACTTTATATCACTGTTACTCAATTTTCAACGTAAAACCTATGTGTAAGGGTTCATTTTTGATCGGCGGATGAAAGAGAATTTTATACAAGACCCGCCTTGGAGTCTTTAATGTAAACAATAAGGGCTCAAACGAGTTCTGAAGCACAAAACATTGCATAAAAGATAATGTGATCGATTGTTATCACGTGCAATTGATTTTGCATATCTATGTATTCATAATCTTTTTCCGTAATTTGTACTTTAATACATAATTTGAAAGTTTTACTTGGAAATATATAGTTTTAAAGTATTAAATATACTTCCCGTTTTCTGATACCTGTAACACAAGTTCTTCAAATACATAGCACGGGGCCAGATTGACGTGGTGTGAAGCGTCCATAGATATTATTATGCATATTATTAATTATGTTAAAGCTTATTTAAGGCTAGATAGGCTAGATATTTGCTATATACTGATAATTTTTACAACTAGATGTTGCCCGTGTGAGATATTGGATAATCAATCGATTGATTTATGTACTGGAAATCATTTAAATAACATTATTAAATGAATTTACGATTTAAAGTGAAAATATCAATCAATTTTTATGATTAGTTTTAAAGCGTTATTATTATGTTTACAAATCAACATAATTATGTAAGTGTAATATTCTTATTACATTGATTTATACTAAACAATTGTATGTAAATCGTGTTCTTAATTAATTAATGATTCATAGTGACTGTATAAACTAATATTATATTATTAATACTTAAAAACTCTTGTCTGTCTTTATCAGGGCTGGCCGTGGTCTTCTTTTATGTGGGCGTGTAGATAAATGAAATAAGCAAGTCCGAATATGTTGTATAATCAATTATAATCACTAGCAAATTATTATAATTAGAAATAACTTCACTGCAAATAAAATAACCTCTTTATCTTTCACATTCAATTGTCTAAAGCACTAATTGTTGCGTGATTACGCGGAACAAAAGCGATCCGTCGTGGTGTGCTCGCGCTGTTGATTCATCTTAGACTGTCTTTCAACATGGCCGCGCACCATCGACGCGACGTTTCGCTGGACAATTGACAGCTGTCAAGTCTAGTTCCGACGTAACATTTTTGTATGCGCCGTCACGGCTAGACTGACTTGCGACCGTCCTCGGGAGCTTCTGTATGAGATCCTGTAACAAACGAACAAGCATCAAGGGTCTTTCGTCACATCAGCATGCCGCTCGTCTATCTTGACATATACCAGTATACTCAACTAACAACATAATCTCAAACAATTGTGTGACTTGGATGACTGACAAAGACGGATGTGCCCAACAGCATGGCCAGGACCGGTATATCCCCTCAACCGAGCGCACACGGTACGACCCGGATGACACTGTCGTATCGACCATCTCAAACTAAGATTATGGATGGATGTATCCTTTCAACCAACCGCGCGGTGTGGCCCGGATGACATCATCCTCATAAATCGACGTATCCTCTCAACCAGCCAGAACAAAGCCCGGCCTGGCCCGGTACGACATCGAAGTGTATCGGAATACAAAAAGCGTGAGGTGCTCAGATCCTTACCTACTTATTTGATCTGTCCTGCTTATCCCAATTTTGTACTATATATTGGAAGTCTGCATGATCACTAAGCGAAGATCACTAAGATGATCACTAAGATCACTACAATACTAATCGTATCTGAACTAGCATCCAAATACGCCGTCATGGTTCCTGAGGTAGCTGTTATAGTGTCAGATTCAGCGGTTAATGTGTCAGAGGCTATGCTGCTCAGTCTGTCGGGGCAGCTGATATAGAGTTCTTCATTATCTTGTGCCGTCTCGTCTTCCTCGTGATTGATTAAGCTATTGCTTATCTCAAGCAAACCCTCATGACCCGCTGGTACTGGACGCAAGTTCTCATGAGCATATTTACAGGTGCGACAAGAATTATTCAGGCCTTCGCGGTAATGACAAAGGGACCTTTATATTTTTTGTCTAATTTAGTTTGATTCCTTTCACTGTTTTTAATAAAGACAAAGTGCCCTTTTGCAAATGATTTAATAACTGCGCGACCTTTATTAAAGCGTTCTACCTCTGATATAGCTGCTTTTCTTATATTTTCAGAAGCATCTTTTCTTATAGAATCTAAATCTAATCTTTGACTTTCAGAATTGGTAACACTAACTTTCGATAAACCTAAAGACTGAGCACGGATTCCAAACATTAATTCTGTCGGTGTAAACTTTGTTACAGTAGATCGTGTACTATTAAGTGCAAGCTGGACATCGCCTAAATGATCATGCCACGCCTTATTTGGGTCATTCTCAATTATAGTCAGTAGACTTTTTAGTGTGCGCATGACTCGTTCTACTTGTCCATTTGCCCTGCTGGAGCCAGTGGCAATAAAGTATATGTCAATTTTATGCTCTACACAAAAAACTTTAAATTCCCAGCTAATGTAACATCGACCTTGATCAGTTATGATACGCTTCGGTGCTCCAAAAAGACAAACAGCGTTTCTAATAGCTCGTACCGCACTAGCGGCGTCCACTGAAGACGCAAACTCCAACAAAACATATTTAGAAAACGCCTCAATTATAACCGAACAGTATTCCTTTCGGTCACTCTTCCCACTCAGCTTTCCAGTAAAATCTATATGAATTGTATGCCATGGAATCGAAACCTTTGGGATTGAGTGAAGCTGAATGGGTTGAGCTCCTGACGGACCCTTGGAAGCTTTGCAAATAATACAAGAATCAATAAATCTTCTAACGATTTTGGCCATATCAGGAAACCAATACTGCTCGTACCATTTATCTAAAGTTTTATCACTACCTAGATGCTGTAATTCATTGTGAACATGATTCATTAAAGTCCATGTAAGAGAACGAGGAACAATTGGTAACCATGATGTTATTTTATTTCTAGTGACTTTCCTATAAAGAATGCCATCCCTAACGTCATATGTACCACCGACAGTATCTGGAAAATCATTATTGGAGTGTCTCGCTATTAAGTCTTGTATCTCAGCGTCACGCTTTTGTTCCACGGCAAGCCAACCTTGATGCAATTCAATGAACTGAACGATCTTACGTGCCGCTGTCCTAGGAACTTCAAGCGAAGAAGCATCGTTAGTAGGTAAAGGATTTCTTGAAAGGTAATCTGCGTGTTATGTACACGAGGTGTAAGATCTACTTTGGACTAAGAGTCTTTAAGGGATTACAGTCCGTGAAAACTTTGAAACGTCTTCCATATAGGTAGTATCGAAAATGTTCTACTGCTCGTACGACCGCTAGTGTTTCTAGCTCGTATGAGTGATAGCGGGATTCTACTTTAGACGTGCGTCGACTAAAATATTCACTGACATGAGGGAGATTATTTTTCTTTTGAATAAGGATTGCTCCATAACCATCAGAACTAGCATCACAATGTAATTCCACGGGCAAATCGGGATCAAATATCGTTAAAACCGGTTCTGATGTGAGTATACGTACTATAGCATTACGAATCTCTTCATGTTCTTTAGTCCATTTGATTGACCCTTTTAATCTAGTTAATTAGTACATCGGGCCAACGATATTTGTGAAGCCAGGAATGAATTTTCGGAAGTACGACGCTAAGCCCAAAAATTGACGAACGTGCGTAGCAGTTTTAGGTGGCGGGGAATCTATTAAGGCCTGTATTTTTCGAGAATATGGTCTTATTTGACCATGTTTCAAGGTATAACCTAGATAATCAATATTTTGTTTCATGAATTTCAACTTTTTAAGATTTAAAGAAAACCCGGACTCTGATAAAACCCCTAAAACCTCATCTAACCGTAATAGAATGGATGGATAGAACCAAACCTTCTTCTGTATTATATTTGTATAGGTAACAGTTTAATAAGGGAGTGTGCACATGCCCACGTCACGACGTCGCGTCGTTAACGTTAAACGGTGCGGTGTAGAGGTACCAATATATATTACTACGGTGCTGTAGGCGCTCTACGAAGTCGTAGCGTCAGTGTAGCAAATCTACGAAAGTGGACTACGAGCGTTGCTACGGCGATAATAAAATCTCTACTATTATTAATATTTTCAGACCTAAATAATTGATTTGATCTTAAGTAGTAAATGCGATATTATTGTTACGTACACGCCTAAGAGGTTTTTTTGAGTACATAAAATTTTCAGGGAAGCGCAAAGAAAACAAAATAAAAATACACTTTAAGTCCAAATAAGTCTTATTAGACTTAAATGATTATTATCCACGTTAATGTACTTAGTCCTAGTGGGTCTTAGCCAACATGCCATCGATAATTACAATGACGATCTTCGTGATTAAAAATACATAAGATTGACATAACGTTCGATAAGTGCGCGATGCGTCAATACAATACATTTTTTATTTCAAACTTAATCTTCGTAATTAGCGGTGGCATCTTGGCTAAAGAAGGAAGAGAAGGAGGACTGTTTCCTAGTAGTCAACATGCCTTAAAATAAGATTAAAAATTTTTGAATATCGATTTTTCTGGTATTAAATTATAAATTTTCCGAAACAGAATTCTAAAACTGCCTCGTATTACCTAGACGCTAATAAATTTTCTACGCAAGTAGTATGTAGACGACGGAGATATTAAAATGATAAATTTAAAAATTTCTCGCTGGAAGTGCAGCATATTAAATTTTGAATAAAGCATTTCACAGAAGTCTCTCTTTAATTATCATTTTCTTAAACGATTCATAAATTGTAGTAACATTGATATACCGCTGAACCAAAACCATCCAACTAATATTATAAATGTGAAACCTTGCAAGGATAGACGGATGGATGTATGATTGAACGGATGCTTGTTACTCTTTCACGCAAAAGCCACTGAACGAATTTTGATGAAATTTGGTATGGTAGTAGTTAGAGCTCTGGATTAACACATCGGCTACTATTTATCCTGAAAAAGCACAGTGTTCAGCTTCAGTGTCATTATTAGCCAAATTTATTCAGAAAACATCCTAACACAAACGCCAATCCAAACTATTTGTTAAACAAACCAAATAACCTGAAAGTACACGATATAACAAGTCGGGCAACTTAACCAACTATTAATACAAACATCAGCTGTTTACAAGTTGGCGAACTTGACGAATCGGTCCGGTTAGCATTAGTAAAGCAAATTAAGGGTCAGCTTACATCGCGACGATACGCGACGCTACGTGGCGCTTCATTTTTAAGATAGCTAATTATAATTGAACTGTATTCACTACACAAAAAGATTTTTTTTTCATATGACATCAGTCATACACGGCACATGCGCTGCGCAGCGCGGTGCTACATGACATTCGAACTCTTAAAGTGAAACATGTATCTTCTTGTGTAATGAATAAAGTTCAATTTTAAATAGCTATCTTAAATATGCCGTGCCATGTCACGTAATATTTCGTTTCGGTGTAAATTAACCCTAATAATAATTAATACTATTTCATTTGTGATTAGCGAACTACACAGGTTAAGGAATCAGATTGTTTCACCGTTTTTCTAAGAACGATAGAACAACCGGATTTAAAAAAAACAGGTTAAAAAGGCTTTAAGTATTTAGCAAGAAGCATAAACCATTAAATTATGTTCAAAGATACATCAGGTTAAGCTTTTCAAAAATATGGATTCCTGAGTATTATAAGATCTAAAATATTAAAAAAATGGCTGTACCATTACACGTGGTAGAAGTAAAATTTCATTTATCATTTAAAAACTAAATTCGGGGCGCTGATGTCGTGACGCGACCTTGAAATTTCACTCTCAACGCGCCTAAGCTCGTTTCTTCAAAGAGGTCACTTCCAAGTTAAAACTTAATAAAGTAGTCACCGTGGTGGAAGTCTTTTAAAGGACTTTGGCGGTATTACAATTTTTATATTCAGTATTCAAATTAGTTTTTGGATGGGATTATAAATTAAGAATTATGATAATTCATACTTTAATGGCGTTGTGATTTTTTTAAATGCAAATATGTTTTTTAATGGCAACGTAAATTAAGTTTACCAATAATTCATGTTGATCATACAAATGTCTTTTTAGGGTTCCGTACCCAAAGGGTAAAAACGGGACACTATTACTGGGACTTTGCTGTCTGGCCGTCGGTCTGTCGCCAGGCTGTATCTCTTTAACCATAAAAATAGCTATAGTTGAAATTTTCACAGATGATGTATTTCTGTTGCCGCCATAGCAACAAATACTTTTAGTACACTAAAGATGTATTTACAGAATAAAATAAATTTTCAAGGGGGCTCCAATACAATAAACGAATTTTTTGCTGCTTCGTACGGAACGGATTTTTACAATATATCACTAGATTTTGTTTGCGGCTCCGCCCGCGTAAATACAGTATCCCATGGGAACACTATACATTTTCTAGATAAAATATAGCCTATGTTTTAATACAGAGCCTAAAGTCCTACCATGCCAAATTTCATCAAAATCCGTTCAGTAGTTTTTACGTGAAAGAGTAACAAACATCCATCCATCCTCACAAACTTTCACATTTACAATAGTAGTAGGATTTGCATTTCGAACGAAATGTTTATAAGCTTGAAAAATGTATTCAAATCTCGGATAAAAGTTCCAAAATATCTGTATTTTATTGTTCCTTGGTAATTTCTACACGTTGGAGCCGATTCGGAACTCAATTTCGTAACAAAAGACGACGACGATTTAATTCTATGAACCTTTCAATACTGAACGACACTCCTAACGAGCCAATATTATTTGAGCTCTTTCCCTGCCCTTTCCCTCATAGGGCTATATCAAGATAATTTGAAGGAGGGAATTGTAAGCGATTAGATAGGTCTTGTTATATTGGTGACATGTGGGAGAGGTTGATAGACAATATGTTATAAGCCGTGTTGTGTTTAATTTTGTACCATTGTCAAATTGGGTGTATTTGGTTTGCTATCTCAGACTCGGTGATTTTCTAAGATTTTCCAAATTTCAAATACACATTTGCACTTTGTTACAAATGCTTTTGGATGTATAAAAAACATTTTTCCCTCAAAACAGTAAAAAATAAGTACTAAATATATTCTAAAAAATCGGAGAAAACACAAGTAGGTAACATATTTCTACATCACCAACTGGCCTATATTATTTTAAATCGCTATTGTGCTGAAAGTCCTTGCCACGTGTCCGACATGGCTGACAGACGCGGACAAACGAGGGTTGGCTCGATGACACTTGATCTAAAAACCGCCCGGTAAGTGATTGGAAGGTACATTGTCGTTTTGTCTAGAAACTGTTTGACGTATAAAACTTTTGCCGCTTATACTTTCTTATAAACATTTATACATAGGTACTCAGTTCAAAAATGTACGAAACTCGGGGGATATAGTTTGATATTGTAGCTACATGATCATCAACATCATCAGCCTATCACCGTCTACTGCTGAACGTAGGCCTCCCGCAGTGAGCGCCAACCATCCCGATCTTGGGCAGCCCTTCACTCCACTGCCAGCCACCTTTTTCAAAATGTCGGTCGTCGTCGGTTTGCCTAAGCATGGTCTCCACTCTAATACTTGTCAATCCTCTCTCAATCCATCGACCGTCTGCAAACATGGTCGGCCCACTTCCACTTCAGCGTGTTAATTATATGAGAAATGTCGTTCTCTGGCGAATGACATCGTTACGAATTTTAGCTACATGATAGAATTCATTACGTAAGTGCGGGCTATGACACATGACGGAAGCGCTGCCATTTTAACTTATAAGGTAATTTCGCTGTATATTGAAATTTGTCAAATAATACATTGATTTGAAAATTTAAACGAAAACCTTACTCCACTATAGAGCTAGAGCTAAGGAACAAGAAAACTGTTTTGATAGACGACTGCCCGCCAACTAGAAACCGATAAAAATGCAAGTCTGGCATTCCTACTCTTCGCCAGTTTCCAGTCAGACCGCCCTGAACGTGTAAGATTTTTCAGTAAATAAAGCTCATAAGTTATGCGTCAATCTGTTCGTCATCTAATCCTTTTTCGACTCACACTTCACAATCTTATTGAATATACCTAATTGATGTGTGAATGTATGAAATTCAAAATGGCCGCCGGCATAAATTGACGGTCTTTATATTTATTTACAAACTTATCGATATGGGTATCATTTGAAGGGCATAAAAAGTAGAATATAGTTTATTAAAAAAATATCACCAACACAAATAAAATTAACCACATTTTTTACATTTTTCTACATCGCTAAAACTGTCTATTTGACATTAAACTGCGCATAGCACAAATTGTAGAAAAATGTATCTAGTTCAGTTTAATAGCACATACTTTTATCGGAAAATGTGTCTGTAACGAGATATGGCCAAAATATTGAAAGACATTTCCATTTTTTCACGATGGCGGATCATCACGTTCAGGGCGGTCTGACTGGAAACTGGCCAAGAGAATGCCAGACATACATTTTATCGGTTTCTAGTTGTCGCGCGGCTGTGTATCAAAACAGTTTTCTTGTTCCTTATGACCTTCTCCTACTCCAAAATTTTCACACATTTTGGTCAATAAAAAAAATCTGCCAGGTTGAGAACCGTCAGATCGGCAGTTTTACATCAAACTTTTGGGCCCCTAGCGATTTACAGTGCTTGTTCGATGTCAAGAAACACATAAACCGATCGTATTACTCTGATCGAGTAAATCGATAATATATTAAAGATATCCTTTAATATTTTATTGTCCTATTGCGGTTCGGAGTGTAAAATTAAGTTGGCGGCCCGCCAGACACGAGGTGTGGCTAATAAGGGGTCATCCTAACTCAACACCTGAACACCCATCTTGAGAGCTTGGCACGTGACCAATTCTAAATTTGACAATTTTTAATTTTCGGAATTCGAGTTGTGTATTAAATACTGGCCAATAACATATTTTTTTATTTCAGATTGAGAACTGCATATTTAACCAAACTAATTAATCGATAACTAACAATAGACACAAGATACGTTTTTAAATACGCACATAATAATATAGCGACTTTAATATTATAAAAAAATACAATTATTTTAATCCGTCTACGGTAAAGGCTAAATGAAATAAAATATTCAAAAATCCCTTTCGATTTTTGCAGCCTATGTGGAACGGTGGAACAAACAAACATACATATAAATGTATGTTTGTTTTTGGCCCAATTCATCAAAATCGGCCCTTTGGTTAAGGCCCGATTTTGATAAATGAGATGTCAATAGATTAGATAATGGCCCGGGTAACGTAGGCTTTATAATTTACGTAGTCAGGTTATAGTTTTTTGTAAAAATTTTAGTTATTAATGTTTCTTTTTATTAAAATACTGCCTGTACACGATTTTTCTTAAAGTATAGTATCTACATGCTTATTTAAAATCTCCAACGTTACGATACCTAGTAGCTTTATAACTAAATGACAGATAAAAAGTAAAAAAGTGGCCTAAAAATCCCAATAGGTGTCGCTGCAGGATGAAAGTGAAGTTAATTGGTTTAACCCTGTCTTGCACGGGATAGGTAAACCTTTGTACACGTTTTTAATTTTTTGTACATCACTGGTTCTAGCCGTCGGCTTTTACGGTTCCTCACGTACTTTGTAAAACCATAGCATTTAGTCGCCAGGAAAAGGTTTGTTATCGTTGATGGTGTACGGCGATAATTCTATTTGTTAGCGTGACATTTAAAAGGCAAGTCTTAAACTAGCTTGTTCCCTCGGCTCGTAAATACAGTATCCCACGGGAACACTGTATTTATCGGGATAAAAGTAGCCTACGAGTTAATCCAGAGCTTAAACTGCTACCATACCAAATTTCATCAAAATCTGTTTAGTAGTTTTTGCGTGAAAGAGTAACAAACATCCATCCGCATACTTTCACATTTATAATTATTAGGATACGAGGTCAAGATTCTTAGGATTTTTAAAATCTGTTTATTATGTGTTATAATGTGTTTAATTTGTGGGTATGCAAGATTCGATAGAAGTAAAACCTTTAAAAGTATAAAAATTTTCTAAATATTTTTTTCTCGCATATCCAAATAGTTCTAGGCAGCTAGCCTTCTTTTGAACCCCCGGTACAGGGGCGACACTCTCTACAAATGACAGCTGGAGCATGGGCGAATGTCAGCCATGTTTTAAACATCGCGTCAGATCTATCATAAATATTATGAAATTAAATTGTCAATTATGGCAAAGCACGAAACGACCAGCGGCCAGCCCCGTGTGCCATAGTCCAGGCTGGGAAAACTTCCTCCCCGCCCGCCTCCGCATTCGACCAGCCACGCACACACAGCTGCGAGCTGTCATTCGTGTAAATCGGTGGAATGACGATTAGTAATAAATGAATAATATATATTATTCTTTGCCCCCGATGAGTTTTCAGACTTGAGTTACAGCGACAGTTTTGAGCGGGGAGTTAAAAGTTAAACGTATGTGTCTGTGTAGTGTCAGTCCGTGGCACGAGGCATCGTAGCTTCCAAACGGATGAATCTATTCTCATGTAGTTTTGTTTGAAAGCTGACATGATTGAGAGTGTTCTTAGACAGAGGTTACATCATTTCTTAAATTTGTTTATTCTGTTGCTTTTTACCCCAATACGTCGAAGCCAAAAGGAAGGGTAATGATTTTGGCAGTCTATGTATCTAATTATGTATGTATGTTTGTTCCACCATAGCGCCTAAACTATTTTTCCGATTTTAACGAATGACGTCTCAATAGACTCGCAATGATAACTCGGGTAACATAGGGTAGCCGGTAGGTATATCATTTGCGTAGTCGGATTATTGTTTTAACTTTTTAAAATTAATTTTAAAATCACAACGACCCTAAAGAACTTTTTGTTTAAAAAATACAGGCAACAACTAGTTATTAATAAATTATTTATTTGTAACGATGATAAATGAATAATTTCGCGACCTCATCGTCCCCCACCGCTTCCCCTCTAGTAACAGAATCTTGAATGTCTTAACGTAATTAAAATTAATTATTCGCCAGCACTCCGACCCACCTCTGTTGATTTGAAAAGTTTAAACGATTTTGAATTTCGCGAGATCTCTTTGTTATATTATTAATTATTATTAAATAGTTATAATTCGTGAATTTTGTTAGTTTTCAAAAAGGTACTTTTAAAGATTTTTTTATTCAAGTGTTTATTTATATTGTGGTCTTAGTGTGCTCGAAACTAGACTTTACTACTTTACACCTTAGAAAATATTATCAAATCATTGCTACGCAGCAATGTCTTCTGATCTTTTTGACAGCCATGTATCCGGAGGCCCAAGGGGGGGTGGGGATTTTAAGGACTGAGAACGCGCTTTTAACTCCTCTAGTTTTTCGAGCGTGTTTCAAGCGTCAACTAGTTTCCTAGTCTATTTAAAAAATCCTCAGCTGCCCAGCTCGAGAAATATCCAAGTATAAGCAAAAATATATCTTCCATACGATTTTTCCCTCGTTTCCGTATTAGATATTTACAACGTTTTCCATTTTTCCTAGTGATATAATATAATATCCACTATGATAGGTCCCAGAAATTGTATATTATATGTCGCGGAGTTCCGCTCGAATTCTCTGAGGACGAGGATATTCTGTATTCATATAACTTGTATGTTATTGCTAGCTTAGCCGAGTTTTACATAAATATAGTAGATGGAAAGGACATTGATTGGATTTATGTAGCCTTTTCGAAAGAAAGCCGTCCTTTATATTGTTTAGTGTCTCAATTCGCTCTAATCTACTCTCTCTCTAACAATTTATACAGACACTTGAGCAACGGAAACTGTCTGAATAAAAACATAACTGGAAAGCTAGCCATACACGTAAGGGCCGATTCACACCGAAATGGCAGCGGCCGGCAGCGACGCGATGAGCACTTTCAGTGTGGAATAATTTTAAACTTTATCTACATACTTATAAGACATAGTATCGTTTTAATAGTTCAAAAAGGTCGTGCGGCCATCAGCTGCGCCGCGAACAGCCGCGCGGCCGTGGGCGACTGCCCGCGCCCTGAGTGCTCGCCCCCACTGCACGCGCACCAGTTCTCTGACAGTATGCTGTCGCTAAGACACGTTGTGTCGTCAGAAATAAATATTTTAAAACACGAAGCATTGTACTGCGTGTCAAAAAATTGATACCGAGGAGAACCCCCATTGCCCTTTTTCTTTTTTCCGTTTGTTTGTTTCTTTCTTATTCTTCAATAAGTGCTATAATAGCCATCATTTTCACTCCAAACACACGACACGAGTTTCCTTGCCAAATGGAGAAACTAAACTGCTATCGGGAGGCCGCTGGAGGCCGCATGCGGCTGCTTGGGGCCGGCCCTGCCAGCCTCGTCGCGCCGCTGCCATTTCGGTGTGCCCTAAGGGTACCTGACAGGTTTGTCTGTACAGTTATACATCTCAGGTAAGGTTGAGCTGATACTGTATGGTTTACCTGTACAGGCAAACCTGTCAGGTAATCCGTTATGTGTATGGCTAGCAATAAGCATAATAAATGTGCAATTTCTTTTTATTTTGACTAAAAACTTATTCGGCTCGGTGCAAACGGAAAACCAACAGCTTTTATTTTTTTATATATTTTTAACTAGCATTTCCTGCGGATTTGGCCGCGTAAATACAGTGTTCCACTGTACTTTTTTGGGATAATAAGTTATGCCTATGTTTTTAATCCAGAGCCTAAACTACTACCGTACCAAATTTCATTTAAATCCGTTAAGTAGTTTTTGCGTAAATGAGTCGCAAACATACATCTATCTATCCATCTATTTTCAAAACTTTCACATTTACAAAAGTAGCAAGGTTGCGGTTGCGTGTGTGGCCGGTAACGGTTTCTAGTTAAAAAATAAGTCATAAATAAAATAAAAAATAAGAAATTTATAAAAGTAAAAAAGGTCGCCAATTTTCATCGCGTAAAAGAGATTGATTTACAAGAAAGCGGTACGTTATTCGTCGTATATTCGACTGTAAATTACAATATATTGAAAATATCGCGTATGTGTACTGTTGCCGTCAGACATGGTGTGGACCACATTTTAATCTTGGTACTATTGCAATAAGGTCCAAAAGTGGTGCACTGGGTTTATCGGCGACTGTACAGTTGGCCGTATAGTGTGATTTGTGTGTTTATCTCCCGGTGTCCGGTGCGCAATGTAATTTGGGTAAATAATGAGGTGTCATTTGTTGTACTTACAGTCCGCGAGTTATGTGGTGACGAAATGGTAAACAGATATTTTTCGGTCGAGTTGCTTTACGTATAAAAACTGGAAAACAGAATGTGAGTATGTAGTTCATTAGTGACTTCCAAAAACATATGTGCAAACGGTATGTGGACACAGGGGTGACACTTTCTACAAATGACAGCCCGAGCACCGGCGAATGTCACCCATGTTGCCGTAAGCCTAAGGTTGACACCGAAATAATTTATCGTCAGGTCAGACAAATCTGTCATAAATAATATGAAATTATATTCTCGACTATGTCAAACCACGAAACGAAAGACCTGGCTAGAAAAAGCTCACGTCCCGCTCGCCGCGCGCAACCGCCGCATATGTCTAGCCGCGCACACATATTTTTGAGCTGTCAATCGTGCAAGCCCTCGTACCCACGTCATATCATTTATTGTAAAATTTGTTATTTTTGTAGTTTTGGTGCAATAAAGTGTTATTGTATTGTATTGTGTCAATTGTCAAATGTCAGATTTGACAACTCTATACGATTTTCAGCTCGATTGTAAAAGCGCACAGTTTTATTTACAGAGCTGTATTTTCTGTTGCAACCACAAAAATAACTCTCGTGGAAACGTAGCATTAGTCTATTGAATGACGGTTCTTTAAGTTAGTAATAGATAATACAAATTCTTTGACATTGTTACATTACGTACGTCAGGGCAGTCCTATTGTGTTAATCTTAAACAATTACCACTTTCTAATAAAAATATAAACTCAGCGAATAAGCGATTTAATGTTGCTGTCTTTATATTCTGTCAAGTGACTTTTCCAACGTGGACAAAAACATCGAATAGCTTATCGGTTGTGTAAATATTTTTATTAAAACCAAGTAACATTAAAACCATGTTGCTGTATGCCCTCGGCAATGTTAGTTTTTCTATAGCAATGACAGACGATGTACGAAAAACGGCTATTGCCGAAAGACATTGAGGTCGTGGTCGTACTGTACGTGCCATCAGTGGCGTGCACAGGATTATGACACTGGGCATGCGGCGAAGTACTCGGTCACAAAAACTTTTTCGTTTATAGATTTTTAGCATAGCTACAGCCAAGCGACGGATCTCCAAGTCGAAACCATGCCAACAGAGCAAGTCTTAGATGTACTACTATTCATGTACATCTTCTACGGCAACGCAGACAAAACGGCGATCGATCGTCGCGGCGGAAGAAATTCTAATAAGTAAAATAATAAGTAAATTTTAAAATATTATAACTACTCACCGGTCAGTCAGCTTCAATTTTCACATATTCAAGGTTCCGGTTACTTGAGATTACTATATGCCGATGTAAATTACTAAATAATATGCAAGGAAAACAATATAATTTAATCGTGTGTACACAACCACACAGCCAGTTATACGTTTCATAACTTTTAACATGAAATTTTCGAGTTACATTATTATTTTGCTGGTTTAATTGTTGTAACTCGGGTACACACCTACCTTTAGACAGAATTTGAATATTTTCACTGAATGACAATTGTGAGAACTTGTTATTTTTAATTTTTAATAAACACACATTTTCAACACAAACCTCACAGTCAAATAACATTTTAAAAAATTCAACTAACTCACTAGTAAAAGCAAATCACTACAATTATTATAGAAACTCAGTAATAAACTGTTAAATGTACACACTTTCAAATGTTAAAATGAAAAATCTTTTAAGAAAACTATAAATAAACTGGCGCGATTAAATTGTAAACAATGCTTATCACATGAAATATGCAATATGGCCCCCTCAGACCAATAAAAAAAGATATGTTATGGGAAATATGTTTAATACTTTTATACTATCCATTTACCCCCTTACTAATAAAAAGATTTACACAACGGATAACTTAAACAACGTTGCTGACTTTGTATGTGTAGTGACTTTTCTAACGCATCAGACTAAGACAGCAACGTTGTTTAAGTTATCCGTTGTGTAAATCTTTTTATTAGTAAGGGGTTAATATTTAAGATTTTTATTATATGATAATAAAAATCATATAATAAAAATTATATGATTATTTATTTTATTTATTTATTTATACACTTTCTGCACAATGTACAATGGCGGACTTAATGTCATACGGCATTTTCTACCAGTCAACCATAGGGTGGCGACAGAGTCAAAACACCAAGGTGCTTTCCATCTAGAAAAATACAAAAATTTAACTATACGAAAGGTCGTGTAAAACTAATGATAAAAATAGATACAATAATATTCGTAGCAAACTAGATAAATTTTACTACAATAAACATAATACATATCAAACTAATTATACCTACATACTATACTATACAAGTACATAAATGATTTATTAAACATAATATACATTATACATATACCATACTGCATAATTACACGATTACTAACCAATCAAAAATTATAATAAAATGCTCAGATCTTTTTTTATTGGTCTGAGATGGCCCCCGCGAAACACAAAACGTTTCTTCTATTTAAACAAATAAAACCTTACTAAAAAAATGTGTAATGTGTGCATACATGATTCATTAGATTCGCGTCGTATTGTTTTTACTCGGATTATAGGCATCGAATAATTTCCGAAAAGCCAGTTCGGCGGTTTTCGGAAGCGATCGGATAGCCGAACCGAAGCTCTCGGCTCGGCTCTCGGTTCGGCCATCTCCCGCCGCATGACTTTCGCTATTTTATCATGTCGATATTCATGGGTGTGTGCGTTTGCGAAGTATGAAAATTACACATACATGCGATGAGTTGTCCTGCAGAACTTATCGGCATTAGTTGCTATTTATAAAATATTAGGCGTTTTTAAGTTATTATATTTTTTGAATTAATTTATTTACTATTAATTAATTATTAAAGTCATCTAAAACGTACGAACGTTTGATTAAAATATCTGTGAATGACAAGTAAAGCACTGCATTTCTGCCTATATGGAGCGCACGCCCCTGCGTGCCATTAATTTTATTCCTTTAACTAGATGTTTCGCGCGACTTTTTACGCGCTTAAGAAAATCCCGTATATTTTCACGCGTTAAAAGCCTATGTCATTTCCCGTGGTCTACTCTATATCTGTGCCAAATTTCATCAAAATCGGTCCAGTAGTTTCGGAGCCTAAAACAAATCTTTTTTCCCCCTTACTAATAAATATATTTACACAATGGATAAGCTATACAATGTTTTCGTCCTTGTCTCATGCGTTGGAAAAGACAGACAAGGACAAACATTGTATAGCTTATCCATTATGTAAGTAAACAATTTAATTACAAAAATAATTTAAGACACGCAAAAAAATACGAATCTACACAATATAAAATTCCATATAAATTCGGTAAAACGTAAGTCACACTTTCTTATCCAATACTTTTTACGTATTGAGGAGCGGAAATTTCGTTTCCGTTCCAATATGAAAGGTCGCAATCCTTTAGAAACATACACACTCCATCAGCGGCCCCTCTTAACTTCATTTAGAAAACATCAATTCCTGCCTTCTCGATATTGATTGGAAGATGGTTACACTTGATTAAATTGAGAAATAAGTACCTAGATTTTTTGTCGATATGTAGAATGTCAAACCTTCTTTTTCTTTCTTTAATTTAAGGTCAGGGCCCTCGTTGGTGGAGCTTCCGCCACTTTTTCCCTATCCTCCACTAGTACCGTCAACTCTCCATTATATAGGTCATGGACATTTACATTCTCTACAAGTTGACTAATATAAAATTCTGAAATAAGGTCAAATCTTAAATACATTGAAACTCATTTTCATATAAAACGCCGTTGAATATTAGTATCGCAATGATAGATGGCAATAGGGTCGTTGACTGAATAGAACTCTAAAACATGGGCAAGTGCTCAGAAGAAACAGTTTCATAGGTAAGTACGGCGATTTGTTTACAGAATTTCGCAAGTCTCGTGGAAACGCGCCATTCAAAAGTCGTGCCTAAGACTAGGCACAGGAAGCGCGTATTTACCGCGTAATCATACGCACGTAAGGCCGACGCGCGTGTCGAGGTACTCGTACTAGGCCCCCATACATAGCGTCCAGAAGCGCGTATTTTTTTACTAACGCGCGTATCGTACTAAATTCCCCTTTCCCCCCGACATCAAAAGTCTGGGGTCCGGGAATACCCTTCCCCCCCTTCCTATCCCTGGTCGGTTGTGTCCGTGGTCGGCAAAAGCGGCGCGTGCGGGAGTGGACCCATACACGCTTCCTGGTCCCGCGACCAGGACCCCACGCGTCTTGGCCGCCCACGGCCCTCGCCACCATTTATTCCCTTGCCACCTCGGGTTTCCCCCGCGTTCTGCCGCGGGGGGTCTTCCCCAAAAACTGGTTTTATGCGCCCAGTACTCGTACTGAGCGCGCCATCCCACCCCAATTAGTGGGGCTATGCCCCTGGTATTGGTTCCCCGCCCAAGACCCTTTTCAGGGGCCCGGCGCGAGAAGACGTACTCACGTACTAAATTGCCATATTGAATCGCTTTGGTTGTTTCAGGCGCGGAGATCCAGTTCAGATGTGATGGATGCAAAAGTGGATGTGGCCCGAAAATTTTCATTTCATTATTTCCTTCTGAATAGCATGTTAATTAGAATGAAAAAAAGAATTGTATTATTTCCTTTATAATATGTTAATTAAAAGCGAGCGCGCGGAGTGAGCGAGTAAGTTTTTCGCTTATTTAGCAATTATAAACAAATTTTATGCTGTGTAAAAAAATAAGCTGTCAATATACCTTAAACAAATTAACATCAACTAAAATTAAAAATTAATTCAATAAAAAATATATATGCACAAATAGTACAAAAAACACATACATTTACAGATTTTATTACCTCGAAAGAAGTAATTAATATCTATGGGTTGAAACAAAGTAATATTTTTTTTCTTAAATCTGTTGGTTAATAAATAAAAAAGGACCGAAAATTAACGAACAGATGACAAATTTTGCGCTCTCTTCAATCTACCTGACTAAAGGTCCGCTTTACATTGAATCCACTACCGGTAAATATGTATGTTAACGCTGATATAAGAATGGCCAGCAAGTAAGAAGTACCAAGATAAGATTCAAAAGGTTAACAATACCAATACCTACTATATATAGTACTACCTACTGAACCTATTTTGATTATAAATTAATAGACCTCGAAAGTTTGCTGTCAAAGGCTGTTAGGGTTGTGAGCATGCCCATACTAGACGTATAGATTCTCCGCTCCTGACTCAAATACGCCCGGCAATCCGCAGTAATATGTTTTTCTCGTTTCGATTGTATAATTCAGAGTGAGACAGAAGTCTTCAGTTCATTCGTTACACAGCATTCAGATCGCTTGGCACTGTTGGCAACTGGCATTTTCACAGTACTCACACTAGTGAAATTTTACTTTACATTGTGTGCAGAAATTTTGTACTGTTTTGTACTGTTGCGAATGTTTTGTCTTTTTTTCAGAAGATATTATAAAAACCGTCAAACACTTAATTAATATCGATTTGAAATATTCAAAATGTCACCTGTATTTTGAGTATGGAGTGAGTAAGGAGTGCAATGAAAGCGTAGTAAGATCGTGTTGCCAAGTTAAAAAATGATTTCTCCCTAAAATAAATAGAATGGTTCCTGTGGGAACTTTTTTTGCGCTTACAAAGTTTCCCAAATATAACTATTATAGCACACATACTAAAGTTTTTATTTATTTAGTCAAATATACGTTTAAATAACGAATTATATAAAAAGTTTCGAGATCTGTAAATAAAATTATCCTACACATCAATTAACGCAAATGACAACTGATGACAAATAATTAGTCATAGACTAGAAGCTATTTTTTATTTTTTTGAGTGTATTACACAAAAGCAAAAATGTTAGAGCCCTTCCTTAAAGTCTGTAGAAAAAAAAATCGGTTGTCTGTAAAGTCGGCTTACTGACGATAGTTGAACGTGAAAACGTCATGTTTATAGTGCGCGCGGAACTAATTGGCCGCACCTTAGGTAGGCGTGTTGCCGCCGCGAAGTCCGGCGCCGAACAGAGTAATAACATCAAGCGCCCCCGCCTCTACGTCCCACCGCTCACATACCTAAGACGCGGCCAGCTGAGGTTACGGCAAATGCGTCATATTACGGTGGTAACGGTATGAGGCATGTTTTTTCGTGCGTGCAGCCGGCTCCATCAAATTATAAGACGTTATCACGTCAATAAAACTAGAGACTATAGACCATATAATTATAAAATAAACGACAAAGAAATTCCGCTGCGGCAATATCATTAATGGCAACAGGTAGACGCTTGAAATAAGAATTTTGGTTGTATTATACGAGTGATAGGTGATTAAATAGCAGAATGTCAACTGTAATTTAATAATAATAGGTAGGTAAATATATACAGCACACTGATTTTTATTATTTTTTATTGTCTATTTACTTAAAAAAACTTATTTTTCTTCAGGCTTTCATTTTTATAATTATTACTTGTCAACAAGCAGATTAATTGAAGATTTAAATAAAACAAGCATATAAAACCCCCTAAAAACCCCTTCAAAAACTTTTTCTCCCTAAATTTAGGGAAAAAGTCCCAAGTTTGCATCACTGCCCGACATTTTGTATTGATAAGATAAGAATCTCTACGCACGTAGGTTTACGCACGTATTTTTCGTGTGTGCAGCGCGCACGCGGCGCGCACTCGGCGCTCGCATTGGCCGCCCTTTGACTGACGAACCAGCGAAACGGAGAATCGCCCCAGCACTGTTTTTGAATGGGTCGATTCGCACCGCGGCAGAAAACATGTCTTTTTTTGGATGAATAAATTTAGACGGTAAAATATGCATAGTGCACTAAATAACTGAAAAGTACAAAATAAGTAATAAGTTACTCCATTGGGAAAAACTGCGATTTCGGTAACGATAATAAATAGATCATTTGAAATTTATGAATACTCATTTTAGGACATCAAGCGACAAAATATTGGGTGCAACCTTCTATGAGTACATTTCCACATTCCACAAAAAAATTCAAAAATTATTCGCTAATATGCCAAGACTAACTCAGGGTGTAATTTAATTAAAAGCGGGTATCGCACTACCCTAAACATTAATTATTGGAGTTAGTTTGAAACGAAAAAAAAAATAAAAAACACACCTTTTATTTTTACTTTGCGCACAGGTAAAATTCAAGCTTTTTGAACTTTACCATTATTTTTCAATAATAATTTACTCAAAATATTATGATGAAATAGACTCAAACTATTCCTTACTAATAAATTTACAAATATCAGAGGATCAAATAACCCAAACTATCAGAAAAATAAAGGCGAGGCGAAAATTGGTAATTTTCTTTGTCACCCGTTTTTGTACTGAAGAGAGTAGATATAAGTAAATTAAAGTGTACATAATCATCTGTGATCATCAATCTCTTACGAAAAAAGCTGAACAAAGGTTGAACAAGACTTATTCTAATACACAATCTTCTTTTAACACTTATCTAAAACCGATGTGTATTATTGCTATGAATTTCGCTGAACTGATCTTTATCATTCTTGTAGTAAGAATAATAGTAGGTACTAAATCTGTTACTAGCCACGCCTAAATTGTATTTAAGCGTGGTATAACCACTTTTAATACAATAATTATTTGCCATTTTTTTCACGCTCCACTTTTCTACTCATCTGATTAAAAAAATTAAATCCAAATATTCTGATATGAATATTTCAATCTCCGGTCCGAATCAACCTTTCCAAAAAATATCTGGGGTGATTCACACCAAAATTGTTAAACGGTGCGAATCGACCCATTCGGAAACCGTGATGAGGCAATTCACATCGCGGTTCGAATCCTCGCGGTCCGAAACGCCTAACGAGGGTGCCCGAGGAACGCGCACGCCTAATGTAGGGTCAACCTAACTGTGACGTCACTATTAGGTAAAAGTGTATGAAATAGAAGGAACATATTTGTAGATTTTTACAAATAAAAAAATATGTTCCTTATATTTCATACACTTAGTTTCATACAATTGTGCGTTTAAGTCTGTACCTACCTAGGTACGAACATAAACGCATAAATTTCGGTGATATTTACAAATATTATAGGTATAACGAATGTTTTAATACGGTGTAAGTAAACTACTTAGTGTCGTTTTTTTACTAATATAGCAAAAAAATATATTAAATATACCCCCCTTACTAATAAAAATATTTACACAACGGATAATTTAAACAATGTTGTCTTTGTCTGATGCGTTGGAAAAGCCACTTGACAGACAAAGACAGCGACGTTGTTTAAGTTATCCGTTGTGTAAACATGTTTATTACTAAGGGGGATAGACGACAAGGGAGAAACATGCCTCCAATATCGTCCTATATTAAAGTACTGGCTCTTAAACTCAAATGTGGGCTTAATGTGGGCTTAACGCGGGTGATGTTGGTTTCAAAATGATAAGGCAAGAAGCAACATTACTTCATTTTTATTCTCAATAGTAATAAAACTAAACACCATATACTATTTTAATCACTTTTCACTGTCTATTAAAAATAAAAACGACTCGAACTTTAAATTTGTTTTAGCTTTTAGGCTCTCACGCGTCTCAAAAAGCTTATAGTATATCGTTTGTATGACGACCTCTGTGGCTCAGTGGTTAGCGCGTCGGCGCTTAAACCGGAGGTCGCGGGTTCGAATCCCGCCGAAGGGACAAAAAGGTTTTCTGTGTTTCTGGGTCTTGGATGTAGGAAGTATGTAACTATAAGCTTTTTGAGACGCGTCAGAGTCTAAAAACAAATTCAAATATCGTTCCAAGTATACGCTATCGTTTTTGTTTTTTTTTTTCACTGATAAAACGTTGAAACGATTCCGCTTCGGCGTATTTTGGTTTAAAAAAAAAATGCTCTGGAGCTCTGAGCCTAAACAAATATTTGGTGTTTTCCACGTGAAGAGGCTTTGTTTTGTTCAGAAACACAGATTCACTTATCCCAAAATATTTTGTTATATTATTAGTTAGAATTCATTTAAGGACACAAAAAGACATTAGTTGATAAAAAGTAAAAGACATTAGGTTTCTAAAAAAAGTCGCAACCACGAACTAAAATACTATGTATAAGATTGTACAATTTCCATCTTACTTAATTATTTTAACTCAGATACATCCAGGAGATAATTAATAAATTGGTAAAATATTTTATATGAATATTCGTTGAAATGAGTTTACGAATCACAGTAGGCATTTACCCCACCTTCTGCAGATATGCGACCTATGCCTTTGTAATCCAAGTGTACCTAATTTTACCTTAGGTCGTCGTGGTTAGCTGGGTATTTTCCTACATGTAAAAATTTTGTTAAGGATTTTATGTGTGGTTTTGTAATTATATGCATTTCGAAGTCACAAAAAAATTGAAATATTTTTTTTAAACATTAGTATATAAAACCTACATAATTTGTTTACTTACAGCCAATACAAAAAGATTTACTATGGTATATACTACTGTACTTTATATTGCTTAAAAAGTCAATAGAATTCAATCTAAAGTATTCTTAATATAATAATTATTGTCAATACCTAGTATATAATCCATTGTATTCATCACTTTGTTTTTATAGAAATTTCTTATTTTCTAGTTTACTTGCAGTTTGTAATCTATACACGCTACTATACCAGCTGAAAGAAATATTTAGGAGTATAATATGACCCTACATAATAGTAAAACATGTCGTTCTTAAGAAAGCTGTTTCTCTGAAACTTCCTTGGAAGTAAAGGTTTGTATTTAGTAATTAAAATTTATAAGTTTTTACAAAATGTAATCATATTTCAATATATTATGTACACAATGTAACTTATTATAATAATATTATATTACTATTTTTAGGTACATACAATATGTTCTCAGCCTTTAACATGTATAAAAGGCTCACCGGTAACTTGTGAGATACTACAGAGTTATTGCCATCGATGCTCAACACCCTCAGGCATTAATCAAGGACAAACACGGACACACGGACACAAACAACTCATAAGGAATCCCCAATCTAAGAAGAGTAAACTAATAATAAGTATACCTATTATAAACAATTAAGTAGTGGGTATTAACCAATTACTTATCCTCGATAGTATATTTGTTACTAAATAATTGAAATATTATTTATAATTTTACAGGACTATAACTTAAAGGAAGTATATTTAGTTGGGAGTAATCAATTATAAGTACCTCGACTGTACAGGATACCTAATATTGAAATAATAAACCTAACAGTTTCATATACCATACAGGTAAAGATTAGTGAATGAGTTTAAGGCTGTCCATGATTTTGATTAATATCATAGGCGACTTTCTTTCTCACATATATCCTTCCATTTGGAACCCATATAAATTGGTAGGCACACTCTTTGACCTTGCGGCGGGCTGCTGCATGAAGCGACTTATTAGCGGGAGAAAGATGTTCGGATATTTAAACCGGTTTTCGATCACCAGCAACTCCTACTAGAGCAGTGTTTAGTTTATTACTAGGGTTAGCCTTATTATATCTGTGTACTGCTGATTAGAGATCATACCGTCGCCTTATGTCTTTGAACTTAACAACGATAGCTCTAGGTTGCTTGCTCTCTTTGTTTTGTACTTCTAGTGCAGTATACTAAGTCACCTTCAGTTAATTTATGCCCAATAACATTAGAGAATTGCTGGACCAGATTAGACAATATTTCATTGCGGTGTTCAGGTACGCCATGAATTTCTAAATTATTTTCGCGTGTTGTTCCATATTATTATTTATACGGTTAGAAAGGTCATTTACCGTAGCTTTTAGTGTAACGTTTTCATTTTTTAGGGCTTTGTTTTCATTCTTTCCGACCGGAGAAAATTCAGAGTATCGAAAATAGAATTCTGGACTCATACAATAGAGTGGAAAATCGTACACTAAGTGTTGAAGCAAATGTCAATTTCAAATGTGACAGTTATCTAATTGAATTGTGTATCCGATTGTATTGGTTCAGAGTTCTATTTTCAATGCTTTGAATTTTTTTCGGTCGAAGAGGTTCCGATAATATAGGCCCGGCCTTAGGCTGTGTATATTTTATGATTCGGAATCCGGAACGCCGGTGAAAATTCAAAGCAGTAAAATTAGAATTATGCGTTAATACAATAAAGTTCAAAAAGGAAGTGTCGAGTGTCGAGATTTCATATTATACTATGACATTGATATTTGACTCGAAAATCATGACGTGTTTGATTTTCAACTCTATTGTAAAAGCGCAGAGTTCTACTTTCAATCCCCAGAATTTTCACCGGTGTTTACTTTTATTCTTATTCTAAATTTGTACACTTAAAATTTGAATCCATTTGAATCCATTTGATACCAAACTCCCTAGGAACTTTCAGTAAAACTTCTTCCTCTTTACTGAATCGACTGCCTTGACTCATTTACTACACTGACTGTATTTTTTTGGACTTTGACTAGACTTGACGATTTAGAAATACGGTGTTGAAAACTTATACGGGAATTCTATTTAACTTGACATTGACGTTTGAAGCCGTAACGCCATCATTAAATAAAAAATAAATAATGACATTTGACACTTCACAACTGACGGCGAAAATATCTTTTATATCAAAGCAAGAAGTGATAAAAATGATTGAGAAATACAGAGTGAATTTGGATAAGACGTAAATGTCGTGATCTCAAAGAATAAAGAGAAGACGATTCGACAGATTTTTTCGAATTTTAACGAAGGCAACTTGACTAGAGGACCTGGAATAAATAAATAACCAAACAGGTAAATTGAACGCACCTATAAATATATATTATATTTGACAGCTCGTTATATATTATATTATAATTGTCGTTTTAAGTATTTTCCACGCAATTATTCCAATATTTCTCACCGCTCAAACCTCCTCAGAACTTCCACAATTATTCCAAGACCAAAATTATACAGGTCAGTGCAGTCGTTCAGTACTACTGTAGTTTAAGCGATATATTGGAATTGCAATCCATTTGTGTGTAACATTAACTAGTAACTAATTATTATTATTATGTAAGTGAATTTTTAATTAATCTAAAATATTCAATTCAGTACAGCAGTGTATCGTATTTAATCTAAACATAAACTAAGGCTGGATCCATATTATGATCCAGAATCCGGCCGGCCCGGAAAAAAAGCCTTTCAACTCTGCGCTAATACAATATGTATCGAGTTGAAAATCGAGTGTCGAGTGTCGAGCTGTCATATATTACATTGTCATTTGTCTCGACACTTGTGTGTTCGATTTCTTTTTTCAGTACTCTGAATTTTCCCGGGCCCGCCGGGTACCGGATCATATTATAGTATTCTAATAGACAATAGCGCACTATAGGTAATGCTACCAATTTATATGTTACTTATGTAAGTAGTAAGTAATATAAGGTTTGGTAAAATTAATTACGGATGTTTTGGGCATATATTAAGACATTTAAGCAGAAAAATAATTAAAAATTATCGAATAAAATATATTATACGAAATAAAATTACATTGCGCTCTCTAAGGCGGTTATAAACCTATAAAGGTTATAAACCTCACAGAAACAGCTGATTTTAAAGCGAAATCAAAGTCTTTGCCTAAATGGAATAACTTCAATCAGCTCTGTCAGGTCAATGACCTCCGTAGAGCCGTAAAGAGCGTAATGTAATTTTATTTCGTTTTTATTTTTTCGAAATTATTAAAATATTTTTAAGCCTAAATAAACATCTTAACATAAGTAGTAGATCTTATTATGCCCAAAATATCCGTAATTGATTTAACCAAACCTTATATAAACACGTAACATTAATTTAGTTGAATTTCATTTTTGAGTTTACGTTTAGATTAAGTTGGATCTGAACAGCGAATAAACGTTACTACATAGGCAAATATACACGTAACATTTCCTGAAAAACATCCATTCTTCCAGAATTTAGGTGACCCAGTTGACAACATTTATTCTCGTACTTAACAGGAGTGGAATTTAACAATGTAAGCTAAGGAGGATTAGCATAATCCGGCCCTATACCGATACATTTGTCAATCGATTCGGTGTAGGGGTTGTGATAAAGTGCTAACACACATACGGATACGTACCAAATCAGAATGTCCGGCGAACATAATTATTATAAATTGAGTTCGCCGCGGTTCGCATCGGATATGGTTCGCTCCGTAGCAAATCCGTGCGTGTGTAGAGTAGTCGGGCGATTGGGCCAACATAGGGATTTTTCCCCCAAAATTAGGGAAAAAAATCTACGGGGGTTTACTAGGGGGCAGGATTTTTAGAGTTTACTCCTTAAAATTCAAGTTTATATGTGTATAGCCCGGGGTATGAAAATTTATAGGCAGTGAAATCAGATTAAGTGACACGTTAGTATAATGTCATTTACGCGTAAGTCTTTATATTAAACACATAACCTTTTTTTCTAGCTTATTATCTCTTATACCTGTAAATAGTATAATTGATCAGGGTCGAATTAATAAGGGTTGAGTTTGGGGAGAAATATTTTTGAGAGTTGGTATCACTGCACGATTTCAATGGATTGTGGGAATCATTGTCTTCGTCGAAAAACAGAACTGTAAATAGAACTCTGTGCTAATGCAATATAGCCGAAAATCAAACACACGAGTGTCGAGTTTTCAATTCGGTCTGCCGGACCAAATCCGTGCGTGTGTAGCGACATAGGATTCGGTTTGCGGATATGGTCCGCGGACCAAGTTCGAGTGTCTGTTAGCACTATAATGTGTATACGTCTGATAACCGAACACAAGTTATACTTAGCATGGGATTAGATTGACGTGATATATATTATTTAATTATATATTAATAATGTATATGTATATATTTTTATATGTGTGTGTGAAAAAAGAATTTGAAATTTGAATTATCCTTGAACAAGGAAAGGACAATGTGAACGATGCTCTTGTTATTCACAAAAATAGGCTTTTGACATTTACAATTATTATGAAACTTAAGGTGCACTTACACGGGCAACAAAAATTGACCAACCATGAGCAATTATGGTCAATTGCGACGTGACGAATATCAAACAATTTACGACAACGGCAACAAGCAGCAATTTGAGAAAATATTTTGCAGCTATAATATTGAGCGATAAGAAGCAACTCCTAGAAACTAGACAATACTTACATACACGAGCAATTCAGTTGAAAAAAAATCGGCAATTCGTATCAGCGACATTGAGCAATATGGATTACATGCAGCAACTAGAAGTAATTGTCGGAACAATTGTAGATTTTTTTTATATCGCTCCGCTAATTGCTCCAGATTGATCCACCCGTGTTACCGAGCAATAATTGCTAAAAAAATTGCCCGTATAAGCGCACCTTTAGAACCGTACCATTATCTAGAGTAGTGGTAGCTGTACATAATTACATATGTCCAATTTTATTCACGTAAGACCCCTGGTTTTTAGGGTTCCATATCCAAAGGGTAAAAATGGGACTTCGATGTTTGTCTGTCTGTCCGACCGTCTGTCACCAGGCTGTACCGCGTGAACCGTGATAGCTAGATAGTTGAAATTTTTCACATATGATGATGATGATTGATTGCCGCTATAAATATTTAAGGGGAATCACTATGCAACAAACGTGTTTTATCAACAAATAATTTAACATAATTTATTTTTTTCTATTCTGTACTCATTTAGTTAATATATCAATTAATAAATGAGGTGTCAATAGGTTCGTATTAATGGCCCGGTTACGTAACGGGTCGGGCTACGTAAACTTTTGTTTATTTACCTAATCATGCAAATGACAAAATATTCAACATTTTCACCTTGACTTCAATCGAGTTTTCTTTGTTTTATTATTATCCCAAGTTATGAATTTGATTTACTAAAATCATCTTATCTGAGAGTGACATGTTTTCACCCTTTCACCCTTAATCCTGATAAAATACATATGAAAGCGGCACACTAAAAGAATTTAATATTACAATATTCCTGAATCCTTAACGGGACTCCCTAGAAGCGTATATTTTGTTCGCAAAGTGCTTATTTGTAATTCAAGACGAAATGCGTAGGGAACTTCAGGATAATGCTTTGAAACTTGCGACAAACTACAATGAAGATTTTTAAATTTAAATCACTGCTTTGACATTGTTGAAAATTGTTTTACAGCGTACCTTCTTATATTTCCTTATAAAATAAAGTTACTTGGAAGTGGCTTTTTGTTTAACACTAACGAGATACCTCCTTACTAATAAAAACATTTAAACAGTGGATAAGTTATTCAATGTTTTGTCCTTATCTGATACGTGAGAAAAGTAGCTTGACAAAGCACAAGGACAAAGCATTGTATTGCTGCTTATCCATTGTGTTAATACTTTTATTAATACAAAACGCGCAGTTCTTAAAGCTATGCTAAATAAAACTTTCCGGTTTCCTACCACCGATCTTTACAAGAAGTGTGGTGTCCTAACAAGAAGTGTTGTGTCCTAACAAGAAGTGTGGTGTCCTAACAAGAAGTGTGGTGCCCTGACTGTCCGTCAGCTTTTTGTACTCTGTAACACCATCTTGTCACACAAAGGTTTCTAGGGGTTCAAAAGCTCAAGCCGCAATCTTCACTAGACGCATCTTTCGAATTCCGAATGTGACTGTTGTTGCATAATGACAAAAGTAAGTGTCAATGTCATTTTTGACATTGACAGATGTCATGAAGTAAAGCCTATTTAGTTATTTTAGATAAGTATAAAGGATTCTCAGTGTAGACTGTAGACGTATTTGTGTTAGACATCTCTCATTTGTAATACGTATCCGTGATAAGCACCAATAAAGGAGAATATAAGAATTGCTGCTGTATTATTATCATCACCACTCAAGCGTAAGAAGGACTTACATATCAAGAGGTCGTAGCTCGATACAACTGTAAGAAGCACTTTCGCTAAACGTTTCAACCACTTTATTGCTATTTATATATATAATAAAATATGCTCCAAATGCAACATTAAAACTGTATCTCTACAAAGGCTAAAGTTATGGTTACAAATTACTTAAAATCTCTGGATTACGACGCTACGAAGAAGATTCTAAACATCTGACACCACTATTTCTGAACTCTTTGAGATTGAAAACGGCAACCCCTCCCTATTTTGTTTTATTCTACAAATTATATCTACAGATGTTAAATGTTAAATTATTAAGTACTACTTACTATTCAGAAACATTTTATATATCTTTATTACCTATACTTATACACAAATAGTTATATACTATAATTTAGTTTTTATGTTTCAACTTTAAATCAATTATTTTATCATGGTGGTGGTACCGAGGTTAAGCTTTTTGTTCAAATCGCACCAGCTCTACAACACAGGATATCCTAGTGTGAATTTCCAATTGAAGTTAAATAACGGCCCGTTTCAGCCTAAGTAAGCATAAGTCTAAAATCTAATTATTTGTTAAAAGCGTCGTCATTCAATCATTTGACGGTTTCTTGCGAAACAAATTTGACGTTTCTAATATATAGTTATTGGTAGATAGATTATTGAAACGGCCCATTAGACAGCAAAAATAAAGGGAAAAAAAAACTGTTTGTTTTTCCTGAAATAAAGTTTATTTTATTTTTTATTTTTATTTTAAGGGGCTTAGAGTTTTATAATAATCCATTACTCATATTTTCTGACATCTATACCAAATACTATATGACTAAGATTAAGTAAAATGTCTAAGGCCACAATCTTCTTATAAGTATCATCCACATCGACAGCTTATTCGGAAGTTTTTCTTCTGCTTACTTTATATCGAGCGACTGCGACAAATAAAGCAAGTAAGCTATCTGACACGCATCAGTAACGGCCCGTTTCAATAACCTATCTATCTATAACTATTTGTTAAATACGTCGTCATTCAATCATTTGACGGTTTCTTGCAACAGAAATTTGACGTTTCTAACAAATAGTTATTGGTAGATAGGTTATTGAAACGGGCCATAAATCAGAAATCTGAAACAGAGGTCGTCAGTGTTTGACTGGTATCATATGAAACGTGTATCTTTTTGTGTAGTGAATAAAGTTCAATTTTGAATAGCTATCTTAATTAAACCGACTTCCAAAGTAAAAACGCACAAAAAAGTATGAAATAAAACTTATTTTCTATATAATTTCCCTTTTGAATTTCGCTGAAATTTTAACTATTTCTCTACTCAATCTTCAAAAATTCGAAGTCGGTACTTTAAGCAACGCCGCAATACCCAAACATGTATCTATAAGGAGTCAGCAGTTCTGTTCAGTACTTTTGGATCCAGTGTAAACCTTGGTGCAAAATCTTACATTTTGATAGCATATGCTTGGGTTACTTCAGAAAAAGTCATAATCACTATATGTATTCATATAAATTTTGAGGAGTTCCCGCGATTCTTCATAGATCCCATCATCAGGTCACCATTTTTGTGAAAACGGTACCAACTTCGAAGTATGCCACTTACATAAAAAAAAGAACTGTTGAAAATACAAAAAAAAAAAAATTAAAAAAATAACATACAGCCGAACATATAACCACCTCCTCTTTTGTAGTCGGTTAAAAGGCAGTATCCTCGCGGTGTGACCACTAGAGAAGAGAGTTAAGAGTTTTACGGCGCGTTACATGAAAACTTGATCAAACTCTGAAAGTAAAATCGTGTGGGGCACGAAAATTAAGGCGATATAAAATTTCCAAGATTTTAAAAGGTTTAGTGTTCATTTCTTGAAATTTCAGTGTTTCTTGTTCCTTATTAATATTATAAATCAAACATGAAAGTTTGTATGTATTGATCTATGGACATTTTTTACTCTTTCACGCAATAACTGAATGGATTTCCATGAAATTCGGTATAGTAGTAGTTTAGACTCTGGATTAACTCATAGGCTTTTTATCGCAGCAAAACGTACGATTCCCGCGGGATTTCTTTTGGCGCGTATGAAGTCGCGGGCAAAATCTAATGCTTAATAAGATTAAATTATTGATATGATGAATATAGATGAGGCGAACAGACCTTTTCAGGATTATATAAAAAGGGGGTTTGTGGACTGTGCCAACCCCAATGGAAAACCAGCGTGAGTATATTATGTACTAGGTATTGCCCGTGACTTCGAGGCAAAAAGTAGCCTGTGTGTTAATCCAGAGCCTAAACTACTGCTAAACCAAATTTTATCAAAATCTGTTGAATAGTTTTTTTGCGTGAAAGAGAGACAAACATTCATCCATCCATCCTCACAAACTATTTCACATATATAATAGCAGTAAGAGCATATATTACACCGTAGGTATGTATGTATCAAATTATTTTCAATGACCTATTTTTGGGAAATCCTAAAATGTTCGATGGATAAACTACGGCTAAGTTATCCTCGATAATGTATGCGGTATACATTGAACAACAGCCCGTTCGCTAAACACTAAGCTGATGAAACGCTTAACGGCAAATGATACTTAACCATCCCACCGCTGCCACCAACTTTATACTCATAATGTAAACAAACACCCGGGTTTAACGGGAAGCTTGAAATAACAACTATTAAGCCTTGACTATTAAGCTTGAAATACCACCTAGCGAATTTAATATTACATTTCTTTCTCAGACAGTATAATGTGTTCTATTTAAGATACATAATCCGTAAAAAACAAGTTGCCAGGAGTACATAATCGCATAGTTAGTTAATCTGTTAACAATGGCTATAAACCCGTGCATAATTTAACAACCGTGTTAAAGAGTAGCGAACAGCATCATTTATGGCCGAATACTGAAACGCTAATCAAAATTAAGAGCCCTCCTATTCACAGGCTGTCGCTGTCTCTGCTAGCCGAAACGACAAGGACAGCATGTGACTTGAGCGTTATTTTCTTTTAAATACCGTTCCAGTATTCGGCCTTCGATGAACTTTTTTATTTTTGAAGAATAGGTTGTAAACCCCAAACGTTTTTGTATTTTTTAATTTATGATTTCGCATTAAAAATACATGTAACCCTCAATTGAAAATAAATTAACACCAACCTTGATTTAATACCGATATCAATACTGTTAAGCAATTCACCTGTAGGTTGTAGGTGTTCGTAGTAGGGGTAGTTGTTGGTTCAGAATCTATAGGTGTATCTAGGTAGTTATTTATGTATATATGTATGTCCAGTTCATAGTTACAACAGGACAAAGTCTATTGGGTACAGATAGTAATATAAATAAAAGAGTCTACCAGCCTGAACATTCCAGCGTCTAGTTCGCCTGGTACCAGACGGCGGCAGATGCACAGAATTCCATTATAGCACTTCACTATTATGTAGATGCACTTCAATTGAAATAGTTCAAGGGAAAATAGAGACGCGTTCACGCTTCAACTGCTAGTGAAATCTCGTTATGTTCCTAGTAGACATAAATACACCAGCGTTAATATAGAGTTGATGATTTAATAGATGTTCTATAATATACTGTTCAGATTAAATTTAATCTGTATATAAACAAAAAGGCGATACTTCGAAATGCTATCGTGCGATAGACAAATATTAGGTTGCACGATTAATACATTTATTAGTAGCTATTAACAGATTAAGCTATTGACACGAGAATATTATATTTAAGTTAATATATAATCTTAAAAGGGTTATTTGATAGGGACTGGATCAAAAACACAATAAAAAATATGAAAGTAGCAAGAGCTATTTTAATGGCAGAAGGATTTAAAAACATACCGTGCTTTGATAGTGTTAAGCACGGACTGGGTACGGTTGTACCATTTTCGTTCGATCCCCTATAATTTTGTTAATTTAATATATACGTTAATGTCGCGGACGAAATACTGGGGAACACATATAAAAATACTTGTCGTTTCTTTCTCTCCTTGCACCCTTCCCCGAATCCGTATATGTAGGTTCACTGTTATTGCGATTGTCACAACCATAATCTGGCACAACCGTTTTTAGTTAGTTTTTGTTAGTTTCCCCTAATTAGCAATGAGGGTATTTGATATTTTTCTGCCGTTAGGGGGCAGACCACACACAAAGTGTCATCTGGTGGCGTAAGAGGTATCAAAACCGGTCAATAAGAATATTCGATTATGTCACCAGGCGGCGCTTGGTAGCCCGACGGTCCTTGTTGTGTGAAAAAGCTGTCAGATGTCTCGAATTTAAAAACCCACATTGCACTAATTTACAACGAATAACTTTCAAACAAAACATTACGCGTCATTTAGTAACAACCAATCCAACTTTCATTTAGGAACTCCTGCGACTCATTACAACAGACAATATCGAAACTGAAATTGCAAAATATTACTCCGCCAACTCCAGAATCCAGATACGAACTTTATTGTTTTAATGATATTTTGTTTAGGTTATCTTATACTTTTAACGAGACAATACAATCTTGTATATATATAATCTCGAAACGGCTGCAAGTATTACCATGAAATTTAGGCTGCAGGGAGTTTTGGAGGGCAAAAATGATCTAGCTAGGTCTTATCCCTGAGAAACTGCGCATTTTTAAGCTACATATGTTTTTTTTTCTTTTGTCGTGCAACAATATATCAATAATTTCGACTCTATTGTGTCAGTCCGATTGGCAGATTGGTATGCTTATGTACAATTTTTGCATTATTCGAAAATTTGGAATGTGGTGGGTTCGAATCTCGGTCAGATTAATATTTTTGTGATTCTTTTATTTATTTAAATTTATTAGAACTCCGAGCAAAGCTCGGTTACCCAGGTACTCTATTGTTGTAGCCAGAGACATGTTTTTTAAGAAATAGAATCGACAATCGATCAGGTGGATCGCTTGATGGTAAGTGACTACCATCGCTCATAGAAACTCACGATACCTGAGAAGTTACAAGTCCCAATTCCCAACGTCCTTAGCGAAAGCGTTACTTCACGCCGGGTTTCTGCACTGAAAGGTTTTGATTCGCATCACAGATAAATAATTATATTTGATGTTGAATCAAAGCCAAACTATGAACAACAATGAACAAACTATGAATGGTGTACAATATTGTGAATTTTATGTTTTCACGTGCAAATATAATATATTCACATATGTTTCACATTTATTTTTCAAACTTTATTCTTTTAACCCTTTTATCTTATCATCTAGAAATTTCATTATAGTCTGAAAGATAAAAATCTTATTTCATAAAAGGTCGAAACACCTTTTTCTTTTATTTAAATCCCTTCAAGACAGGTGCAGACTAAGGGCATGTAATGTAACTTATAGAATATTTGATATATTTCGCATTGACTTAAGTATAAAATCAGAGACTCTGTCTCAAAGGCTAGGCTTAGGCTTCTTGGAAAGCCTAAAAGCCTAATTAATTAAGGTAATTTCGATAGTTTAGGCGTATACTTTAGGCGTCTTAGTCTTCAGACAAATTGTATCAGCGACCGCATGTGTCGCCGAAATAAATGGTTGGCTATACCTACGCGGCTATTGCGTGTGGATAGCAGTCGATCTCTTTAAATACCTTTTTCTGTACTATCTTAAATATATGTGTTAACTGTTCTTAATAATAAATATTTGGATGTACATTATATTTTGATATAAAACTACTTTAGCGGCGTTGCGAGTAAAAGTTCAAGGTCGCGTCACGACACGCGTTACACGATTTTCTATATAGTGCCATCTGTCGGAAGGTACTTATTAATAACAGCTTCACTTTTAAAAGAACTCAATACACAGAGGGCGCTAGGTGTACAAATTTAATTTTTCTATTATTTTTTAAAGTGATGTTCTTTAGGCACTATGATAGTATTTATGGATTTTAAATATTATTATTTTATAAATATTTTTTAATCTAGCTCGTTTACCCTTAAATATTATTTATTGACAGCATTTCTAATGATTCTGATGTGATGTAAAATATAATGCCAAAAGTTTATTCCTTCTACTAACAATCAGTTGTTGAACGTATAGAAATACTCATATATTTTGTCGATAAAATATTATCTGCTGTTAAAATCTCATAGGCTCGAGACGAGTGACGACACACACTGCATTGGTTGTCGTGTGGACGCTCTCGACTCTTACGTTATTTTTATGACACAGGGGGAGCAAACGAATCACGGTGATGAACAGAGATTAGCGCGAACGTCACCCACAGACAGCTGCAACGCCAGAGAAATCGCAGGTTTCAATGAAACCAGCCACCGTCACCGAAATCGATGTGGGGAGCTAATATTATTGTAATTTTTAATTTTTTATCTGTGGAAAAAAAATAGTGTCTTTTGTCTATAATAACCCATAATAATAAACCCATTAAATATCCATTTAAAGTTGCTAATTACATCCAACGGTATTAGAACAATCATTCGGCTAATTAATTTGATTGAAACTCTCTCTCTTTCTCACACTCCTATCTTCACTTTGGCTTATACACCTAATGTCTGTTATAGACCACAACGATAAAACCGCACAGTTTGGTCACAGACCAAAGTAGACATATGTAGTAGTATATGTGTTTGTGTGCGTGCTGGGGCACCCACCAAATGCTAAACAAAGCGGTCCTGGTATTCCCTTCATGCCTCGAAGCGAACACGAATACAGGACCGTCAAAACCTACCTCACGGACCTGGAGAAGCAGGGACACGCCTCCTGGTTCTCATTCTCGCTACCGAAAGATTGGGCAATCAAGGTAGGAATTAGGGGCCTACCTTCTGCCACGAATACCGAACAAATCAAGGCCGGACTCGCCAAACTAGGATACGTGGCGGAATACGTGTCCGAAGTTCCGGCGAGGTCTGAACCCGGCCACTGCATTTACTTCGCCCGCATTGTTCGGGCCCCTGACATCGTCTCCGGCATATTTAAGGTCAAAGAACTTTTATATTATGCCGGGAATTTACATCGAAGCTTGGCGGGGCCGCGGTGGTCCGGCCCAGTGCCACCGATGTCTCCAGTTCGGGCACTCCAGCCACAACTGCCACCGTAAGGTAGTCTGTGCCCGGTGTGCCGGGGAACACACTGCGAGGGATTGCCCCCGCCCCTCTTCTGAGACGCCCACCTGCGCAAACTGCAGTGGGGCCCACCCAGGCAACAGCAGGGACTGCTGAAAATTCCGCAGGGAGGCAAGGAAGCTGCGGGAAGACAATGCCCGCTCGTCCCCCCCTGCGCAAATTCTGACCCGCCTCCCGCCGTGCAGGAGGCCCCACCTCCTCCGCCAACTTCAACATCTTTGATGGCGGAGGCAAACGACTGCATTCCCAGACGCGTCGTCCCCCCGGCCTCCGACTCCTCCACGCGGAGGATCAGGTAGCCGAGAACCAGGAGGAAAGATGCCGCAGCTCCTGCGGCCACCCCCTGTGCTGCCGCCGCTTCCACAACAAACACCCAGGAGTTGGAGCCACTCACGCTCGCTCCGCCGCAGCCTGACTACACACGGGACTCCCAGCGCCCCCGCGCTCCCCGCGCACCCCGCGCACCTCGCGCTCCCCGCGCACCTCGCGCACATCCAGTGCCTCCTCCCCGGCCATCACAGCCGTGGATAACACCGCCGCCTCGGAGCCGGAGCCCGCAAAACACGCGGTTGCCCCGTACTCTCAGCCCCCCGTGCTTCCCCAGCCGCCCCAAGTGCCGGCGCAAAGTGAGGCTCCTGCATCGACTGCAGAGCTTCTGCAGTCTCTCCTCTCCCTGGCCGTGGACCTTTTTCAGAAGGTTCAGGCCGGGGAGGACAAGTATGTATGCGCCATTTAGGAGGGCCTGCATGACGATTTGGAGTACCAAATCGTCATGCAGGCCCTCCTAAATGGCGCCTCCACCATCGCAGCCCTTCTAAAAATTTGGCTCCCCAGGCCCTAGCTCGGACCCGCCCCTAGATATCTCCGGCATCCAGAAGCTCCTATTAGAAGAGCCGACTGTGACTGCCGGAGATCTACGACGCGCGTCCGGACTCGGGACACTCGCGTGCTACAACGACGACCCCGGGACCCCAACGCGCCGTTTGGAGCCGACCGCCGGTCCTGGTCGTGCCTGGTTTTGGCAATCGTCACTCCCATCGTACTTTTGCTCCCCCACGGGTTTCCCGCGCGTTCTGCCGCGGGGGGTCTTCCCTAAAACTGACTCTATGCGCCCAGTACTCGTACTGGGCGCGTCATTCCATCCCAATTACAGGGGCTTAGCCCCTGGTATTGGTTCCCCGCCCAAGACCCTTTTCAGGGGCCCGGCGCGAGAAGAGTCTCCTTCTCATAAGGCTTGTGTGCGTGCGCCGATTCGGGCAGTCCAGTATGAAGATCTAGTACACTGTCAACATTATTCTCTTCTAACAATAAGGTACTTGGCTCTTCCTACTATAATAATATAAATGTGAAAGTTTTTGGATGTATGGATGGATGGATGTTTGTTATTCCTTACTGCAAAAAATACTCAACGGATTTCGATGAAATTTGGTATGTTAGTAGTTTAGGCTCTGGATTAACTTGCTGGATTAACTACTACCATGCCAAATTTTATCGAAATCTGTTGGGTAGTTTTTGCGTGAAAGAGTAACAAACATCCAACCTTCATCCATACATCCATCCATTAATCCATCCTCACAAACTTTCACACTAATGATATTTGGTACAAACAAAATCTGACTCAACAACCACTATAAAGGATTGAAATAAGGTCGAATAATGCCCGCTGCACACCATAACACGATAAAACTACACAGTTCGGTCACAGTAAACGTATACAGTACTTACATAGGTAACTATTCTTATAGTTATACCTACAGTTCCTTTTGCTATAGTTATATATACGGTATTCTTATACCTACAATTAGGTATATTTCAAAATACAATATAGGTATTTAATAATAAAAAGTTTGTTTCTGTGTATTAATTAACTATTGTAAGATAATCATGATATTAAAATACTTCCACGGTACTACCGCCTATTAAATAATAGTATATAATATTATGATCGTCTATTAATATCATAACTACAAATTACAATTGATAGTAGGTCCTGTACGTATCCAACTTTCCGCTTACCGTAAAAGTCAATTTATTCAAACACAACACAAGTACTAAGTAGTCTCACATTCAATATTCACATATAAGTACATAAACACGTATTAGTTTAAACTTTAAGGCGAATTATATTTATCACTTCTCACTGCTCAATATAATTTAAAAATTAATTATTATTAACGCAATAACATAATTTTACATCCAAGGACGTGCGATTCATTTACCGCCGAGCTACTTTTCAAAATTCATTCGTCTCATGATGCACGTAACTAATAACGGCTCCTCTAACGTGAAAGCTACAAAATTGCGGTTTAATGTCACAGAAAATAGCGCTTAATTACTTCGAACTGTCATCGGACAAATCATATTAATAATATTGTTCTTTAGTTGGCCAGCTGGCTATTAAAAACAAGTTTGAATTTCAACTTTATTTATAACTAGATAAGGTTCCTATGATCTCCTACCATAACTCCGAATATGTTGGGTTTTAAAGAGATCTGTGATTTCATATTCGTGGCAAAGTTTCAACATGCAGCGCATAGATGTCGCTTGAGTCGGTCTACATCGCACTATTGCTTGTCCAACCTGACTTGTATAAGATATTATTGTTTTCGATATACTAGGTCCCAAACTAGCCACCAGGCTAGTTATAGTCCGACTTAGCTACAGCGGTCTTAACCCGACCCTTAGCATAGACCCGTTCGAAAAAAAAAAAAAAAAAGATATACTAGTTTTGGTTGGAGGTTTTCATGAGGTAATCTGAAAGGTAAGCCGATAACAATGGAGTTCTTTAGACCCATCGCCACTGGTTGATACAGTTCTTATAATGTAAGTCATACATTTTTAGGGATAAATTTAATTAAACACAGACTTACCAATGTAACAAATATAATATCTAAAAAAAAGCGGTAGGTAGATAAATCATAGATGACGCTAGGAGCCCCGAAATATGTTATTATAACCGATGGAAATGTACCTTTGCACGTACAACACGTATGGTGTTGTCGATCGTCAATCGGCATGACGCTACCTGTGAGATCAGTTAGAACTGCCCGTGTATGGGCGTGGATTGGCATGACAGTTTACACTGTTTATGTCTATATGGAAATGATCCAATCGGTAGCGTCATGGTGTATTGCTGTATTGCTACTGTAATATTATTTGCTTGTTAAAACATCCCGCGTTTCAACGGAGGTCAAAGGATCAACTATTTGCTGCTCTGGTGTTGCGAGTGCCCGTGGGCGTCGGTCATCATGGATATCAGGAAAACAAAAAAAATTGATAATTTAAAAAAAAATCCAGACCAACAGAACATGATTTTAGGAACTTAATGTTAATCAACGTTGGCGTTCCAATATCAGCTGAAGTGAAAAAAAAATTGAGTTACAAAATATACGGAATGAAAGAATACACGAAGGATTTGTTCAATCTGTCGAAGAAAAATGGGCCATGTTGAAACTAGGAATATATTCAATACGCAGGGTAAAATCTTACCGAAGCCTATTTTTAATATAACAATTTTGGGCCGTTCTGTCAGCATTTCTGTCTCGCCCTGTATTTTGCACGTGTCTCAACCATTATTGTGTGAAATATAACCACACGTGCGTATATTCTGCTTAACAGTAGTTTTTTTGTAAGAATATTTTTATCTGTATCTAACTGTGGTATGAAAGTTGTTATTCATTTAATTTTGCAGATAATGGTTAGTTACTTAATAACTTTATGATTTTATATTTTTGTATGTACCTAATCAAGGGTAAACATCACTCGAGACATTTTAACATTAAAAAAGTTGTATTTTGAAAAAGCTGCCTTTGTCTCGCAGAATCACAATAAGTTTGCTCATAGGAAGTTCCAGCAAGCGTCATTTAGGGTCAATTCACACCGAAACGTTTAATACAAAAAGATACACTTTTTTAAGATACACGTTTCACTGTAAGTGTTCGAATGTCAAGTTGCACCGCGCTGCACAGCGCATGTGCAGTGTATAACTGATATCATATGAAACGTGCATCTTTTTGTGTAATGACTAAAGTTCAATTTTGAATAGCTATCTTAAAAATGGAGCGCCATATCGCGTATCGTTGCCTTTCGGTGTGAATTGACCTCTGTAAATCCCTGAAATCTATATAAAAACAAGGCCATGCAAATTAGCATGTTCAATTAGTCAGCGCCTATTGTTTTTGGGAGTAATTGCCCACAAAAACAATAGGCGCTGACTAATTGAACACAAGTTAAGCTGTTAAGTTGTGCCATCCATCACGATAGGGTCAAAACTTGCGCCATTGTGGGGGGGCCTTTAGATTATGCCCGTTTTATTGTGACAGCCTTTTGTGCAGCTAATCTTAACGGCTTCAAGATGTTGCGCAAAATATCAGTGATTGTTCGGGTTAAACGATAATTAAGGCATGTTGATTGTTATTTTAAGTATAAGGTCTAATGAATAGGGATGTTGCCTAATGTCGAATATCACATTTACACAAATTAAATTTTAAAATTTATTTAATACATAAACCTTAAAAAATACATATTTAGGTTGACGTGATTAAAATAACAAAAAATGTTGCCCATCTCTTTCGCGCAGAACGATTTGTGACGTCACAATCTGCTACCGCCATGCATTATTTAATTGACAAATATATGGCGGTAGCACATCGTGACGTCACAGGCCAATATATGCTCTTTCTTATTGTAAATTTTATTTGTTTTAAACTTCATTTTTTTTTATTTACAATAATGGGCTTTAAGGCTCCCACAGACGAGAGGCCGATCGTTTCAGTTAGAACTGACGTCAGTTCGGTTAGGTTAGGTTTGATCGGATTCGAACGCACACACGGAAAAATTGCATTCGACCGAACTGACGTCAGTTCGGCCCTTAGATTAATAACGCCTAGATCGATAGTCTTCAAACAAACGAGTCGTAAGTGAAGCAAGCAACAGATAGATTTAGGCGTAAGCATTACATACTTACGTTCGCCGACACGCACACAAACAAAACTTTAATGTTGTGGAGTGTGTACAGTTAAGGAGTAATTTAGGATAAATGATTGGTCTAAAACTAAATCTAAAACTAAATCGACTAAATACCGCTAGCATACTTGAAAAATGCGGCAACAAATAGTGTGCCGATGTCAGCGTGCCCGAGCCCGTCACATTGAAATCTTCGTGTCAGATGTACGTATCGAATTCACGCACACTAGAAATTGTCTTACATACAATGATATTATAAACCCACACTACAGTAATGAGTCGCCGCATTTACACAGCTGTTGTTGTTAGATAACTCTGTATCTTGTCGGTCGCCGAGACCAATCATTTATCTATAATCATATAGGGCAAGATAGCCTATGGCAATTTGTGTGCTTAGAGGCTATATAAACATAAAGTCTCTTAAAAATAAAAAATAAAGACTCTTATTTGTCTGCATATTAGTGTAATATTAATTATAAAGATGAAAGATTTAGTATATAGCATCGACAGTTGATTGTACTGTACTAATAATATTATAAAGAGTTGTTAATTTGTTTGCATTAAATAAGCTCCGAAACTTGTGGACCGATTTTGATGAAATTTGGCACAGACATAGAGCAGACCTAGGGGAGGGCGACAAAAAATTCCGTAAAATCACAGTGATTACGTCGGATACTGTATTTACGAAGGCGGAGTCGCGGGGAAGATCTAGTAAAAAACTATTGCTACATAGCACAAACTAGATATAGGACTGCATAGTATAATATCTAGCCTGGTACTCGAATTAGAACTCGAATAAAGAAGACTCTTAACATAATCTAGCCCAGGAACGTACTTTATTAAGGCATGAACGAAAGAGTTCCTCGGTTGAAGTCGAAGGCCAAAACAACTTCTGATTTTCACGTAAACTGTTGTTTCATTAATACATTATCTAATCACGTCTGCGTGGGCCTAACGTATCAGAGGCGACGTCAGGTTGGAAACGTGTGGGCGACACATTTGCGATGCCCCACGCTCAGAAATGTTCTTCGACAGCTTAATGTTTATGATTTGTTTTCGTTATTACTGTCATTATCTCCGGAAATATTCGTTTCATAACAAATGCTCCAGCAGAAAAGTTTTTCGTAATTATACTTAACTGTTATATTTTTATAATATTTAGACATCCTTTCATGAAAATATTTTTTATTTTACACCAAAATTTCAGGCTAAGAATAATTGCTGGGAATTATGTCAGGCACACATTATTAGGTACTACGAATACTCCAAGCGCCTTACATAGTAGCGTAACTATGAGTTTTTATAGACAGATGTGTTTATGTTAGCCCTATCGTATGGATCAACTTATTATACATACATATGAAGCTACAAACTCTTAACGCGCCTTACTTAGAGGCATCATAGGAGCCCACATTGACCTCTAGCACCGCCACCGACTGCTGTAGATAGTTTTATACACTTAAACGTGTAAACATGCAAAGGGCGTGATAATTTTCCGCTCCAAATTAATTAGACACGTGTTTTTCCTGATTAGATTCCTTTTCCTTAAAGCCTTTTACGAGCCTTTTTACCTTACTCGAGTGCTGAGGTTTTTACATCTTTCGTCGAGAATATTTGCACTGGTGCAGTGATTTGAGGTATTTGCACGCGGCAAATCTTTTATACATACTATAATATCAACTATATTTCCATACTAGGTAATATGAGAATTAAAATCTTTAGTAACCCCGAATTGTCAAGCAGTGAGCGAGCTGATGCTGATTAATTATAGCTGAGAACACTCTCGATCATACCGGCATTTAAACAAAAGAAACTAGATCAAAATCGGCCCAATTGTTTGGGAGTTACGATACCACAGACAGACACGTCAAACTCCCTCTTTTTAACTCCCGACGAAAACCCTCTGCTTTAAAAACATTTTCTAAGTTCTATAAGTTTCGAATAATTATAGTACCTAGATATGTTCTTATTTGTAACCTAAAAAATAAATTTAAATAATTCTACCTGGCATCCGAATATCTTCTATGCATCTATACATATATACTACATACAAATAAATAAATTTGAAGTGTCTGTTTGTAATTTTAAATTAACATCTTTTCATACAATGCATATGAAAGTCGATACGGTACTAACAATATAATAAACCGATTTTTTAAGTTTTGTCTGTCCGTCTGATTGTTTGTTCCGTCTAATCTCTGAAACGGCTGGATCGATTTTCATGGGACTTTCACTGGCAGATAGCTGATGATATAAGGTCTTACTTAGGATACGTTTTATCCTCATCATCATTATCATTAAAAACATGTTCGTTACTAATATTAATCTTCCAATCAACTTTGTACTCTATTTCCACGTATCAAAGTTGTTTTGCGTTATGTATATTTATATTGTACTTAATCATTATGTTTCTCGTTGGAAGTTGTTATTTATGTTCGTAGTTGAGCAACAGATTCGGCAATGTGGGGCGACTAATTCATGATATATGTTCTCGGGCGTGACGTATTGAGTTGGTGAGTATCGATTAATGCGGATGATCTAGGTCTTGCCTTGTGTCTAGATCATTATCTGGATTGGGAATGGGATTGGATGAGGTCTTTATCATCAGAAGTCCAATTGACGCAATTATTTCAGTTAGTGTCAGTTCACACCGCCACGATACAAGTACGTTACGCTACGCGGCGCTGCAGTTTTAAGATAGCTATTGAATATTGAACCTATATCCACTACCTACACAGAAAGATACACGTTTCTTATGACATCAGTCATACACTGCACATGCGCTGTGCAGCGCGGTGCAACTTGACACTCGAACTCTTACAATGAAACGTGTACCTTCTTGTGTAGTGAAGATAGTTCAATGTTGAATGGCTCTCTCAAAAATGCCATATCGCGTATCGTTTGGTTTCGGTGTGAAATGACACTTAAATTCGCAGTACGGTTTCAGTGTCGGCGCTAGCTGTCGTACTCACACACGCATCAAATCGAGTGTGCACGAGATACCATGCTCTGATACTGGAACCCAACTGCAAATAGAAATAATTACGTAAATTACAGAACTCCCAGAGCATTAGTTGTGTGACTTTCTGGGGCCGTGGATTAGTACGTTGCATCCGTAAGCATGACAAGTGTGCTGTCTGTATGGAGATACTTGTGAATTAAATCAAAAGTTAAGAACTATAACCCGACTACTTACGCAAACCATGTAGCCTACGTCACCATATTATTACTAATCTATTCTCATTCAATAAAATTGGATCAGTAGCTTAGGCGCTACGATGGAACAAACAAATATACACACATTGACTGCATTTTCCACGCATACGAAGTTGCGGGCATAGTTAATTTTTTTTTTTAGGGAATTCGAATTCATTTGCCAGTGTCTAATATTAATGACAGTGAATGTACATTTTGTGACAAACTTCTGCTAATAAAACAATAACAAGAGTTATTCATAAATCACGCATAATATATAATCATACTAGCTGAAGGTCGATGCTGCTAATTAAATCCTGCAGTAACACAGTTACGATCCAGTCCCGATATGTTAAAACCGCAAAATGGTATTCTCAAAACTGTCAAACCAACATCAAAGCCGATTTGATTGGTCCAATCTCCAATCAATTCCATCATTTAACTATGTTACTTGAGTCCTCATTTTATCAAAAGTTAATAAAAACTACAACCCAACTTCGCAAATTATGTAATCAATTTTACTCGGGCCATAATTGCGAGTCTATTACCACCTCGTTCATTAAAATCGGATAGTTTAGGTGCTACAACGGAACAAACATACATAAATAGAGTGCCACAATCAATACCCTTCCTTTTGGCTTCGCCGTAGTCGGGTAAAAAGCCACATATTATACTATCCGTCCATAGCTGAGTGTTGGACATTATAACAATTAGGTTGTTTAATGAAATTTATTATTCTATTCCCTTAAATACATTTGCGGTTATTAGTTAAATTATATTTGAACTGGGGTTGCAGTTTGGCGCAAATTGCTGGGGGCTAAAAGAGATTTATAGAACGCAATTAGCGAAAATTATATTTAATGAAGAGATCACAATGCGTTTTGTACGAAGGTTTTGTACTTTTAAATTCAAATATTATGGTCACAATAATCAGCTAGCTTTTGCCCGCGGCTCCGCCCGCGTGAGCACAGTATCCCACGCACACTGTACATTTTTGAAATGTAGCCAATGTTTGCGGGTCAGTTTCCGAGCCGGTTGTTTTAGGCATTACGTAAAAACCATTCCGTAAGTGTTATTATTAACCTATTTGTTTGATGAAATAAAACTTTATGAATTTTAAATTGAAATCCAGAGCCTAAACGAAAGTTTTGCGACACCATTCATCCATACATCCATTCTCACATATTGTCATTTATAATAGTTTTATACTCCTACTATTATAATAGTAGTAGAATTATTAAAATTAATTTGTTAATATTTAATACTAGTATCCTGTATAAATTTACGGTATTTACCATGTATATGCACTGTATATTATGTACTGTATATGCATGTATATGTATGTATATGTATGTATATGTACTGTATATGCATTGTATATGTACTGTATATAAACTGTATATGAACTTTAAGTTTTTTACACTATTTGTATTTTGTGCATTACTGACTTTCTATTCTCATCCGATTAATTGCTTAATGTAAATCTATTTTAAAAGTATGCTGTTATACTTTTTTAATTTAAATATATTTTGGACTTTCATTTGGAATATGAATTTTCCAATTTATATCTGAAGCTTTATCCAAAAACCAGAAAATTAATCTTCGTTATTTTTAGCGTCGTACTCAAGGAAACCTTATAGTTTCGCTCTGTCTGTCCGTCTGTCTGTCTCTCTGTCAGTCCGCTCTTCTAGCTTCTGTAACTATGAATAAGGTATAGGTAATTATAAATAATGTAGGTCTTTTGAAATAAATATAAGGTTTCATACATATTTTTTTTACAAAGTCAACCATTTTTGAGTAATCGGCATCCAAAGTGATTTATAAGTTGGTCCTCGCCTGGCATTTCTAAACTATTAGACTTAGAAACTTGCGATTTTCTATGATGATAGATCATGCTAAATGCTCATTAAGAAAATTATTTTGAACAAAATCGTACAGTAATTTTTGAAGTAATTTGAAAAAAACCTATTGCGCATTGATAGTTACGGAACTCTGCTTAGACGTGTCCCGACATGCTCTTGGTTAGAATAATGTTTTATCAATGTGCTCTCCAGTCTTATTTTTTCTAAGTTAACCGTAAACACTTCAAGGCGATATTTTCTTTCCTCTATAAACATAACATGAAGTTTTTTCTTACTTGAAGACGTAAGAAAATAGGGTTGTGTGCTAATTAGATTCACTGAAGCGTTCTTGTTTACTTTGTTAGTGCCATAGAGTAGGAATACGTAGATATGCCAGATTTATAGACGACCTCTATGGCTCAGTGGTTCAGCGCGTTGGTGCTCAAGCCGGGGGTCGCGGGTTCGAATCCCGCCGAAGGAACAAAAAGTTTTCTATGTTCCTGGGTCATGGATGTGTATTAAATATGTGTATAATATAATAAAAATCTTAAATATATGTATAGTATAAAAGTATTAAATATACTTCCCGTTTTCTGGTACCTGTAACACAAGTTCTTCGGATACTTAGCACGGGGCCAGATTGACGTGGTGTGAAGCGTCCATAGTATTATTATTATTATTATTATATTATTATTTTGATTGGGCACATTTTAACTGCTTATCAAAATAATTTTTATACCATCACGCCCGAAATTAATAATCAATCTTAATCTTATTTTAGCTATCTGAGATCAAGATTTCAATACATTTGCTATGATTGACTTCACGTCAATTTACGTCACTTTTTATTTGAGAATAATATTGAAATCAATCTAAGATTTTAGATACGTTATTAATTTTGGCCGCAAGACTAAGTGCCAAGTAAAATAAAGTAACTCCATATAAATTAGACCGATTTTATACCGAGGTCCATAAAGTAGACCTTTTAAATTCCAACATAAATATACACCCATCAGAATAATTGTACGGTTTGTATATAAATTCTTTTTGCTCACCAAATATTGTTTTACTGAAACAGTAACATTGATGCGAAAAACTACAGTTCTAATTTGCCTTAGTGTAATCAAATTATCCAACCTTAATCAAAAATATGTTATTGTCACACTAAGATTACAATCGTTTTCCTTTATTTTTTTTACCTCGCAACCCGCACGGCCGCCATTGCAATCCGCGAACCGCACGAGGCGCGAGTCGCAACCCCGCGCTCCTCTCTAAATCGTCTCTGTACAGGCGTAAATAAATAATAGGCGTAATAGGCATAAAAAAAGGCGCAGTAGATGTAACTGTCCTGCATTCCTGAAACAGTACGTCAGCAAACATTTGCTGGACTTAGCAATCAGGCTAATGTGCGTGGAGCCACCTGAAGCCAGGAATATCCCTATTGGTGAAAAGCAAAAAGAGGGCGGCCTGCAAAATTCAAAAAAGCTTTGTTGATACAGTATTTTTTTTTGTTACCTTTTTTCCGTAATTAAATGAATGTAACTATTGTGTTCCTAAAAGTGCCATTGATTATTATTATATATATTATATACTTATAAGTACCTACCTATAAATATAAAACTTCATTTTACTTTTGCTTTTACTTCTATTTTCTTACCAATTATTTTACTTATACTTACTTACTTTTTTTTTTTTTTACCTACCTTAGTCATTATGAGTTGCAGTCATTGAGAATGAAATATTTATTTAACTACTTTATCTTAATTAAATTAAACTCATAATGCAATAAACAAGTAACTTGTGTTTGGAGTAAGCAATATTATATTTGGTTTTTAAAAAAATGTACGGTCGACAGTTAGATTTTGCCTCAGCAAAGATTACTTAAGAGCCCTATTACTAATCTTTACTCTGTGAGATTAGGTATTTAAAGCGTTCCCGACATTTCGCATTTTGTAGTTGTATTTATCGTTTTTATTAATAATATAAATATTTAATAATTTAAAGCATGAATTTATTAACCTATTTCAGGTTAATCAATTCATGCTTTAAATTATGAAATATTTATTCCTCATGAAGTAACAATTGTTCTGGTTTTAATTTTGCTTAATAATATTATCGTAAATAGGAGTAATTCACAGTTAAATTAAAGCGATTTTCGAAGTTTTTTTTTTTGCTTAAAATATTTTTTTTTGATTGTAATGATTTTTTTTCTATATTAAATCAAAGATATTTCAAAATTCTAAGACCGCTACAAACTATACGACTTTATAGGACATGACATTCTCATTTTTTTATTTGATTTACTTAGAACAGTAGTGAACTCAAAAGTTCCAAAAAAAAATGAACCAGGAGCTCAAAAAAGTGCCTTCGCGCATTTTATGAAAATCTTTATCTGCAATTTTGGGTTCAATTAAAAAGTTATTTGTACTTAAAAATAAATTTGTACAGCTAGCGCCATCTGTGTATTGTGCGGAATTTTAGAAATTATGTTGTTATGTAGGAAGTATATGTAGCTACCAACAGAAGGCGTTATATCCTAAATTGTGTCGTGACACATGTCGTGACGTGACGCGACCTTATTTCAATCTCAACACCGCTAAAGCAGTTCCACTACAAACGTTTTAAAAGTCGTATTTTAAACTATTTAGTCGTAACAATTTACACTATTATCTTACTATACTATCATAAATTGAACGTTTATGGGGATGGATGGATATATTGATGTATAGATGGTTGTTTGTTACTCTTTCACGCAAAAAATACTGAAATTTGGCTTCGGCAGTAGTTTAAGCTCTGGATTATTAAGCAACTTTTTATCCCGAAAAAGTTAAAGTGTTCCCGTGGGATACTGTATTTACGCGGGCAAAACCTAGTTTTTGTTAAATTTGCAGTTGGGGTCCAGTCAACTGATGCTGTAACACTCGTATGATGCTAACCTTGAACGTCACAGAAATCATTATGCGAATTGCTTTCTTCATATTATACATATCGACAGAATAGATATGATACTTATTTGTCCCTAGCTCTCTGGCTGATCCTTATAAAACGATCTCTCGTTTTCCCCGCAAGTGTCAGATGGAATCCATGTCTGCGGCGCTGCGGACCGCGAAATCGCTACTATCATCATCGTGTTACAAAGTTCGGAATTGCTCATCGTATGGACGAATTTTCCGCTCCCTGGTCAGAGTTTGATGATTTATTGTCGCTGGACAAATAGGCTACGAAATGACAAAGTTGAAAATTGTGGGTTGCGTTGAAATGTTCCAAAGAGCCCTTACAGGGACTACTTTTAAATAGCACATAATAATATATGGTTGGTTCCTGTAATATATAGAGTATAGACCTATATATTACTAGCTTTTGCCCGCTCCGGCTCCGCCCGCGTAAATACAGTATCCCACGGGAACACTGTACTTTTTCGAGAAAAAAAGTATTGAAGTGCTAATTCAAAGAGCTTTAACTACAACTATACCAAATTTCATTTCAATCTGCTCAGTAGCTTTTGTAATAAACGAAAAAATCTCAGTAGAAATAAATGTTCATAAAATAAATGCAATGTGATAGCGCCATCTATGAGCGTCGAACGCCACTATGAATGGCATCTCATAATATTGATAGATAAGCAGTATTTCCCTCCTTTTTCCTCTTCGACGCAAACCGAAGAAATACGAAGATACACGACGGAGTACATTGCAAGTCGTCGCGGAGAGTGCGTGTGCGATGGCCGACACCGCATGTATTTTTTAGACTTTTCCTCTACTAATTCCCGCCCACGAAAGTGAGATATATTCCTATAGGAACGTGATAAGAATTCTGGGAAGACTAAAGTGTTGTGAACAAAAGGAAGTGACGAAAACTCCAGCTGAAGAACGCACTTCACCGAAGCTGGTTCGGTAAGCGTATCTCCCTTATCCTTCCCATTTCATCTAATTATTACTGCATATTCACCTGGCGACGCCATATACCTTCTGAAATACAGTCCACAAAATATCGAAGATAAATTATTCGCTATACGCCAGACAAAGGTGGCCCGGCCCGCGTGGCCACAATGAATATTTTAATAATTCGTGTCTGAAATCACATTATGCAAAAAGGTGATGAGGTTTTACTAAATATAATACGCATTTGAATAATTATACATTTGGGACCAATTGAAAAATATTTAAAAATCTAGAAGACCAATATACATAAGGTCTGTTCCATTAATTGGATTTACTATCGAAGCACTCGGTTATTACGCAACACGATAGCAACCGTTCTTCTTGCAGCGCCATGATGCGTTGGAAGATTGTCTTCCCTCGTCCTACGTAAAGTCGTTAAATAAGGACGAGTCCAGGGCCTTTAGTCGAGGTGCATTCGATAATTTCGACGGCGAAGTTCGAAAACAAAATGTATGGGATTTGACATAAGGCATCGCTAAGTGACAAGTCACTTAGCCTTAGTGGTAGAATCTAGGGGTTGAACAACGTATAAACCGCTTTGAACTGTGGCATGTAGTTACTATTAAATCGTGCGCACGCATAGTAGTTTGTACATGCGTAGTTCAACCACGTCTGCAGTCATTGCGGTCACTTCCTTTGTATTTAAATATTGTGAGACGTCCCAGTGCAAAGGAAAATGTTTAGAAACTGGTCAAACGGGAACTTTGTCGATATTGTACAAGCCGACAATTTTGAGAATTAACACGGTGCACGGTGGGAAATAGATAAGAATAAAATATCGTTTAGATGTGTGTCTCGGTCAAACCACCGTTGGTATGGCAGGCAATGTAACGCGAGGTAATGTAGGCAATGTAACCACGCTTATTGCATTTTATGTGTATTTAAAAAAAAAGCTCGTAAAATTTTATTCGTCAAATGACTTAATATCTTCATAAATTTATTAAGTGGACTTTAATTTATATTCTACTTATATTAGCTGTTGCCCGCGGCTCCGCCCGCGTAAATACAGTATCCCATAGGAACACTGTATTTTTTCGGGATAAAAAGTAGCCTATGTAATTAATCCAGAGCTCAATCTACTACCATGCCAGATTTCATCAAAAACCGTTTAGTAGTTTTTGCGTGAAAGAGTAACAAACATCCATCCATACATCCATAATTCCTCACAAACTTTCACATTTACAATATTAGTAGGATTTATATGCTTGGTTTTCTCAGAATTAAATTCCTTTTGTTACGGTTAGTTCACAGAGACGCGAAGCAGCGCTGCATATTAAGCATATTATATACAGCATCTTCAAGCATCGTCTCGTCGCGTCGCATCTCGGTGTGAATTGACCTTAAGGCGTGTATATGTAGTATTCATTTATATTATATTTCTTTCGTTTGCAGTTTCGATTGCTATTGCTACGTAATGAACGCCAGAAGTAGAGGTGTAAAAGTAACGAAAAAAGGCGTATCCGTATGTATTCGTTACTATAATACTAATTATTATAACTAGTTCTTATTATTATAATCGTGACTATAGTACCGTTACGTTACTCATTACTTCTGATATCTCATAGCATGCTATGTTACGAGTATGTTAGAGGCTAGTGGCAAATCAAGTCTAGTAAAATAGGTAAAGGTAAGTCGAAAATAAAAAAACTTGGACGACAAATTTCCAAATTATACTCACATAATAAACAAACATCGCTCTTTGTAACGTACGTTTTTAAATTCGCCGTATAAGTTCGCGCATACGTAAAACATACGACTAGCAAATGTTTCAATACACGCATCAACGCTACTTGTGTGAACTGAAACAGAGTAGGTGCCCATTCTACGAAAAATGCGAGTAACGAAATGTATTCGTGTGTAACGTTTTGTTGCTCGGTAGGATCTCCTACCGAGCCCGTTACTCAGTACCGAATACATCCGGTTTGCTAACAGCTCTACACAGAAGGGATCGTTAGCGTCGTCGGTACAGTGTGGATATGAAAATGATTTTATTTCTTTTTGCGTAGTTAACTTAATACATTGTCAACGTTTCGCTAACGATATTCTCATCCTGACGAATACGAATAAATATTAAAAAGATCGGCTGGACTTTTCTTAATCACGCTGACGTGATTTTAATTTACAATATAATTTAATATTATATCTATTATCTAACTCTAAACTCAAAAAAAAAAAAAACTAGTTGAGTTTTGCAACCTGTATGTTGGTGTGGGTCCTTGCACGATCTTGCTGACATTATCGCTTGTGTGGTGGTGGTGTTTGCACGATCTTGTTTCTGAGTGTACGCATAAGCAGTGTGGGAGGAGGGAGGTGCTTTACGTATGCTTATGCGTGCACTCGCACATTTGCTTGCCGGTTGTGGGTAGTTTTTCACGAGATATTGCTAGATATAATATTTATTTTATTGTATGCTACGGATTTCCGCAAAGTAAGGCCTGATTCTATTAAGTATTGTGATTTTATCTCTTTTTGTACCATGGGGTGTATGTTTAAACGTACATTTAAGGAGGAAAAATTAGTTCGCAAGTGACTACAGCAAGACCTACTGTTGGGTAGCCCTATAGCATTCGACTTTAGCCGCACGACGACCGGCCGCATGCGGCTGATGACTCAAATCCATCGCGTAAACCAGTCCATGTAATAAATAATTTACTGAAAAAAATATAAAATGAAAATTAACATCATATTACGGTGGCGGTATATATACAACATCTGAAATTCATACAAGTGGGCTTCGGCCTGACCGAGCATACCATCTCGCTCGGTCGGAGATATCCCATTGGGGCTTGCCACCACATTCCCACATTACTTAACTATCTAAAATTAAAACGCTAATGTAGAAAGCCTAAAACATGTAGAGAAATTCTATCTGGTTCCAAACTGTTTTAATATTCTTAAAAATGTATGTTAAAATGTATAAAATATTATAATGTTGAAATGTACAAGTAACTACCTACCACTTAAGCAATGTGTATTTAGACACTAGAATTGCGAATAAGGCTGTATGCAGCATTGGACAAACCTCAGTTGGTTTTAGATGCTGTCTATATTGTAGTAAAATTGTATCTTTTTATTTTTGGTAAATATGAGAAGAAAAAAAACATATTTTGCCTAGGTGTAGAGTTTGTGAATGAGGATCTTGCAGAGTTAGGGCATGTAAAGTCAGAAACTTGAATCTATTTGAGATCACAAGTTTCTGCAAGAAATCCTACAATAATACACTTACGATCCAGTCCCTATAATTATGTTAGGACTGCAAAATGGTATTCTCATAAACGTCAAACCAACGTCAAACGTATAGTACAGCTTAGGTCGTTAGCCCACGTCCACGAGAGTTTCTAGTGGTCGCGACACAAAAAACAGCACTGCAAATAGAACTATAAACGCTAATACAATTGAACTGAAAATCGTGTAGACTTGTCAAATATGACACTGGACACTGAGATTATCAGCTCTATTGTACTAGCGCAGAGTTCTATTTACGGTAACAACTCTCTTGGGAACGTAGCCTTAGGTCAGTTTACGATAATAAGACAGTATATATTTTATAATTCATTATAAGTAAGTCAAATAGGCTTCTGATAAATTTTTGACAGTGCGAGTCATGTCTAGTAGTCTAGTCTAGTACTAGTCTTGGCATCATTTCAACATAAAAATGTATTTGGTGGAATCATAATATCCAAAAGTCCATAATGTCCGAAAGCTATATATGTCGGCTCAGAATTTACGGCTCTCGGGATTATCCTTTTAATTTTCCCTTAGGGTCAGTTCATACTAGCTCACAGTCGAAGCGAAATTTTGAATACGTCGAAAATGCCTAATTCACTCTACAATGTAACACACATATTCCATAAGAGATAAAAAGACGCGTTGGTCGTGCACAGACGCAATTCGCGCCTCATCTTTTTATTTATGAAGAAAAAAATGCGTTACGATACGAGACATAAGGGTTAATTTGCTTTGTTACATTTCAAAATTACGCTCCGCTTCGACTCTGCGCTAGTATAAATTGACCCTTATATGGGTATTACTCCAAGAAAGGTGTGGGCCAGGGAGGGAGTAAGTTAATCATGGACGGAACATATTCAAGGATAAATTCCTTGAATATGTTCCGTCCGCCACATCGTTTGTATGTATTAAGGAAATCTATTTGATACCTAATAAAGTATATAGAAAAATGTTGAAAGTTAATAAGTACAATTTTTATATAGAAAAAAAACTATAACCCGACTACGTTAATTATATGGCCTATGTTACCCGGGCTATTATTAGGAATCTATTGACACCATTTATTAAAATCGGATTGATCATTTATTAAAATCGGATCAGTAGTTTTGGCGGTAGGGTGGAACAAACATACATACATGCATACATACATAGACAGCCAAAATTATTACCCTTCCTTTAGGATTTGCCGTCGTTGTGCAAAAAGCTACCTCGTTTTTCCAAATTCTTGGGGGTATGTTATATTGAGTGTAAAAATATTTCATGCGCATTATATTATAATTACCTTTTTTACTAACTCAACTGAAATATTTATAAATATAAACAATTCACTTTCCTCAATAAACAAAGAGGAACAAATTTTTAATCGGACTGATAAAACTTCCAAAGAGAATTTTCTTTTGAGAATCAATTTATCGTACTTTTTATTTAATTCAATATTTTAATAATAAGTTCTGGAAATTCAAATTCCTCCATCTGTTTAATTTTATAAAGTTTACAGCAAAAATTCAATGAGACTCGGCTGAGACCAAAGGGAGAGTAACTAGACTTAAGGCTTAATTTGACGGATAATCTGTGATTTATTATTTTATTATTTGTGGAACAAAGGCTATTTTATACCAAATCTAGCTTTACCCCGCATCTAAATGTATATTTTGCTTGATTAAAATGTCATTCACTTACCCCCTTACTAATAAATTATTTACACAGTGGATAAGCTATACAATATTTTGTCCTTGTCTTATACGTTGGAAAAGTTGCTTGACAAACAAGGACAAAACATTGTATAGCTATTTATACATGGTATAAATATTTTTATTAGTAAGGCGGTTGATATAGAATATAAGCTTCGTCGTAGTTTATGAAGAGACAGCTCATACCATTAAATGTATTGGTATGAAACGCTCGCAGATGGTCGGCATTTCATAGACTTTCGGCAAAATGAGTTATTAAAAGAGGTGTTCCCGTTACCACACAAAAGTAACTGACTTCACAAAAGCGTACAAAATTATAGGGTAAAGTTAGAGTACTATTTTTAGGGGGTTCTGTAGTTCACATCTTGGAACCCTTTATGGTTTCATCATATCCGTCCGTACGTCCTTCGGCTTACCGTCCAAACGGTAGCGGTGCTAGGAAGATGAAACTTTGCATGTATATGCGTATTTACAACGCCGACAAAGAGCTAAAATAAAATCAGGAAAAATATATGTTTTGGGTACATGTATAGTGGGGATGATATTTTTTTCTCGCGTCTACCCCATAGTCTGGGGTATCAGTAGATAGGTATTTTAAAAACTAATAATAATAGCTCCCCACACTGATTTCAGTGACGGTGGCCGGTTTAATTGTAACCAGGCCAGCTACGCAGGAGTTATTTTATAGTGCCCAAGTGTGTGCGCAGGACACAAGAGCACTCTCTCTTCCTTTACTCTCGTAACCCAGTGGGACGAATAACCGACACGACTGGTGAGATCCTTCCTTCCCCGTGTTCCACTCAATATTTCTGCCAAATTTCATCAAAATCGGTCCAGTAGTTTCGGAGCCTATTCAATGCAAACAAACAAACAAACTTTTCTTCCTTATAATACTAGTATAGATAATAATTAAGATCTTAAAGTAATGTAAGCATACTCAAGTAATTTTGAGTCGGCGCTAAACGTACTTCACTTACGCTATGTTTGCTTCTTTGGCGCAGACTTAATTTACAACATTTTTGGAAGTATATGGCTGGGTTACTGAAAAAAAAAGTCGAAATCACTATATAAATATAAATTTCGAGGAGTCCCTTCGATTTCTCATGGAATCCATCACCAGGATGAAGAATTCTTCTACGATTTGGTATAATGGGACCAACTTAGATGTAAACCTATTACAACAAATACGAATTATCAAAATCGGACTACACTGTAAAAAGTTATGCGTAAAGTCACACATGAAAAAAAAACGTGTTGATTTGAGAACTTCATGCGATTTTGTTGTCGGGTTAAATAAATAAAAATATTGGTATAATACACACACCGGCATATTTAGCGGAACATAAAATAAAGGTTTGATATCAGTATCATTTAAGGTTGCTGGCTGATTTATACGTCATTTTTTTTTAAAAAGAAATATTTTCAAATTAAGAAAACAACTGAACATCACATTTTATGCAATTGTTTTAATTTTATTCAAATACACCTTATCTGGAGCGAACTTCGAGTATTTCTTCCTTCTGAGTTTGATTTAAAATTTCATTGAAATACTGTTTTTTGTTAGTTTTTTTATTTTTTATCGCGTATCTTTTTGGAGTTGAGGAATGAATTATGCTTGACTTAGCCCCAACGGAGATTGCCAGGGCACTCGAAATGCGAAGAAATGGTCAAACCTACAGAGTGATATCCAGAGATCTTCGTCGACCAGTTTCAACGATCCATCGCAGTATCCAACGATATGAACCCAATAGAGCACGTTTGGGACTTGCTGAAAAGAAAAGTTAAGTCCAGAATTCCAGCTCCTGCCAACGTGGGTGAACTGCGAATCGCCGTAGTTGAGGAATGGCGGAGACTATCCCAGGAGACCATCGATAACATGATTCTAAGTATGCCTAGACGGGTAGAAACTTTAATAAGAGCACGTGGAGGAAATACGCGATATTATCACCATTTTTCTAATTTAATTAATTGTTATTTTAATATTAATTTTCACTTTTCCCGGTTACATGAAAAGTTGAAACATGTACCATTTTTCACAAATAGCCTTTACTCGCAAAATCTGTTCTTAATGTGATCTCATTTTAAGTAAAACAAATGAAACTTTAAATAACAAAAGAAGTGTATTAAGTAGATTTTAAAATAAAACCATATTTTTTTAATTATGGACCTTTTTTTTTGCGTTCCGCTAAATATGCCGGTATGTTTAGTACGGAACCCTTTGGTGCGCAAGTCCGACTCGCATTTGGCCTGTTTAATTTATTTTACTAGCATATTAGTTACATACGAGTATCGTTCTGATTCTAAAGTACATACTTATTATTATGTTGTATCAGATGTCTGGGACATCATCCAAATCGGTTACGTTCCGTCCATTTTTCGTATTTCAATTTATTCAGATTTCATAAATCCACCTTAATATATTGTATGTCATTTATGTGACTAATACATTTGAATGCTATTTAATATTAAATCACTTTGGAATCGTTTTTGTAAGATTTGCCTTTTAAAAGGCTTTTTCTTTCAATAATATTAGGTAATGAAAAAATTAATGTGTTAAAACGGTTATGGATAATGTTTGAGGTTATTTATCAATATCAATTTATCATCATGTAAACTTTCAGAAGACCTTTTTGATGGTGTTTTTTTTTTTTAATTTTATCCTTCAGCAACTTTTTTTCAACAATGGTTTAGAGATTTTTCGTCATACAATAAAATTATACACTTTTTAAGCCCTTTCATTTTATTTAATAATACTCATATGTTGTAATGTAACAGTAGCGGGGACCGGCTCCATACAAAAATATGTTAGATCAAAATAAAGAACAAGCTTTATTTTGATCTAACATACTATTATAGACGAGGCGTGTCAAGGCGAAAAGTGTTCACACTTAAACTGCCCCACTTTTGATGTTGTTTAGGGTCATTTACGTCTGACATTTGCCATCTTGACATTTGCATTTCGCAGTTTAATCAGTCTGCATTTATTTGAAATCTTTAGTGGCTTAGCGGGAACAATAGACAACTACGTATTCGTAACGTTATCGAAAGAGAATAGTATGAAAATTGTGGAAGCGTCCATACAATTGACATTCGATAACAAATACTAAAATCAAGATGGCGTAACTTTTTTCTTGTATTTGAATATTGTATAGAAGATTTTTTCCGTCAAGATATGTACGCCCAGTCCTTAGTTTTGAAATCATTGATTTTTTTAATAAAAAACGGTTTTCGATTTTGATTAAAAATGGTAGGTATATATATAGTAAATACGCTACTGTTTTGAAAAATAAAACAAAAATACAAAAGAAACAACCGAAAAACACGTGCGATGTCGCATGCAGAAATCTCTTGTCATTTCTTAATACGTCGAGTAATCCAATCGCAGCAAACACAATATTACGTTAACAAATAATTCAGAAACTGTCGGGGCGGGTCGCATCATATTACTTTAATGCTCATACAGTATGTATTTAGGCCGGACGCAAACAAATCGCGGGATTATATTTATTTCGTCTAATTGTGAGCGTGTTTATATTTAAACACCACGTGAGGGATATATTTTGATAGCCCCATTGTCACAGCAACCTGAGTGGATCCATTGTAACTGAATATGAAATTTTCATTTCAAAAGGCAGCCGCGGCCATACCCTTTCAGACTTGGGGCAAATGTTTAAATAATCATTAAGCCGGCATAAAACCTGCCAGTAACGGGGTTTGCGTCGTAAATCAATTGTGTCGCCAATACACAATCAGCTGGTCTAAAAATTAATTATCTAAGTAAATTTGCTATTTACATTATGTGAATTTGCTAAAATGGCCATTTTAGACCTGCTGTTCTTTCACATTTTTATATATTTTATAAAAAGGTTTCTGTCCAATTAATGTTATTTGTGATTAAAAATAAATTTTATTCCCGCGTAAATACAGCATCCCACGAAAACACTACTTTTTTGGTATAAAAAGTAGCCTATGTGTTAATCCATAGCTCAAACTACTACGTACCAAACCAAATTTCATCAAAATCCGTTGAGTAGTTATTGCGTGACAAAGTAACAAACATCCATTCTCACAAACTTTCACATTTATAATAGTAGTAGGATAACATTAGTTACTTTAAAAACTTAAAAAACTAAAAACTTTCTTCGCAAAGTTGCACTTCATAAGTCACAACACAGTGTAATCCCGCCTCAAAGTGGACTAAACGTTGATAGTAATTTGACTGTATTACATCTGAGATCTTTGTCCAATAGATCAAATAAATTGGATGACTGCATATAATTATCTTTGTCAAATTACTTAACTCATTTGGATGGAATTTGGTATGGTAGTAGGAGAGCTCTGGATTGACACATAGGTAAACTTTTATCCGAATTATAATCCGAAATAAACTTTATAATAAGTAGTTGTAGAAGTTTCAGTACGGTCTATAGTATACGATTCACCTGATATAGTGCGGTCGCGCTATCACTTCTCATTTGGCGGAAACCGATCTGACACAACGACCAAATTATGCATTACTATGTCACTAGTATATTTTCACTTACACATTCGCTAGTCACGAGCCCGCTGACTAGTTGTTACACTTTGAGGACTGCCAGTGAGGACTTTACAAAAACAGTTGATATTTTGTAGTATTTCTACGTTAGTGCTACTGTGAAAACCCTTACCCTTATAACCATTTATAAAGACTTCATTTAAAACGTCAAACCGGATATTACGACGACACATTGAGTTCTGAGAGAGTCATGATACGATTTAACATTTTGTTATTGGTTATAACGAGTTTTGGCTATTACGACAATAATCTATCGGTCTCTGCAATATCGTTCTAACAGATTCTTACTGTATTAATTACTAGCTTTTGTGGATACAGTAGGTACCCTTCGGGAACATTGTCCTTTTTCGGAATAAAAAGTAGCCTATTTATTAATCCAGAGCTTGAACTTCTACCACACCAAATTTTATCAAAATCTGTTCAGTAGTTTTTGCATGAAAGAGTAACAAACATTTATCATCACAAATTTTGCACATTTATAATATTAGTAGGATTTTTCAGTAATAATTTTTTAAGTACCTACTATAAAACCACATATTGTTCGAAACTAGGCCGCTCTTGATGTAAAATCGGGCAGGATTCGCCAGTGTCCTTTTGAATCACTATTTTAAAATCGCCTCGCTTCGGTGTGAGCTGACCCTAATACTTTTACATTAGGCCAATTACTTGAAAAGCTTCACCAAAATAATTAACCAAGTGAATGAAATCTTGAAAAGATTTAGAATTTTCAAACTCTGAAATTAAGGTATATAGTTAGACGAAAGTTAGAAAGTAAAAAAAAGATTAATGGAACTCGTTACATTAAGTATTTCTGTGTTGCACACTGAATTAGGTATTAGCATAAAGAATCCTTTATAAAGCTTAGTTTTTAGAGCTCATAAGGGATTTATTTCGGTTGAAAACGAATTGGGAAGTCAGTTTATGTGGTGAGGCTTGTTAACGGAAGATAAACAAAGAAAAGATATTACATTTTGTGTGGTTAGTTTTTATGGCCATTTTATTTCTACGTCTTGTTAACTCTTGTGTAATCCTACTAATCTTATAAATGTGAAAGTTTGTGAGGATGGATGGATGGACGGATGGACGTATGGATGGAGGGATGGTTGTTTGTTACTCTTTCACGCAAAAACTACTGAACGGATTTCTATGAAATTTGATATGGTAGTAGTTTAGGCTCATGGATTAAATACATAGGCTACTTTTTATCCCGAAAAGTACTGTGTTTTCGAGGGATACTATATTTACGCGGGCGGAGCCGCGGGCAACAGCTAGTATGAACTCTAATATAATATCTATGGACGTTTCACAAGACATCAGTCTGGCGCCGTGGTAAGTTTCCCAAGAACTTAATGTGTAAGGGTCCCATATACGTTCCGGTTTTCCTTCAGTTCGGCCTGAACGGATGCAAAATCGTATCGTCTGTGTGCAATATCGAGATAGCATCAGTCGGCCGGATGGACTGAAGCGATTCGTTCCAGTGTTGCCAACTCTGTTTTTGCGAAACTACTAAACTTGCGTCGTTTTCTACTAAAAAGCTACTGAACTTAGGAATCGCTAAAAAAACCAGTGCACTTTCAGTTTTAATATATTGAAAATATGATAATTTTACCGTTCAATAAAAAAATATAGTAGGAAATATTACGTAGGTATATATAAATTAAATGGCTAGTTTTAAGCGACTTACGGACGCGTGCTACTATGTGCTATTATGATGAGGTGTCATAATAGCACATAGTAGCAGACCATTTTCATATTATGATTAATGTCTAGCTATTTTCTACAAAACCACTACTAACAACTAAATTCCTACTAAGGAAATAAAATAAAATACTAAATTTATTAGTAAAACTTCGTAAAACAACTAAGTTGACCACATTAATTCTGACCTTAACGGATGGACTGAACGGTAATAATATTCGAGTGTATAATAAAACCGGCTAAGTGCAAGTCGGCAAGAGGGGTTCCGTACAACACGGAAAAAATCACGTTTGTTGTATGTGAGCCTCAAATTTCTTTTATTCTGTTTTTAGTATTTGTTGTTATAACAGCAATAGAAATACCTACATCATTTGTGAAAATTTCAATTGTCGAGCTATCACGGTATAATAAGGTGACCTATAAGATGATACAGCCTGGTGACAAACGGACAGACAGCAAAGTCCCGTTTTTACCCTTTGGGTACGGAACCCTAAATGGCAAACGTGATCTAAAGAATATATTTAAGAGTTCATTGAAGTATTTAAAACTTTAGAGCCACTATGGTTGATAAAATCTAAGAACTATAAACTATAAAACGGAGAGAAATGATTTCTAAAACATATTACTGGAAAAATGTATGCCACAATAATTCTATTTCGTCGATAACGTGACTCCAGTTTTGCTGCAAAATACAATTAATAAATAAAATAATAGCCTAACCTTATCAAGAGCAGGTCACGACATGTCTAAGGAGGTTTGCGTAACTATCAACGCGCATTAGGGTTTTCTTTGAATTACTTCAAAAGTTATTGTCATAAAGTTATTACAGTATCTAGGAGAGCGGACAGACAGACAGACAGACAGACAGGCGGACGGACAGAGCTAAACTATAAGGGTTCCTTAAGTATTACGGAACCCTAAAAACACGACCGAAGCTCGCGGTAAACCAGATGCTATTTTCCTAGTATGTGCTCGAATCCGTTTGTGTGAATGTGCCGAACCTTAGATTAAAACGCCTAGAAACCGGGTACACATGAAAAGTGAAGCAAATCATATTGAGCCTTAACGGCTCAGTTTGTTCGAACGACCCGTCAGTCCTCAAGGTCAAGCGCTAGTGGATACATCTCCGACTGTGCATACATTATGACGGTTGGTGTCGTTATTGGGTGTCACAATGCGTCGGAAAATCATAAAAAAGCTTCGGACACAACATTTAATATGTAAATACTACAACTTGACTTGTATTTAAAACATTTTAAAATAACATCATATTATGTCGCCATCTTGCTGCCCTATTGTGAATTGTGAAAGTGTTACTAGTAATAATAAATTTATTTCATTATTTTCATGGCTAACTAATAGTTGCAACTATGACAAAGTTTTTAAATATTTTCAGAATTTTTTAACTATCTATTTAAATTATTGCCAGTATTAAGATAATTCTTGATATATTCCTTAATACTAGTTTATTAATGTTCACAAACCATGTTTAGATGGTTTATAATGAAATATCCTACTAATATTATAAATGTGAAAGTTTGTGAGGATGGATGTTTGTTACACTTTCACACAAAAACTGTTGAACGTATTTCGATGAAATTAGGCATGGTAGTGGTTTAGGCTCTGGATTAAAACATAGACTACTTTTTATCCCGAAAAAGTACTGTGTTTTCGAGGGATACTATATTTACGCGGGCGGAGCCGCGGGCAACAGCTACTAAGGTATATTTTTACATCTCACGATATTAAGAAGAACAAATACAATAATTCCAATTCTAAGAGCAACAATTTCCTACTTTTGGGGAAATTATCCCTTATAACTGTACACACACCACAGACAAGTTTTGTTAGTGTGTGTGTCGGCGAACGTAAGTATGTAATGCTTATGTGCATCTATCTGTTGCTTGCTTCACTTTGTACGATGCGTTTGTTTGAAGACTATCGATCTAGGCGTTATTAATCTAAGGGCCGATCTGACGTCAGTTCGGTCGGATGCGATTTTTTCCGTGTATGTGCTCGAATCCGTTCAGGCCGAACTGACGTCAGTTCTAACTGAAACGATCGGCCTCTCGTCTGTGCGAGCCTTTTAACAGATAACGGGAAGTACTTTTTTACAATACTTAGATATAAGATTTTTATTACATTTTACATAATATATTTAATACACATCCATGACCCATAAACTCAGAAAACTTTTTGTTCCCTCGCCGAGATTCGAATCCGCGACCTGCGGCTTGAGCACGCGCTCGACTACGCCACAGAGGTCCTCAAACCGTATTTGAAATATTTTAAGATTTTTGTGATTGTTGAAAGTGACAGAAAGTACTTAAAAATACTTAAATACTAGAATATGATGTCCCTCTTATGTCCTTCCCCGTGGCCTAGTCTATATCTATACCAAATTTCATCAAAATCGATCCAATAGTTTTCATTTTATAGATTAATGTTTAATTAGTAGGTACCTCGTTTTTATAGATGAAGGCTTATTTAGTAGGTACCTCGTTTTTATAGATGAAGGCATATTTAGTAGGTACCTCGTTTTTATAGATGAAGGCTTATTTAGTAGGTACCTCGTTTTTATAGATGAAGGCTTATTTAGTAGGTACCTCGTTTTTATAGATGAAGGCATATTTAGTAGGTACCTCGTTTTTATAGATGATGGCTTATTTAATAGGTACCTCGTTTTTATAGATGAAGGCTTATATAGTAGGTACCTCATTTTTATACATAAAGGCTTATTTAGTAGGTACCTCATTTATATAGATAAAGGCTTATTTAGTAGGTACTCTCAAACAAGCTGCCGCTCGACCAGGCATAACATGAAAATCGCGTCGGTAAATCGTGCCCACGCACACATACTCACTTGTAAATACATAGTTCAGCCACGTTTGCTGTTGTTGCGGTCACCTCCTTTGTGTTTTAATATGTGAGGCGTCCCAGGAACTTTGTCGATATTGTACCTACATACTAATTTTGAATGAGGTACTAGAACTAATCTCCAATTAGCAGAAACTAAAAAATATTTCTTTATATTCGGTAATATTAAACGTACAAAATAAGATATTTATGTGCTTTGAAACAAATTAATACAAAAACCAGAGCAAGAATGCGTCAAACTTCGGACATCAAGGCAACATAAAATAAACCATTTATAACCATGAAAGGAAATTAACGAAAAACCGATTAAAAAGTATTTAAAAGAGTTTCAATGGGAAGCGGTTATTGAAATTTGCAGCCATATTCCAGTTTTACAGGGCGAGAGAATTCTCTTTCAATATTATATAGGGCGAGTCGAATGTTCTCGGGAATAAATTACTTGGAGTGATGTCCTTAGATGTCTTGTTAATACAGCTTCGGTAAAAGATTCAAAATTCAAATACGTTTTAAAATTTTATCGTTCCATGGGCCATGATTAGATGACTAGGAGATTGTCCTCGATGAATCTAGGATTTTTGTGTGTCTAAGAAGTCTGAGGGTCAATTCACACCGAATGAAACGATACACAACGCGACACTGCATTGTTGCGTAGAGGAGGGACCAGTGCCACAGAGTAGAAAATATAAGAATGATATACTTACGTACTGAGCAGAGAAGCTTTCATAGAACGATTCAAATCGATCCAAATTTGAAAATGTCTGACGTCCCCTTCAACGGCCCACAATTTTTCCACACAATCGTGGACACACCGTATGCTTGTAGTAGTGCAATCAAATCGGAAGCTAACTATGTAGTTGTTTACCAGTTCCTCTTTCTTTAATCTGTGCCAGATATCAGCAGTGGGGATGTTAGTCAAATGCCTCTTTTCAATGTATTACATCTATGATCGAATACAATTAATGTTTAAAGATAAATGAAATTAAAAGATAAATAATTAGTTCATTTGTTGAAAATGTTTCAAACAAAAGTGTATGTCGCGCGTGAAATCTACAAACAGCTGTATCGGGACTAAAATATCCATCCCATCCATCCATCTATACTTCCTCACAAACATTGATATTTAAAATAGTAGTAGGATCATTACATTTTTCCGAACAAATAATATTGGAATACTTAAGATATTGAACGTTCTTAAACCTGTCAATCTACCGATATACAGGCTAAAGGGTGTCACAGACTGAAAAGATACTATAATATTTTTTTATATTAAGATGCCTTTATATATGTAACATGAAAATATATAGTATTTTCTTCCACGGCTCTGCCGCGTAAATACGGTATCCCACGGGAACCGTAAATTTTACGCGATAAAAAGTAGCCTATGTCCTTCTCCGTGATCTACTTAATATCTGTGCAAAATTTCATGATGAAACGGCTAAGAAGTTTTTACGTAAAAGCGTAACCACCAAATAAACGTTTTTTAATAATTTAGTTTCTAATTTTAACAAACTCACATTTCTATTTATAATATTAATAAGGAAAGGAAGTAAGGTTTTTATCCGTCAGTACATACAAACTGTATAGCAATCGGTATTTTATCTTAACATAATAATATATCTTCGCCGTCTGTGACGCCCCTAAAAGCAGAGCATCTGTCTTGAACAATGGTTCTGATAGAAAATAATGCCTTCGTAAACTATTATTGCAAATCTCGAATTGATATTGGTACAATATTAATGAGGGTTTTTAAACTCGTGACATCTGAAAGCTTTTTGACACGACAAGGCCCGTCGGGCTCCCAAGCGCCGCCTGGTGACAGAAAAATAATCGGAAATTCTTATTGATCGTTTTTGATACCACTTACGCCACCAGACGGTTTGTGTGCGTTGCGTCTGCCCCCTAGCGGCAGAAATAATATCAAAAACCATCATTGTAATATCATCCCGAAACTGTGAGTGTGGTAAAAGTCTTTGCTTTTTGCCCGACTGCTAAAGGGAGGTTAATATTCTGTCCAGCGTATTCAGTAGGTATGCGCTTAACTAATATACAGAGTTAAATTAGTATTTAATCATCACATTCAATACAAATTTAACACATAGTAAAACGCATTTACATTTAGTGATGTGGCCCGCGACTGTACGCCTGCAAAGGAATCGCGCGGGAACCGTACATTTTGCTGCATTAAAAAGTAGCCTATGTGTTAATCCAGGATCTAAGCTACTAACATACCATATTTTATTAAAATCCTTTCAGTAGTAATGTCGTGAAAGAGTAGTAAACATCCACACATCCATTTTTACAAACTTTCGCGTTAATAACATTAGTAAGGACCCGCGTAAATACAGTATCCCTCGGGAACACTGTACTTTTTCCGGACAAAAAGAATGTTTGTTATGTTTTAATCCAGAACCTAAACTACTACCATACCAAATTTCATCCAAATCCGTTCAGTAGTTTTTGCGTGAAAGAGTAACAAACATCCATTCATCCGTCCATCTTCAGAAACTTTCTCATTTATAATATCAGTAAGATAACACGCCTGCAGGCTCAACAGCTTGATGAGCTTGGTTTGAGAGTTTAAATTCGTCTTAGGAATCATTTTTAGGGTTCCGTAATACTCAAGGAACCCTTATAGTTTCCGTCTGTCCATCCTGACGACGCTCTGATGCTCAATATAATTTTCCTAAGGAGTTCTTCGACGACCCAGCAGCTTTCATAGTTTAGAAATACCAGAGGGAGTATGAACTTATAAACCACTTTGAAGGCCTCTCGAAAATGGTTATTGGTTATATTAGGTCTTTACCTATGAAATTGCCGTTTTGTATGAAAAAATTTAAACGAATTTTATTCATGTATTTTTTATTTGTATTAATCGAAGTAATCACCCATGCAATCAATGCATCTTTGCCAACGCAGTGGCAGTTTTTTGATGCCCTTCTTAAAGAAATCAGCTGGACGGGAGGCAACAAATTCTTCAAAGGCATTTTGTACTGCCTCTCGGGTATTGAATTTTTTTCCCGCCAAGAAGTTATTCAAATTCTGGAAAAAGTAGTAGTCTGTAGGCGCAAGGTCTGGTGAGTAGGGCGGATGACGGAGAGCTTCCAACCCCAGTTCTTGCAACTTGGAGACCGTCTGCTGTGCAGTATGAGGTCGCGCGTAGTCTTGCAGGAGCAGCGGAGACGAGCGATTGACCAATGCTGGTTGGAGATGTGCCAGCTTCTCCATCATTGTGTTTAGTTCTTCACAATACACATCTGCAGTAATGCTCACCCCGTTCGGTAAGAAGCTGTGATGAATCACACCGGCGCTAGACCACCAAACAGTGACCATCACTTTTCTAGGGGTATGTTTTCGTTTAGGGCATTGTTTAGGTGCTGAACCAGGATCCAACCAACTTGCTGAGCGCTTGCGGTTATCAAACAGAATCCATTTTTCATCGCAGGTTACAATGCGGTTCAAAATTCCTTCATTTGTGTGTCTGTTGAGCAGTGCAAGGCACGTCTCGACGCGTACTTCGCGCTGGCAATCATTGAGTTCGTGGGGCACCCATTTGTCAAGCTTTTTTACCTTGCCAATTAGACGCAAATGGACCAATATTGTTTTGACGCTAATAATAATAATAATAATAAAAACACTTTATTGCTCACAAATTACAAAATAATAGACTTAGCCATAAAAACGGTTAGACAGCGTGGGCAAAGGCGGTCTTATCGCTTAAAGCGATCTCTTCCAGACAACCTTAGTGTCAAAGGAAAACTAAAATGTAAGTGGTATAATTAATATAACTAAACATAAAATATAAGAAATTAATTACAAATACATCTACATACTGTACAATGTACATAGACATAATAGATACTAAACCATGATGCTATAATATACATAGATACATACATAGTATTTATGTGTATAATAAATTAATAAATATTAATATATAGAATACATAAATATAGTTACAATCTAGTCGTTTTGTAGAAGATGTTTGTGCAATTTAGATTTAAAAATTGCAATTGAATTGGAGTGTCGTATGTCAGGTGGCAGTGAGTTCCAAAGGATTGAGGACTTTACGGTAAAGGAGTTATAGTAGTAGCCAGATCGAGTAAGAGGTATCTCTAAAGTATTGTCCATATCAGAGCGAAGAGAAAGGCTGTGACTAGCACCAAGGAATTTGAAGCGTTCCTTGAGATATATCGGTGCACGAGGATCATACAGAGTTTTGTATAAGAGAGTCAAAATATGCTCCTCGCGACGCAGTCTGATGGGCAGCCACTTAAGTTGACGTCTGAACTCGGTTACATGATCAAACTTGCGCAAACCGAAAATGAATCTTACGCAGAGGTTTTGGATACGTTGGAGTTTATTGATCAATTCATCGTTGAGATCTATGAGGCAGACGTCCGCGTAGTCGAGGATCGGCAAGAGTAGCGACTGCGCAAGTTCAGTCTTTGTTTTTTTAGGTAGCAAATTTTTTAGTCTTCTGAGTGACCCAGATGCTGCGTAAACCTTTCGACTAATCTCAGATATGTGAGGTGCCCAAGACAAGGAAGAATCAAAGCAGACACCTAGATTTTTAACGACACTAGTTAAATTTAAGGGTACATTATTTAAAAAAATTGGAGGAACTGTAAGTTGTTTGAGCTTATCCATCTGCTTAACGCCACCAATGATAATTGCCTGAGATTTGTTCGGATTAATTGTCAGCCCATGAGATAAACTCCAATTGTAAATTTTAGAGAGGTTATGATTTATTTTGCAGATTAGTGCATCTATTTCTTTAATATCGGCTTGAGAGTAGATTTGGAGGTCATCCGCGTATAAATGGTAATGACACGTAAGCAAGGGGGTTATAAGGTTAATAAATATTGTAAAGAGGAGAGGAGAAAGTACACCGCCTTGTGGCAATCCGGCAACCACATTACATAACCTAGAGGACCTACCATCTACGCGGATGCATTGCTATCGACCGATGAGATAACCGCTAAACCACGAGATCACTTTGTCAGAGCCGAGCACATTTCGAAGCATAGCCAATAAAATATCGCTGTCAACCGTACAAAAAGCGTTGCTAAAGTCCAGGGGAACCATCGCAGTCACAAGTCGGTTGGACATCCCCAGACGAATGTTATCTGAAACATTGACTAGAGCAGTAGTGGTACTATGTCCTGGACAGAACCCAGACTGATATATATTTAAGAAATTAATAGAATTAATAAATAAATTGAGCTGGTTTGAAACAAGTCATTCGAGAACTTTGGATAGGTAAGGGAGAATGGATATGGGTCTAAAATGGGAGGGTAGTGAAGGATCATTAGTTTTTGGAATAGGGACAACCACTGCAGTACGCCAACAACTCGGAAAGGAACCAGTACTGAGCGAAAAGTTGAAAATGTGGCAGAGTATTGGAATGAGGATTTCTGAACCAATTTCAATCATTCTACGGCTTATGCCATCGACACCCTCTGCATTGGATTTAATAGCGTTCATGCTTGTTTGAACTTCTCGCTCAGTTAAAGACCTAAAAGAGAAAATAGATTGCCCAGAATTTTTGTTGGTACTTAAAGCGTCCAGTGTAGCCTGTTTTAGGTTACTGGCGATAGGGGGAACGGTAGTGAAGTGATGGTTAAGTGAGTCAAGATCAACCCTGATCTGTGGAGCAGAACCAGATTTACCGATTCCTAGTGTTTTCAAAAATGACCAAACCTTGCCAGGATCACCACTTGTAACTGATCGATGTATATGGAGGCGTTGTGCGTCTCGGCACATCCTACAGCAGCGATTACGCAATTCCTTATACCGATGACAATTTTCTTCCGAGGGATTGTGTTTATATTTAACCTTCGCAGCATTTCGCTTGGTCATCATGACTTTAATGTCACTCGTAAGCCATGGAGCGGGGAGGTGTTTAAGGCGAACAGGTCGAAGCGGAGCATGCATGTCAAACAGGTGGATTATAATATTATTGAAGTTCTCCAGCTTCGTGTCTATTGTAGTAGCATTAAGCACCGTGTCCCAGTTAGAACTGATGAGGTCGTTCGCAAACTTTTGTCTATCTATACCGTCTAAGCTACGTCTTAAGATTGTTCGGGGCTTAGGCTTAGGATATCTGATCTTATAGGACAGGAAGACAAGGTCGTGATAAGAGAAGGCTTCAGCAGAAAACTGACCGTGGGTGGCGACATGATCAAGAGAAGATACCATACCAAGATCCAACAGTGACGGTAGACAGTGAGGTGCATGATGAGTTGCAGCTGAAGGCAGTATATTAAGGTTTGTACTCTCAACGATAGAGAGCAATCTTTTAGAACGAGAATCCGCTTTAAGGAGACAGGTATTAAAGTCACCCAAAATTAAAGTGTGATCAAATACCGGAACCAGTGATTCGAGCATCGTTTCAAAAGAACTGAAGTAGTCGATATGTAGGTTAGGGCTGTAGTATACTCCCAACAGAACCTTTGTGTGACCTAGGAGTATCTCCAGAAATAAATGTTCAGATGATTCGGAATATTGAGATGGAGAGGCATTGACGACACTGTAGGGGATATGGCTTTTAAGGTATATAGCTACTCCACCTCCACCCTTGCCCGTTCTGTCATTACGTATTATACGAAATCCAGGTAGGGAGTATGAATAAGTCGAAAGGCAAGGTTTCAAAAAGGATTCAGACACAAGAATAGCGTTAAAGAGATTAGGTTAGCAATACTCTAAAGATACTCTAAAGAAAGAAAGTGAAGTTAATCGTTTTCAGTGCTTGAGGAGATTGAATTAAGTTCCGCCATGGCTTCTACTTTGAGTATTTTATTATCCGGAGTTTTAACCCGGATTACACCGTCCAGGGTCCAGCAATTTGGAATGCCGAACTTTTGTCTTGCGGCCATGAACACTTCATGCCGGGGTTTCGTTAAAAACTCAGACAATGTTATTTTGGAACCTTTGAGAGCGGCTTTATTTTTCCATAGTGCTTCACGAACTGGGGAATTGGTGAATTTCACTACGATGGGTCGAGGCTTGCTGTTTTTGAATCCCTTCCCCAAGCGGTAGCTAGCGGTGCAATGGAGCAGGCGGTCAGAGAGGGTACTTTGCACTTGTTGGCAAGACTAGAAATGACCTTAGCGTTAGTATCTTCACCGGGTTCCTCTGGGATTCCATGTACAAGCAACATTTTGCCACGGAATCTCATCTCGATGCGATCTATATTAAGTTTTAAAGCATCAACTTCGGCGCGCAGCACGAAGAGGCCGTTACAAACGAAAGCTTTAAATGCTAAAAACTCAGTGTTAAGCGCAGAAATTGTAGGATTCTTACGGTTCGAAGAAGTCGCCAGCGTCAGCTCAGCCTGGAATTCAGCCATTTTAGCCTCAAACATCCGGGCCATATCGTAGATATTGTCTTCCAACTGTGTGTGATGAGAAGTCATGTTGTGCAGCGGCGAAGGAAAGGATATTTACTAGGAAAAATACACTGCAGGCGAGTGACACTAATTAATTACCAAAAGATTCCATATAAATAATAGTAATTAACATCAATTCACTACTTTAATTTAAATATTTTAGAAGAGTTTAAATTTTACTTTAGGTTACAAATCAGTGTTGACATTCAGAACACTGATTTGATAACTTAATAACTACGTCGAAAGCTGCTGCTAATTCAGCCGTAGATTGTGTATCATCAGCTTCCACAATCGCCTTTAATTCGTCATTGTTGACCAAAGTCTTCGGACGACCGCGAGGTTCATTTTTCAGGTCGAAATTTCCAAAACGGAAGCGAGCAAACCAATAACAGGTGGTGCGTTGGTTTGTAGTGTTAGCTCCGTAAACGTCGTTGATGTTGAGTGCCGCTTGTGCCGCGTTGCTGCCACGACGGTACTCATATTCCATAATTACTCGAATTTTCAACATATCCATGATGACGAAAAAGATTGAAATGCGATAAAAATGTATCACTAATCAATAAACAAATGACTACTTTTGGAAAAAGAATTCCATGTTTTTAAAATAAAATTAATTTGAAATTAGAATTCTTAGCCAAACAAAAATTATTTTGATTTGAAATGGCCAGTACTGAAGAACGGCAATTTCATAGGAAAAGACCTATTATAAATAAGAGTCATGTATGAAACCTTGACTTTGTTTAAAAATACTTATTCAACAATAACCCGCACGATGGGGTAGAATGAAAAAATATTTTTCATCCCCACTTCACATGTATGGAGAGCCACCTATAAAATATAAAATTATTATTACTTTGTGTTACTTTAACTATCAAAATTTCATCCATTTATATTCATTATTACAAAAGCTAGAAGGGCGGACAGACAGACGGGTGGACAGAGCGAAACTATAAGTGTTCCTTGAGTACTACGGAGCCCTAAAAAGAACTCATCGTTAAATACATTTTCGGTAACGTTTTCAAAACGAAATTACATTAATCGCTATGGTAACTAGACGTAACTTTATCCCATAAAGTTACATAACTCGCTCGAATACGAAATTGTACAGTATAGTCCCGTTTCGGTACTTCCGATTGTTCTTTATCGAATGTATGTCGCAAATAAAGTAAGTTTCATCTAAAAGCTCTATGAAGTACTCTGAAATTTTTAAATTCAAAAACAAATGGTTAATTTTGTCTTGTACGGAAATAAAGTGTATTTTTGTATCTACAATTCTTGTCTCGTAGAATATAACTGTCGGTATGCTTGAGTCATATAACGAACAAAAATTATGTGAGCAACAGCTGATATATTTAACCCACTCTGTCCGAATACCCTTGAGTGGACATATGCACTCAAGGGTATGCGGACAGAGTGGGTTATTAGCATCTTGGAATAAGAATATTCATGGAAGGAGCACTAAAATCAAAGCTGTAAGCAGTTATCTATCTCACAAAACATCAATGGCTATATAACCTTTAAGAGTGAAATAGAAAGCTAATTCATGTCTTGCCGCTTTTGTTGAAGGTTGTTGCTACTTGGTGATCTTTTGGTATTCTTTTTTTTTACTACGTTAGAATAACGACTTTATGGCACCCATAATAAGTGTTAGCATGTGGGTTAAAGAATGAAATTTGGCAAGAGATATATAGTAGACCAGGGGAAAGGACATGCGCTACTTTTAATCGTGGCAAAATGTACGGTTTCCGCAAGACTGGGAAACTACGCATTTTTAAGTTTTTTTTTAAGTGTTTTTTCTTTCGTCGTGTAACAATATATCTATAATTTCGACGCTATTTTGTCAGTCCGATTGGCAGATTGGTATTCTTATGTATAATTTTTGCTTTGTTCGAAAATTCGGAATCTGGTGGGTTCGAATCACTGTCAGATAAATATATTTATGATTCTTTTTATTTATTTAAATTTCTGAGAACTGCGAGCAAAGCTCGATTACCCTGGTACTAATTTTTTGAACGTTATTCGTTTTTTCCTTTCAGATCAGTTTTATCTCTAGTGATTATGATGAACTAGAAGCTAGAAAATAAACGAATGAAAATCCAGCAACATGAAATCAAGTAAGGCATGGAAGTCCTGTCTGTATTGCGGTCACAATGGAAACCCTGTAACCAAATAATCCTCACTAAACCGTTTCGTTTTCGATCCACTGGAAGGTAAATGGTGGCTTTTATAGTGTGCCGAGACTACGGAGATAGCCCGTTGATTGTCGCTTTAGATGAAGAACGTTAGTGTCGTCAACGGGCGTAAATACAAATCTTTTTTTTAAACATTCAATAAAATTGGGTATTACAACTGGATAAAAGTAAAAATTATTAAACTTTTACGTGTAGTTTTGTAATTAGATGCATTTCAAAATCAAAATAAGTTTTATTTGGACTTTCAAATGCAATTATTTTAGAACAATAGTGCAAAACACCAACATTATTAGTTCACATCAAATACAATCAGATTTTCTATGGTAAATATGACAATAAACGCGACAAACTTCGGAGATATCAGAAATTTTGTGCATATGGTCATACATTTCGTAGCAGGTTACAAGCGTGTGACGTCACCTGCTCGACTACTTGTACGACTTTTGTAGGTATTTAAGGGAAGATTTTTAAAAAACTCACAAAACCGCTTTAAACTATCAGTGAAGTACTGAGAATATTGATTAAACTATCTTATTTTTCAGAACACTTTACATTTAAATGCATTTTAAAAAATACAGGAAAATAACCGATTGTCAGATGGCCCAAGATAAAACCTAATGTATGGACACTGGTGCGCCATCTAGGAGCGTCGAACGCCACTATGAATGGCATCTCATAATATCGATAAAGCAGTATTCTACCCCCCCCCCCCCCCCTTCCCCGCTCCGACGCTAACCGAAGAAATACGAAGATACGCGAAGATTATTACGAGCTGTACAGACGGTTTACTTTAGTGACGATATTGAAAATTTATAAAATAATAAGCCTTGTTCTCCCGCGCTTCTTAAACTTAAGCCGTTCCTTGATCAGCACGGCGTAATACGCGTTGGTGGTCGTCTGTCCAATTCGGACGAACCGTACAACTATAAGCATCCTTATCTTCTACCGCGTCATGATCATGTAGTAGATTATCTTGTTGATTTTTATCACAAGAAGCATCTCCATGCTGGTCCAGAGTTGCTTATCTCCTTACTCCGGCATAAATATTGGATCTTTGCTGTGCGGCGAATAAATCGCCACAGGATACATAAATGTAAACACTTGTTTTAAATTTCGCCCACTGCCAACGCAGTGAGGTTTAGCTAAGGCTAGATATCCTTTAGTTTAGGCATATTGGTAATAAGATTAGTTGTTATTACTTCGCTTTAGTCAATTAATAACAGCGCTGTCTTAGTCTATGGATAGGTTATGCAATAATGGATACACCTAACATAGCTAAATTATTATTATTTTTATATTCTTTTAAAGGCAACCCTTTAAGGCCGGGAAATGGTAGCGCCATCTAGGAGCGTCGAACGCCACTATGAATGGCATCTCATAATATCGATAAAGCAGTATTCTACTCCCCCTTCCCCGCTCCGACGCTTACCGAAGAAATACGAAGATACGTGAAGGAGGACATTGCAACGAGTCGCGTCGAGGGAGCGTGTGCGAGGGCCGACACCTCATGTGTTATTTAGACTTTTCCGCTACTAATTCCCGCCCACGAAAGTGAGATATATTCCTATAGAACGCGATAAGAGTTCTGGAAAGACTAAAGTGTTGTGAGCAGAAGAAAGGGACTCCAGCTGCAGACGCCCGTCACAGAAGCTGGTTCGGCAAGCGTCTTTCCTTTATACCTCTCCATTTCCATCTAATTATTACTGCATATTAACCTGGCGACGCCAGATACCTCCTGAAATACAGTCCACAAAAATAGAATAGAATCGAAGAGAAATTATTCGCTTACGCCAGACAAAAGGTGGCCAGCGCGGCCTGACACTTTCACACCACGTTAATCTGATCTGAATCTGAATCTGAATCTCGAAGAAGTTGTGTTACGGGCACTAGACAACGGAAATATACTTAATGCTTTTATACTACCTAGTCTTGCCATAAATACAGAAACAAAGAAAAAAAAATTTTCTATTGCAAATAACATTTATTACTTTTACAGTTTAAATACATAAATATAAAACAATTTAAAATATAAAAAGCTTATTCGAAGTAGCCTCCATTGGCTGCAATACAGTCCTTTAAACATTGAGGCCAGTTATTATTAAAAGCACGCACTCTCTCCATGGGAAAATTCTTCACTGCCAATCGTAGGGATTGTTTTAGGGACTCCAAATTATCATGGCGTTTAGAGCAAGCCGTACTCTCTAAAACTGACCATAAATCATAATTCAGCGGATTAAGAACGGGACTAGACGACGGCCAGTCTTCAGCTCTGATGAAGTCCGAAACGTTCGTTTCCAACCAAGACTGCGTAGACTAAGCTTTATGACCCGGCGCCGAGTCTTGCTGGAAGGAGACCATTCTTGGTTATTGAACATGGTGTTGTTAAGGGGCTTCACTACCTTCTCAAGAATGGTATCTTGATACACTTGTGCCGATGTTTTGATACCTTTTTCACAAAAATATGGCTCAGTCACTCCTTCATAGCTAATACCCACCAAACCATCACTGAAGTCGGATAATGCCCACGTTGCACTCTGTCGACTAATTGGGAAGCTTCCTTAGAGCTTTGAGCATAAATATTGTCATTTTGTTTGTTAATATGTTGCTCAATTGTAAAAAAAATCTCATCCGTAAACAAAATTTTTCTGTGACCTCCCTTTGCGTACCGCTTCAGTAGTTGTTTCGATTTTACCACCCTATTCTTTTTTAAATTATCAGTTAAGAAATAACCAGTACGTCTCTTATAGGCTGCAAGTCCTAAGTCATCTTTTAAAATACGCGACAAAGTTCTAGGTGCTATCTTCATCTCCCGAGATAAAATCTTTTGCTTTCGGACAGGATTTCTTCGAATTCTTTCCCTTACTGCTTTGACCACCTTTTTCGTACGAACACTACGTGGACGGCCAGATCTTTTTCTGTCACTGTTTACTAATACCAAGCGTATGGAGAGTTTTAAAAATTGCATTTGGCTCCATACCTACTTTGTGTAATTCAATCACAGCGATTTGGTTCTCTTTATCACCCCACTCCATTTTAATATCGCAAAATATTGTACAATGTATTGGCGCCAAAATGAGAAAACCCAATGGACAATCATATAAAAATGACAGATTCCAAATTGAAATGTAATATTTTGTTTATTTTTAATTGTAACAGTATTTATGGCCAGACTAAGTATACATATATTTAATACACATCCATGACCCAGGAAGACAGAAAACTTTTTCGGCGGGATTCGAACCCACGACCTCCGGCTTGAGCGCCGGCGCGCAAACCCATAGGTAATACAGATATAAATAATAATAATAGCTCCCCACATCGATTTCGGTGACGGTGGCCGATTTCATTGAAACTAGGCCAGATACACAGGAGTTATTTTATAGTGCCCAAGTGTGTGCGCAGTACACAAGAGCACTCTCTCTCTTCCTTCACTCTCGTAACCCGGGGGACGGATGATCGACATGACTGGCGAGTGATCAGTTTTTTTTTTCCGAAAGGGTCTACGCTAATGGTCGGGTTAAGACCGCAGTAGCTATATCGGACTATAACTAGCCTGGTGGCTAGATTATTAGGTAAGAGTCGATGGGAGGGATTCACCCTTCCTAACATCACCCGGGTGATGTTCAGACCGGATATTGGGGACAGCTACGGGTTGTGAGCTATTTTTATGACAGGAGAGACGCGGGTCTCTCCTGCTAAGGGGTCCAACCCCTTCCTCACTCTCTGAGGAATGAGGTTGCTCGCGCGCGGTAGCAAACACTAACGGCGTGCGAGTTATCGCGATAGAGGAGCTCTTGTTTTTGACGGTATCGGTACCGAGAGGGCCGTCCCTCTCCCCTTCCGCGTACGGACGGGATGACTCGCGCGCGTAAGTCCTAATGTCGATGAAGTTCGCGGTATTGGTTTGGTTCTCTACATCAATATCGCGATCGCGGTCACTATTTTGGAGTGTACCTAGACTACTAGGATGCGAACTCGAACTCGGGTTAGGCTCGGTCTCGTGTTAGGGTCGGTCTCGTGTTAGGGTCGGTCTATACGTCTGTACGTGTTGTCGTGTTGGATGTGGGACCTCGGGGTAGGCGCCGGCGTCCACCCCGGTGCGATACTAACCTCGCGAGTGCGTGTGGTTTGTGTTTACGTAACTGTACACAGTACGTTACGTATTTTGTGATCGGGTCAACGGGATCGGCTAAGATATGCTTAGGCCGTTTGTACGGGTGTCGGAAAGTCTGTGCGTCGTGGTTATAGTCCAGGGCCTTTTGGATAAGGGGGTTTTGGTGATTTTTGCCTTTATCAAAGAATCTCTCTACGAGTTCCTTGATATGGGCTTTAATAGTGATGAGCTGACTGGCGAGTGACCAGGCGCAGGACCGACTTTTTACACGCACATCCGACGCATGGAACATCTTTATTATCAGACAATCATGTGATCAGCCTGTATTGTCCTAACCAAACTTGGAAACAGCATTTTTAAAGATATATACTAGTACGGTAGTACGCAAACCACTGAGACACAGAGGTCGTCAAAAGTTATTATATAGGTAAAAATGGCCAGTGCCATATAAAAATTATGACTCTAGACCCGGCTAAATAAGGTAGAGCTATTTGCCCCATCTACTTGTACTATTATGTATTCTGTGCCCCAACAGTAGTAACGAAATATTGCATAGGATGTTTCCACCATATTTTTTATTCTAATTGTTGTTTTGGAAATCATCCAAAAGCTACGTCCGATTCTATTAGCCGTCCAATTTGTGTTTAATCCGTTTCGATTGTGTTCGAATGAAACTTATTTTAGCACAACAAATAACAAAAAAAATATTTGTTCTATTAACTAAAGTGGAATTGTGTTATTTTAGTAAAGATTTGTCATATTTTATAAATGATTTTTTTAGTAAAATGTGTAGGAAATTTTATTATTTGTTATTATTTAAACTGGTAGTATTGCTACCAACCTACCAATACCGAGTATTTTATTTTGCCAATAAAAATATTAGTAATAAGAAATAAGCTCGTTTTGTACAAAATTTATAGCAGAATGTGTTCATATAAAAATTGGTACAATACAATAATTGAAATATATGACTATTTTAATTAATAATCGCTTTGAGTAACCAAAAAATTGCATGCATATAAAACGCGGTGTTGAAACACGCAACTTAATATTTCAGCAGCCACAGTTTCTACTGCGGTAATGACTCGTACGCACTACGCGACCACGGATTAAAGTAAGTCGAACAGATAAACAGCTACATAGTTAGCTTTCGATTTGATTGCACTACTTCATGCATACGGCGTGTCCGCGATTGTGTGGAAAAAATTGTGGGTCGTTGAAGGTGATGTTAAAATTTTCAAATTTGTGTCGATTTGGAGCTTTCTATGAAAGCTGTTTCTTCGTAAGAATATACATTTTCTACTCTATGACGCGACTGTCCCGAAAAGAACGCAATGACACGTGAAAAATGTTTTAATGTAAATACGCATTTAATAAGCTTCCATAGTTAGGGAACAAGGCAAAAACACATCACAAAATCGCGGGATAGAGTTTAGGTAGCTAATACCTTTTATCATTTCCATCAATGAGTAGCAGTGGAAAAGATTACGTTTGGTGAGGACTGTAAGTGAGTTTTCTCATTACGCGATACGGTAGCCGATATTGGACCGGAAAATGCTCTTGTGTCGTCGGAATCAGAGCGTTTTTTCATTTCCTAAGCCGATATCGCGCTGATACGTCATGATGCCAACGATAAAGACAGGTATTTGTTTTGATATAAAACAAATACGTGCCTACCACATTATCGGATGCGATATCGTTATCGCGTAATGTTAAAACGCTCTCAGACGTAACGCGCGGTGGGGAGGAACAAAACCATTTTGCAATTATTTTGCTGCGTACCGAGACACAACAATTATCGAATCCAGCTTTACATCATTTTTGTTTAAGTGTTAATACAGAAAGCTCTAGAGTAGTAGAACCACACAAGGAGCACACAATATAGAATACCAAAAGTCAACTGTCGAGTCCATTTTTTAAGCCGCGTAGTATGTACGCTGCCTTATTTCATACCACGCTGCCGTTAAATATTTAAAAATTTTTGTACGGAATCCACTAATAGGTTACCGCTAAATGTGCTCCGACCCAATTTTTCGAGGACTCCATTAAATTTTTGTTTTTTTTTATGATTTAAATTATTGGCTGTGAAAAAGTGAAATGGCTTTGACGCATTTAAAAAAAGTAAAAAGTGAACGATTTGTCGGTGTGAAATAGGAATGTATTAAGTTTGGCTGGTTTTCGTCTTTGCATTGTGGATACGTAATGTTTTCGAAGTTAAGCTTAGCATGGCTTAGAGTCTAATGGCTTGGAGGGTTTTTTTTTAATTGCCTCTATATTATACTTTAAACGAGACAATCTTGTATTTATATACGGTTTCTCGGAAACGGCCCCAAGTGTTACCATGAAATTTTGTATGCAGGGAGTTTTGGGGGGGAAAATTCGATCTAGCTAGGTCTTATCTCTGGAAAACTGCGCATTTTAAGCTATATATGTTTTTCTTTCGTCGTGCAACAATTTATCAATTATTTTAACTGTATTATGTCACTTTCATTGGCAACTTGGTATGCGTATGTATAATTTATGCTTTTTTTTCGTAAATTGAGAGTTTCTCGATGGTGGGTTCGAATCCGGTCAGATAGGTAAATATTTTTGTGTTTTTTTCCTTATTTGCCAGAACTCCGAGCAGTACCTGGGTGGGTAACCGACCTTCTGATATTAGATAATAAAAAAAAAAACATTAAAATCAAAATCACACAAAACATCAAAACATCAAAGTTACTAAAATATTTATCTGACCGGGATTCGGACCCTTCAGATTCCGTATTTTCGAATAAAGCAAAAATAATACATCCTCCAACCAAATTGCCAATCGGACTGCCAATAGAGTCGAAGTTATTGATGTTTTGTTGCACGAATAAAGAAATAAGAAAATTGACCACTAGATTACATCTTAATAAACAAATCAAGTCTTATTTTCGACTTGAAAATTGTAACTGTGATATGCCCGGTTTCTGAGGTTTTTTGCCGGTAGTTTAACTATTCAATATAAATTTTAATTGGTTAACGTGTTTTCATTCAAAAGCGCTATTGAATAGATAAACCTTAGAAGAAAAAAATACTTGCAAGGACCGCTAAAATCGAAGCTAAAAGCAGCTATAATCTATATAATTATATAAAAGAACGTCGTGTTAGTTACACTATTTATAACTCAAGAACGGTTGCACCGATTTGGCTGAAAATTGGTGGGGAGGTAGCTTAGAACCAGGAGAGGGATATAGGATACTTTTTATCCTGTTCCCGTGGGACGTGACATAAAGTTTATAAAATGTGTGATTTGATATGGAAAATAACAAAGTAATGGAAAATCTTATCTTATATAATATAATAAAAATGGATTGCAATACCAATGTCTCGCTAAAACTTGAGACCGGCTGGACCGATTTGGCTAATTTGGTCTTGAAATTTAAACGGTGAGAAAAATTGGAAAAGTTGTGGGTGAAACATTAACACTATATTTATAGGCGCGACAGAACAACATGTGTCGGGACAGCTAGTATCTAATAAAACATCACGGGCAAAAGCTCATAAGCGTGAAAGAGAAAGAAAATTTATGTCTTTTCGCTTTTTTCGAAGGCTGTCCCGACTTTGTCATATTTTGGGTCTTCTTTTTACGAGTTACGACGTTGGAATTTCTTCTGTTACAAGCTTATTTTAGCCAGGTGTCTTATATTGTTAAGATATAAGATAAACTGCCGACAAAAAACCTCAGAAACTGGGCATAAGTCAACCAGTAACCACAGTTGAAACATAAAACTAACACTCAAACGTAATCTTACAAATGGGACGGTCAGGCCTTGGTTCCAGAACTTTCATAACTGTAATATGATTTTAATTATGAAAGATTCTTATATAATTGCAGTTTTATATCTAATGGTATTTCTTGGCAAGTCGTTTAAAGTTGTTTGCCGGATAACTATTTCATTATCTTGGACCGTTAAACTGGAAATTGCGATCTTTAGCATCAGTTCACGAAGACGCGGCGCGCACCATTTTAAGATCGCGATCAAAATTAAACTTTATTTACTAAACAAAAAGATACACGTGTTTCATTGCAATTGTGTAGTGAATAAAGTTTGATTTTGAAAATCAAACTATCTAAAAAGTGCGCGCCGCGTCGCGTCTCAGTGTGCGCAGACCCTTAGTGCGCATTTATGAGGGTCTTTATGATTATGTTATAATTAAATACTGATTTGGCCGAATATTACTTAGGTCAACATTGCTATAGTAGGTAACTTCTGGGCCAAAAGGCTGGGCCTAATTATTGGTAACAATGATTTTATAATAACTTATGGAGAGGTCCTGAACTAACTAACTAAACCATTATGCTATTGGTTTATTTTCATACAGATAAAATTCATCTCAATTTTTTTATACTGGCTTTTGCGTCATATCTCCCATCATTTGCGTATATATCCCAAGGGAACCGTACATTTCACGCGTTACAAAGTAGCCTAGTCCTTCCCCGCGGTGTACTTTATATATGTGCCGAATTTCACGATGATCGGTTAAGTAGTTTTTACGTGAAAACGTAACAACCAAACAAACAAGTTTAATATTAGTAAGTAAGTACATCCCGTAACGATCAGAGTAGTCCCACTCGAGTCGCGACCGTCTGTTGTAGGAACGAAAATCGGTATATCCCAGAGGTAATTTATCGGCACGATTTAGCATCGTGTTTTTACCAACGAAAAAATCGGTATTCGATTGTTATTTGCTTCTTTTATCTATTATAATATCTTTATAATTAATAGCCTATTCGTCTCTCTGATGTACCTATACTGCTAGCTTTTGCCCGCGGCTTCGCCCGCGTAAATACAGTATCCCACGGGAATACTGTACTTTTTGGGGATAAAAAGTTACCTATGTTTTAATCCAGAGCCTAAACTACTACCAAATTTCATCGAAATCCGTTCAGTAGTCTTCGCGTGAAACAGTAACAAGCATCCATCCGTTCATACAACCTTCCTCACCAAATTTCACATTTATAATACTAGTAGGGCGTTACTGTAAAGTTATTAAAAATACGTTTATTAGTTTTTGCGTAAAAGAGTCACAAGCACCCATCCATCCTCAAAAACTTTTACATTTATAAAATTTGGATTGGTCCTGTGCTGGGACCTACATGATTTATTTGTTATTACATTATTTGTAAATTGAAATTTTGTTAGTACAGGCAATATTATGTTAGGGCTTGCGATGACTTGTGTCAAATCCCAAACATTTTGTTATCGATCTTCGCCGTCGAAATTATCGAATGCGTCTTGACTACAGGCCCAGGGTCTTTAATCAGTGCGTTGTTTCAATTGTTTTTTATATTCAATTCAATTGTTCAAATATGTTGGTAAATTCTACACAAACTTCATATCTATACTAATATTGTAAATAGGACAAGTATTAGCCTATTCAATGCAAACAAACAAACATACAAACAAACATTTGTATGTTTGTTTGTTTGCATTGAATAGGCTCCGAAGGTACTGGACCGATTTTGATGAAATTTGGCAGAGATATATAGAGTAGACCACGGCAAAGGACAAGGGCTACTTTTAATCGCGGCAAAATGTACGGTTTCCGCAAGATTGCTTTTTGTGCGCATGAAGTCGCGGGCAACATCTAGTATTAGGTCCTTACATATGAAATTGGCGTTTTGTCGTACTGGCCACATTGATCTCAAATATATCTAAACTGGTTAGTAATACCAATTTTAAATTTATACCACTATTTACTCATGCATTTGTGTTTCGAATACCGTAATTCATTTGTTTTTTCCTGTTTTGGTTTTTTCTTTGCGTCACTCTGTTTACAAAATGGAAAACTTGAAATATCCTATTATTTTCGAGCACGAGTTCCACCGTGGCACCAGTGCTGCAGAAACGGATCGAAGGATTAATGATGTGTATGGCGGCGGTGTCGCAAAAGAAAACACAGTGCGTTTTTAGTTCCAACGTTTTCGTTCTGGAAATTTCGACCTGCAGAACAAGCCCCGTGGACGGCGGGAGACCAAAGTTAATAATGAAGAATTGAAGGCTATTGTTGACGCGGATCCATCGCAAACCACGTCCGAGTTAACTGCAGGCTGCGGTTCTCGTGATAAAACTGTTTTAAACTACTTGAAGCAAATTGGGAAGGTGAAAAAGCTTGAAAGGTAGGTACTTCATGAATTGAGTGCAGCAAACCGACAAACGCGCGACGACTGTTGCGTTACATTACTCAACCGGCACAATAATGAATTTTAAATAGAATAATTTCCTGTGATGAAAAGTGAATCCTGTACGATAATCGAAAACGATCATCGCAATGGCTGAACCCTGGCCAACCAGCCAAAGCCTGCTCCAAGCAAAAATTGACTCAAAAAAAGTTACTTGTGAGCGTTTGGTGGACTTGTGCCGGTGTCGTTCACTACAGCTTTCCTAAATCTGGCCAGACGATTACGGCAGATGTCTATTGCCAGCAACTGCAAATCATGATGGAAAAGCTAGCTGCTAAACAACCGAGGTTGGTCATTCGCTCTAGGCCACTGCTGCTTCAGGACAACGATAGACCACACCTGCACAACAGACGGCTACCAAATTCGAGGAGCTTCAATTGGAATGTCTAAGACATCCACTTTACTCCCTCCGGGGAGTACGGTGATCATTGACCTTGTTCCAACAGATTGCCATTTTTTTAGAAATAGATAACTTCTTGCAAGAGAAAAAATTCAACTCCGATGGGGCAGTCCAAAGCGCCTTCAAATATTTTATTGATTCCTGTCCGAATGGTTTTTTTTAGTAAAGGAATCAATGAACTACCTATGAGATGGCAAAAGTGCATATATAGCAATGGTATTTACTTTGATTAGATAAATGTATTTTGTTTAAAAAAATGGACTTTATGTTCCTCCTTTACAAAACGCCAATTTCATATTACGTAATGACCTAGTATTTTTATATTTTTGTTATTGATCTTAGGCGTAGTAGGCGTATTTGTTTTTAAGGGAGCAAACAAATTTGTATATAAATCAAAGGAATCGATGAAAAGAAATGGCCACGATCTTTATTATTATGGTCATTATATAAATTCCGTCGAAATTATCGAATCCATCTTGACTGAAGGCCTAGTAGGTTCATTTGTTATAAATATTACCTAATAGTCTAAGAACTTTTGAGCTTAGGACTCACATTGAAATCATATTAAATTCTATTCATAAAATTTACGATCCTGAATATTCGAACTTAAGCAATAAAGTTAATTCGAGTAATTTATTAAATTCAGGAACGATTAATTCATTTTCGATGGCCATTAGTTTTATGAATCTCTAGCTACTTGTAGTCGGCGAAATGAATGAACTTCCCGTACCCACTATGTAGTTGTATTGCCGCGAATTCGTACGCGCGAAAAGAATTCTCGCGGAAACCGTACATTTTGTTGCGATAAAAAGTAGCCTATTATATTAGTAATAAATGTGGAAGTGAATTTGTGTTTGGTTGTTTCTCTTTCACGTAAAAACTACTTAACGGATCATCATAAAATTTGGCACAGATATAAAGTAGACCACGCAAAAGGACATAGGCTACTGTATCGCAACAAAATGTACGGTTCCCTCTTTAAGCGCGCGCGAAGTAATTATATCGGCCTGTGACGTCACGAGTTGCTATCGCCATACCAGTCAGCCTTTATTAAAAAATGTATGGCGGTAGCAGCTTGTGGCGTAACCAATCGTTTTGCGAGAAAGAGGTGGGCAATATTTTTTATTTGCTTATAAATTTTAATCGCGTCAACCTAAATACCCATTTCTTTTAGATTTATATTTCTCTATTCAACAATTTTAAAATTGAATTGAAATTGAATTTGTAAAAATGTGATGTTCCACATTAGGTAACATCCCTATTATATCAATGACTAGCTGGCACCCGCCACTTCGTTAGCGTAGAACTAACGGATACCGAACCCTATTTTTTTTAAACGGAACCCAAAGATAAAAAAAGCCTATGTTATACTTAAACCAACAGCTATCTGCCAGTGAAAGCCCCGTGAAAATCGGTCCAAATGTTTCAAAGATTAGCCGGAACTAACAAACACACAGACAGACGGACAGACAAACATTTTAAAATTTGATTTATGTTTGTAAATACCGTATATATACTATGTTTATGACATTACGTGAAAAGCTGTTAATTTAAAATGACAAACAGACACTTCAATTTTATTTATATGTATATATAATACATATGGGAGTTTTTTTTTTTTATAATACATATGGATTTTTTCTAATCTTATATTTTTGCGTAACACGCTAAATTCACGCGTAACAGAGCTAAAAAAATCTGACTACTATTTTATGTCGTCTTTGTTTGTTAAATTGTAATGTTATAAATTGTTCTTGTGTGCAATAAATTGAATAAAAATAAAATAAAATAATTTATTATATAAATTTGAAGGTTTGTGAGGATGTGGATCCATCTATATGGATGGATGTTTGTGACTCTTTCCCGCAAAAACTGCCGAACAGATTTTAATGAAATTTGGCATGGTAATAGTTTAGGCGCTGGATTACCACATAGGCTACATTTTATACCGAAAAAGTACAGTGCAACCCGTGGGATACTGTATTTACGCGGGCGGAGACGCGGGCGTAGCGGGTGATATTTTATTATATTTCCCAATAAAACAATGTTTCGCACAAACCCAAGCTAAGGCTAATTTGATCCTGGTTCTCATTTAGATCTATCAACGAATACTCGAAGTTAAGTGACAATTAGATGACGTGTCCAGCCGAAATATGCCAATAGCTGGCTCATATCACAGACACAAAGGCAATCTAATGCCATATCCTGATAGCTGTGAAGTTAGATTTGAACGGTCAAATACTTGTTGAATTTTCATTTACGTAATATGTAGGTGTAGTTAGGGAGAGTGTTTGTTATTTTGATTCTTCTCATGGTGGTAAATATGAAAACTACAAAATTTCGTAAAAAAGTCGTCGGCTGTATTGCCAGCAAATCTTTTTTTAAAGTTTTTAGCTTTTCTTTAATATCAGCTTGCGTGTTTCTTATACCAGCTTCCGTGGTCTATTAGTTAGAGCTTGGCTCTCGACTCGGAGGTTGTGGGTTCGATTCCCGCATTGGAACAACAAAAATGTTAGTTTTATTAGAACAATGCAGGCTGATCACCTGATTGTCTGACAAGAAAGATGATCTATGCGTCGGATGGGCATGTAAAAAGTCGGACCTGCGCCTGATCTGAGAGCCAGTCGTGTCGGTTATCCGTCCCACTGGGTTTCGAGAGTGAAGGAAGAGAGAGTGCTCTTGTTTACCGCGCACACACTTGGGCACTATAAAATTACTCCTGCGTAACTGGCCTGGGTTCAATGAAACAGGCCACCGTCACCGAAATCCGTGTGGAGTTATTTCAGCTTGACGCATCAAGGCTGGCAATACCTACACCTGAAAGAGGTTTCCATGGACGTTGCTATTTATCATCAGTTAGCCTGGAATTTACCACCTAGTGCAAATAAAACCGGCCAAGTATGTGTAGGACTCGCGCACGAAGGGCTGCGTACAAAAAAACACGTTTGTATGGAAGACTCAATTCAATATTATTTTATTCTGTCTTTATTCTTTAGTTATTATTTATTGTTAAAGCGGTACACCAGAAATACATAATCTGTGAAAATTTGACTCTCTAACTCCATATTTCACTCTCTAACTATCACGGTACATCAGATACAATCTGGTGACGGACAGACGGACAGACAGATGGAGATACAGACGGACGACAGCGGAGTCTTGGTAATAGGGTCCCGTTTTACCCTTTGGGCACGGTTCCCTAAAAAGTACTTCTATCAACTCATTTACTACATTAGGTGTTGCCCGAGACTTCGTGGGCCCAAAATAAAATCTCACGGGAACCGAACATTTTGAGACGTTTAAAAGTAGTCTATGTTCTTCCTCGTAGAGTAGACCGACTCTATATCAGCGCCAGATTTTGGTGCCTATTCAATGCAAACAAACAAATCTTACCTCTTTATTATTAAAAATTATGACTACTATGCTATTTTTAATTATTTATTTTAAACCAAATTAGGTATAACACACACTTTTACAATATTATGATTCTAATTCAATAATTTCAACTAAATATTTAAATTGATGCTTTCTTTACAAAATTCAGAGTGATAATACCGCGCGCCGGTCCATTCCATTACTTTTATGGCGTTCGTCGCGCGGTGGAAGTGGCAACTTGTTTTCAACTTGACGCCGCTAGACGGCGCCTCAAGTTGCTAACATTATTATATTAGTTATATATAGTTAAACTAGCTTTTTCTCGCGGCTCCGTCCGCATATACATAATATCGGGTATCCCACGTAAACACTGTACTTTTTCGGGATAAAAAGTAGCCTATGTCTTAATCGAGAACCTGAGCTACCATACCAAATTTCATCGACATCAGTTAATTAGTTTTTGCTCGAAAGAGTAACAAACATCCATCCATCCAACCATACATCCATCCATCATCACAGCCTACATATTAAAAATCGAAAACTATTAAAACAAACAGTGTAAGCAAATTCCAGTTTAGAGTCATTGAAACAACATCAAAAGTGAGGGAGAACCATCAGTCAACGTCGTGGATATTAGGTTGAGGATTGATGTTGTCATGTTCAGCTATTGTTGCTACGATATTAAAAAATAACAATTGCATACGGCCATATTGCGTTTTTACTAAACCATTACTTTGCAGGAAAATGCGAATGAACAGAAACCCAATTCTCTTCACTAACTTACACTTTCATTTTAATTTTATTTTGATCTAGTTGTCCCGACTCGCGTTGTTTTGTCTACAAATTCCAATATTTCTCACCGTTTCAACCTTTCCTGAACTTTCACAATTATTTCAAGACCAAAATTAGCCAAATCGGTCCAGCCGTTCTCGAGTTTTAGCGAGACATTGGAATTGCAATCCATTTATATATATAAGAATATAAACGAATCGTCTTGATATGATAACCTGATTTTTGGAGTTTGGACCAATCAGAACGGGTATGACATTGGTTTGACGTTCAACATATTGGGAATGGATTGTAACTGTATTAGTGCAGGTTTTAATTAGCAGAGTCGACCTTCAGGCTCGATAGGTTTATAGCCTTATAGCAGTTATAAAACTTAATATAACATTATCTACTGTTATATAACTTTTATGTGGGAGCATCTTGTTATATTACAACTTTTAAGTGGATCAAACTCCAAAGATGTGAAAAAAGTATTGAGCAATTTATTTTTTCCAAATGTGATCTAATTTGTTCAATATTATACGAAATTGAAAAATTCGCGCACAAAATGACTCGTCAATTTCAAGTTTATAAGATTTTTATCGAAGATTGTCCACTTTTGTTTTCCTGCATTCAGCAGGTCTAAAATGGCCACATTTAGTAAATCGTAGTATTAAACATCAACTTTTGAAAATGTTGCTCTTACAGTAAACTTTGTAAGTTGCCCAATTGTTAATAATTATGAGAATAATTAGAAGTCACTTTAAGAGCAATTTCTTCAAAAGTTGATGTTTCATAGTACGATTCACTTATTGTGGCCATTTTAGACTAGCTGCTCATACTGGATAGTATGACCAGTTTTGTGGTTTTAATGGTTCCTTACATTATCCAGCACGAAATGAAAAGGCTTCAAAACTAAACAGTTCTGTAAATAAAGCTTTAAAATATCATAATCTTATAACTTATTAATTATGGACAAGCAATTTTAAACTTAAACACCGTAACATTATTTAAGAGATAATCTTGAGCAATATGGCAGGATTTCATATTACATCGACCGGTCTTTGTCTGAAGTGGACAAAACATTCTTGGCCCTGCCAGGCTCCGCTGAACGGCCACGAAGCCTTTTATTGAGACTCATCTGATCGGTTATTAATATTGCGGCAATTTTATATAAGTTTTAAAACATATTGAAAATAAAATATATAATAATTAAACATTAATATAATTCATAATAAAAATGACTGACGTCACGCGTTCCTGCAGACGTTGAAATAATATATTATATGTCGAAAGAATATGTTATTAGCTAATATCTCCGTCATTATTGCGTTTAAGTTTGTAATTACTGCAATTAATGTTTTTGTATTTCATGTAAGTAAACTAATTATGTAGATTTTTACACTTATTACGTTAAAACATAATCCAACTTTTTTGTAACTTTAAAATGCACCTAATTACAAAACTACTTATAATTTTTTTTTCATTTATCAAGACGTAATAATACCTCAATATTTCAGAATATATTTAAAATTAAACTACATATTTTACATTACATACATAAATACATATTGACCAACAACCGTATTCGCTATTCGCAGTTTAAAAAGGACTTTTAAAAATAAGCGCTCTATTTTCAATTTAAATTGGCCTCGACTAAATAAAAATCCAAATTAAGGTTTAAGTGTGCTTTAGGAGTAATCTCAGCTTTTTATGGGGCGGTTCGGCTCAATAAAATGCTGCGAATGACAGCTGGTTTAATATCGGAATTGGTTTAATACGAGTAGCATATTAAACCAATACCGTAATATTCAGTTTCTTAATTGGTGCGATCTTGGATTTTATTAGCATAGTTTTTTTTGCATAAATCCTAAATAGTGCAAATATCCATCTGTTGTGGTAATATCTGGGGGCACGGCAGTGCCCCCGCCAAGACGAGCCAAGCGAAGCGCAAGGGCACTACCAGACCACCTTTTCTCGAAGCGTTTCGTCGATTTATTGAACCCTCATAACTTGGGTTTGGATTATACCAGATAAATGAAATATTCAGGATATGTTCCCACAAGCCGACTTATTAATTTGGTATATAAGTTTGTATAAGTACACAACTAACATAATAACTGTCAAAATAGGAACTTTTATCCTCCAACCGCTTAAACTGAAATAAAGTTGGGATTAAAATTAAGATGGCAATTAAGGGGATGAAAATTAAGTTTTGTTGAAAGCGCCATCTATCGCGTATGTTTTGAACTATCTTAGTTATGTTTATGTTACCTTTATGTATAATTTCTGCTCAAATTGCTACAGAATACTCGGGAAATAATTATTTCAATATTACGTCAATTATTAGTTTTCAATCCAAGCGACGAACGACAAAATCGAATTCATAATATACGTAAAGATAATATGTGCCTTGGCCGTTTCGTTCCTATGAGAGTAGTATAACAGCAAAACAGTCAGTGAATTTTTCACCTAACGCCCACGTACCTAAATGTAGCGAAATGGCCAGGCCACACATCTTGACTAAGGTGTGAAGTTAGCCTTGTAGAGTTAGAGCGTGTTGAGTCAGAAGCTTGGTTTTACATGAGATCTGATAACTTTTTGACAATGCGAGTCATATGGTATCGTCTTGGCAATATTTTAACATGAATATGTTTGTGGTGGGATTTTATTGACTCTGAGAGATAAGTTCTTAGTTTGATTAGGTTAGTGTATATCATATATTATATTAATACGTGAAGCAAAAACTTTCAGTACAATTTTACGAGAATCGTGCAAATGGAGGAGTATGATATTTGGCACAATTTATATTTTCCAAAATAATGCTTCGAAATATTTTTATTTAATTTAAAAGTAACACCAACACACACTACTTCAGATTATTAACTCACACTACCGTGTTTGATACATGCGAATTTGTTGCACGTTGACGTTTTTCAATCTGTCACAACATTCATATATTTTTTCTATCTAACAGGATTACTATTATTATTATTATTACTATTATTATTCTACTCTAAAAATATCTGAACAAAATATTGAAAATTAATCGATAAAACCAGTTTTCGAGACGCCAAAAGCAAATAAATATACCTTTTTAAACATCTACAATAGAATCAATTATAATTTATAGCACCCCAAGAGGGCCTAACTGGGTCACAAGCATCCCTCGCGTCATACTTCCAGCCAAAAAAGGCTCGGTTTGTGACGCCGCCGTTCACTCTTTCAGGACAGCTATCCACAATCAAGGCGATGATGTGTTTCTAAAGGTCGATGTCAAAAACGCTTTTAACTGAGTTGACCGAGGCGCCATGTTGGCCCAAATTAAATCTAAAGCACCTGCCATTTTACCATTTATGCTTCAGTGTTACAACGACCCCACCAAACTCATTTACAAAGACCACCTCATCTCATCCGAAGTGGGCTGCCAACAGGGCGACCCTCTAGGTCCAGCAATCTTCAGCCTTGCTGTACACCCGGTCATCGAGCTTCTAAATTAAATATTTAATGTTTGGTATTTGGATGATGGGACCCTTGGAAGTGACGCACCCACTGTACTATCCAACTTCCGCACTCTAATCCGCGAGTTCTGAACTGTGCTGAAGCTAGGTAAGTGCGAACATTTTGTGCCAGACAGTTGTGGGGATAGAAATGCGATTATATCCAGCTTTAAAGAAATAGCTCCGCAACTATCTGTCATTGACAAGGATTCGCTCTACCTTTTGGGCTCAAAAATTACAAAATGTTTATGAAACTTTAGACCGCCTCCTCCAAATTAACTGTCACATGGCCCTTACCCTAATCCGTTTTTGCATTTTCGTACCTTAATTGACATATGTCTTACGGTGTTGTCAACTGTGGAAGTTCCCTCAACTTCTCAAACAGTTGGATGATACCATAAGACAAATGCTCTCCACTATTTTAAACACAAATTTCGATGACCGCGCATGGACTCAGGCAACGCTTCCAGTTAGATTCGGTGGCCTGGGTGTTAGAAAGCCCTCGGACATATCGCTTCCGGCCTTCTTGTCCTCAGTCCACGCGAACCATAGTCTTATCTCCAATTAATACTACATCACCCATCCTACTCCAATACAGTTCCCTTTTTGGACGAGGCCAAGGACGCCTGGAGCGCAACTAGTGCTTGTAGCGAATTGCCTGACAATACTTTTTTGCAAAGGCTCTGGGACGAGCCACTCTGCAGACTGGTACGGAATAATCTTCTTAATACGTCCTCCAGTCCTGTGAAGCAGGCTCGCCTCTTAGCTGCGGAGAAGTGGGAGTCAGGCCTTTGGCTACAAGCATTAACGTCACCCAATACGGGCACATTGCTGGATCGAACAGCTTTCCGGTTAGCCACTTCCCTGCGTCTTGGCACCCCCCACGTCGTCCCCCATCGCTGTGTTTGTGACGCAAACGTGGACAGCCTCGAACACCACGAGCTGTCCTGTCAACGAAGCGCCGGCCGCATCTCCCGACATTACTGCCTGAACGATCTCATCCGTCGGGCTCTTGTCACCGCCGGAAAACCCTCTGGTTTGGCGCGCGACGATGGCAAGAGACCACACGGTATGACTCTGGTCCCTTGGAGTGTGGGACGGGATCTTGTATAGGACTCTACTTGCGTCGATACACTTGCTCCGTCCCATGTCCAGGGCACCTCGAGTTCTGCAGGTGCGGCCGTCAATCAGGCGAAAAACCTCAAGCGGCGCAAATATGATAACCTTAGTGGTTATCTCATATTTGAACCGTTTGGGGTTGAAACCCTAGAAACAAGGTACATGGGGTCTGGGTGCGCACAAACTTTTCAGAGAAATCTCCAAAAAACTCATTGAGGCCACCCGAGACCCCAGAGCCGGCACCTACCTGGCCCAGACAATAAGTATCGCAATCCAACGAGGAAACACTTTGATCCTTCTAGGTACTCTGCCTGGTGGGGACGACCTGGGAGATTTCTTTGTTTTGTAGCATTTTTTTCTAAGTTTTGTAGTAGTTATTATTTTTTTCTAACAGGGCAAAAGCACTCATAAGAAGTTAAAACTCAAAAATTATATGAATTCTTATGGGCGAGTTTCGATCACAGGGCTACCTCTAGTTAGCTATAAATACACAATATGTTCAATTTTGTCATTTTTATTTGGCTTAGTTCATAATTAAAATTGTCCATTTCCACAAAAAATAGTTGCGTACAATACGTGCCTGTCAGCTTTTAATATTTTAGGTAAGAGTATTTTATAAGCCACATTAAATCTATGTTAATTGACTTGGTTTATAATCCCTTGTAATTTTAACGGTTCAATAAAAACAGCAAAATACCCGGCTTTATAATCTGTGAGTTATGAACTAGATAATTATGAGTAATGCTTAATATTTTATGGAGATTCTGTGTTAATTGAAAGAATTTTTAGTCATAAAATAAAAGACAAGGTAGTATTTATCTAGATTTATAAAACAAAGCGTATTATAATATTTACCTAAGTTAAGAAACTTTAGCTTCAGAGAATGCGTGTCTAATTTAAGTAGGTTCTAACTAGTAGTCTAGCTCTAGAAATACGACGTGTAGCCTAGATTGTTGATGGAACACCGTAAAGTTGGTTGAATCATAACACTTACATGGTTGTCAAACAGTTAGTGCAAAGAGTTTAGCCTGGATACTCATTATGTTTTCTCAATGACCGCCTACTTGAAATGTACTACACTGATTTTTTTTAGAAAGTAAAGGACATGACCAAAAAAACCCAGAGTCTACAGCAATAAAATGTTTGCCAATAGATTCAATTTAAATAATATTTGATGTCACACACATTGTCAACATTTTATGGCTGTTGACTCTGTGTCAATTTTGGACCATCACCTTTAACACCTTCATTGCGTCAGCCATTTTTATTACGTTAACTTTCAGTTGGGACTGTATCAGGTATCCTAGACCTGTTTGTACACTAGTCCATGCAGCGTCATAGGGTCGAATAGATCTGTTCGACATGCATAAGCTTATATGCATTTTACTTGCTGGAGGTAATCATTTCAGTTTATTTTAATGTACTGACATATTTTCACTGAACTTGTCAACATACTTCTTGAGCCGTTTTAAATCGGATAATTAGAAACATGTTAAAGAAGTTAATAAAAATAACAGATCTTGTCGACCTTGTGTCTGCGTAGAACGGATGAATTATTGATAAAATTATACTGATGTGCAAATAAAACAACGATAATATAATATAGTTTTTTTTAAACTAAACTTATTACACACTCTTTCTATAAGAGAGTTAATAAAAAATAACAACTATTTCACTTTTCACTTTTTAATTACTGCATCATCCCCAGGAGACATCAAAAGCATCCTCCTACACCGCTTCGTGATGGCGAAAATATTATTAAGTAACTACAATCAATAAAAAATAATGTACTTTAATAGTATTACGAGCATATTATAAACTTGGAAATTCAAATATTATTGATAAAATCGCATTGGTAGTCGTATCTATCTATCGTGTTTCACGTGACCCGATACGTTTTTATTGTAAAAAAATGCATTATTTAACGAGAAAATTATATAACAGGAACTGTCTCTATCCTATTCCTAATCAAACTGAAGATATTGGTCCCGCACCAGCGTTAGTAATAGTATTTTCTATGCCGCATTGGCGGCTAGTTCACGATCGGATCTATTAGACCTAATAACGCAATGAACGTGTTAAGATCGCAGATTTGGTCCCAAAGTTGTAATTCTTAATGACTATATAGAAAATGTCAAGCAATTCCATAGTGAATCTTGTATATTTTAATATTAATAAAAGTATTATGGCCGAAAAGGTTGAAGGCTGTGACGTGACCTGCGAACAAAGTTAAGTGTTTTTATATCATCCGATCCGACATCGGTATGGGTCGCCGATACGACATAGGAGCAAGTATAATGTATGAAATATGTTAGTTCCGATAACATATTTCACAGCGAATAATGTTAATGGCAGGTATCTACATGGTACACGGCGGAATAACACAATATGTCTCATACATTCTATTTGCCCCATTATCGTATCAGTCATATAAATATCGGATCGGACAATGTGAAAATACTCTTTAGGGTAAACACATTGAGCTGGGTCGCCGTCTGACAAACATTATACGTTTCAAGAAAGGGTATTATTAGTACCCAACAATGTTGAGTAGCTTAATTTCAATAGATACGACAAAAGAAAGGAGTTTATTTTAAAAATTAACGTAATAACTGTGTGTTTTGTGTTACCTTTCCTTGTTATGAGATTCGGGAGGGCTACGCATTTGTTTGTGATGTTGCACGTCTGTCTTGTCGTCTGTCACTTACTATCAGGCGATCCGTCTTCTGTTACAATACAAGTTTGAATGCTTAAAAAGTAATTAGTGATAGTAGTAGCTTTCGACCAGTCGGGATAGGCGAGAGTTATTGAATGGTGCCCAAGTGTGTGCGCAGTTCACAAGAGCACTCTCTTCCTTTACTCTCGTTACCCAGGGGGATGGATGGTCACGACTGGCGAGAGATCAGGCGCAGGACCGACTTTGTATATGCCCATCCGATGCTTGCATCATCATTCGTGTCAGACAGTCAAGTGATCAGCCTGCATTGTCCTAACCAAACTTCAAAACAACATTCTATTGTTGTTTCAACGCCGAAATCGAGCCCATGATTTCCGGAGTCGTGAGCCAAGCTCTTAAATCACTTGACCACGGAGGCATTGATTTAAAAGACATATAAATTAATATTTTAAATTCGCAGTCTAAATAAAATTGAAAGTGGAGACCTGTTAACAAATATTTTTTAATTCGCTTGATAAAATTAAAAAAATATTCGATACCTAAAATATAAAAACGAAATATTTAGTATAAAATATTTTTGCAATACTTCACCAAGGTCAATTGAGGTCAAGTCTGAAATGAGAGGCGGCCGGTTATAATAATGGGAAAGGCGATCTCCCGCGAAATAGATATCCGCTATTGTTTACTGCTCTATGGACTATGGCCGAGAGGTGGCTGTGAAATAAAAGACCGAAGAAGTAATAATGCTATTGTCCTATTAATACGTCCTTACAGGCATTTACTAGCATGTGGATCCGTTATTTTGTATTTATGAGGACTAAGGCTGGGACTATCATGTCCGGAATCAGGAAGGCCGGAGAAAAGTCAGAGCATTGAAAATAGAACTCTGGACTAATACATTAAATGAGAGGTGACTTGTCAGATTTGACATTAACATTTGATTTGACACTCGTGTGTTCGATTTTCAACTCTATTGTTGTATTTTTAGTGCTACTGTTAATTTTTTATTTACCCGTCCTTACGGTTTCCTAACAATATAGTTCCAGGCTAAGAATTCATAATAGTATAATACATAAAACGGGATTACAACGTAAAAATTCATTATATAGTATCGGTTTGCTATGTGTTTTCTTCTTTTTAGCTTTTGGCTAGGAATTCGAGAATATCCACCTACAGGAGCCGTCTAGTCCGGAGTTACCTTATGCATCGTACGGCTCTAAAAAACTGAACTACTTTGAAATTTTGACGAAATGCCCTTGGGCTAGTGCCATTTATAACACACGTGAAAAAGTAGCTGGCAACGCTTGTTATTTGTTAATACAATGTCTTTCTTCTACACTACAATGTATTATTTTTTATCTTCAATCTCGGCCTACATCGGTATCGATCACGACTCACGACTGATCGGGTCTCTGATTGATTCGCATCTCTTCATGAACTTTATTTTATTATGCTCTATTATTATTTGCGCCGATTATGTTTGTATAAGCAGTACTATATGACTTGCTTCCGATATAGGCCTTTAGGCTGGGACCGTATTATCCGGAATCCGCAAGGCTGGGGAAAATAGGAAACATGCAGTTGTCTTATATCAGCAAAATACTTATATTTTCCGACAGGTAACATAAATATGGACTGAAAAATACAAAAAGTACTGAAATCAGTTGCTAAATTAAAAAGTTACAGGGCTAAAAAGGACAAAAAAGTAGTTTTTTTGCTATGATTGAAAAACGATAATTACTGTTAAAATCCTTATGTTATTTGTGACGTTTTTGTTACAACAATATTTTTCAACATTTCCTGGCTTATTATGTACTTTCCGAAAAACTAATTAAAAAATATGCATGAAATTATATGATAGAAAATATATTAATAAAATAAAAAAAATATTCAGAGCACTGTAAATATAATTCTGGACTAATACAATACAGTTAAATATCAGACACATGAGCGTCGAGTTGTCAGATTTTACATTTACATTTGACCTCGTGTGTTTGATTTTCAGCTCTATTGTATTAGCGCAGAGTTATTTTTTAAAGTGCTTTTTGTTGCCCGGCCTTCCGGAAACCGGGCAATATGTCCCAGCCTTACGGGCGATGTTTATATGCGGCTTTATGTGAGATTTGTTGAAATGGGAAACAATTTTGCCATCATACTCTATGGATACTTATCTGAAATATTATAGCTTATTTATAAGGGTAGTCGTACTGCCTAATCAGTTAGAACTGACCGTGTATGGACGTGGATTGGCATGACCGTTATACGTGTGTGGTGTATATGCTATCCGATGCATATTCGTACCACGCACTGAAAATGCGCGATGGATGGATGTTAGTTACTCTTTCACGCAAAAACTACAAAACAGATTTTGATGTTTGGTATGGTAGTTTAGGCCCTGGATTAACGCATATGCTACTTTTATCCCGAAAAAGTACAGTGTTCCCGTGGGATGCTATATTTACGCGGGCGGAGTCGCGGGAAAAGGCTAGTGATAAATAAACATAAAATAGTAATAACCAGCTATTTTTCCTTTTATGTCCACTTGAAGTGACCGCTGCAAGTTTATGAGATTTAATATTAGGACGCCTTAATCTCAGCTGAAGCATTTTGACCTTCGTAGACATTTTGTTGTTCACGCCACGTTTGATGGGTTTTTTTAGAAATTCTATGAGATTTTTGAACATCTGAATTTGCTTTTTGAAATATAAAACGAGCGAGCCTTACAGTAGTAGCATTTATAAAAAATATAAAAAAAAAAATACATTGCTTACTAAAATTTTCTAATAATATGATAAAAAATACGGAAACTTTTCCACTAAGCAGTGACATAAATCAACGTCAAAATTTAAAATAGCTAATAACTGAAATATTTTACTCCTAATTTATAATAATCCTCCTCCTAATAATATTTTACTACTAATTAATATTTTGTCTACTGTAAGTTCGCATTGTTAGTATTTCAACACTTCTGTTGCGGCTACACCGCTGCGGGACGCGCGGGGCCTGCGCATGCGCCTTATTCGCCAGCGCACACTGCGCGGCGATATTTATAATTATTTACCTTTAACATTCCAATCGTGTTGACACAGGCGACCAGATTAACACACATTTTTGTAATACAGCCCTTTTAGTACTGTATTACAAAGTCGTTTTGTTTCACATCTGGGAGCCTGCAATTTCAGATGTGTAAAGAGTTCTGATTTTTCTAGATAAAAATGGTTATTCAGGACAATGAGAAACATTTAATGTTTTTTGTCGTGTTATTTATGACTTAATCGTCTAATATAGACGATTGATATAATAACACGCATATATGTTATTATATTAAAAAGAGGATAACACGACAAAATACTTTTCGGCTGTAATAAATTCTTACATTTGATCCCTCTGGTGGTAGACAATAACATTTTGAGATAAAATGATTTTTTAATAATACTAGAGGTCGCGCTGTGGTAGAAATTCGCCTATAATAATTCATATAATTTTTAAGTTTAAACTTTGTGAGGGTTCTTTTGCCTCGAAAGTAGAAAAAAAAGTATCTGTTGTGACATATTGACAAACGTCAATGTTAAGGACAGCGGCCTCGCAGTGATAAAACCAATGATATAAGAAAGGTAGCCCACCTTTCTCATATCAATGGATAAAACCAATGATAAAACACATAGTTTGTCAACTCAAAGTGAGTATATATACGAACGCTATATATTTTTTTGTAAACTCTAAGAGTGAAAATTATAAGTGTTAATTTCATAGCATCAGTATAAAATAGTTTTTTTTATATATCTTAAAAACAGTGGCCTATTTTAATATAATTCTTATTGTAGAACATAGATAAAAGTGTTCGTACAGTAAATAATAAAATCTTGATCGTAAAGTGAATGGTTAGAAAGTAATTACAAAAATAGTGATGAAAATACATAGCATTTGGTTGTACTTTTAACTTTGAACGTGAATATCTGTAACTGTATATAAGTGTGTGATTAGGTAATGCTTTATATACGTGGAAAAGTAAATAAAATGTTTCACAAAATATGTTTCAATATCTATAGCTCATGGTAAATAGCAAAAACGGCGGAAAATAGCCGTACATGATGGTAAAAGTAAGACGGCAAAACTCACAGGAGGTGAAAACCGAGAGGCTCTCTATACGGCATTGCCATGAGTTAGAATAGTAAACCGATTTTTGTGTACAATGTTCTCCTCGACTCGTGTTTCATTTATACGCCTCGGTCTGCCTATATCGGTGTAACCTTGTTATCTTCGAGTCCGAACTGAGCTGGCATTGGATCCTATGGAAAATTACTGTCCCCCAAAGTCAACATCTAACCAAATTGTATTTATCAAACGCACGGTAGTGTGTGTCAATAATCTGAGGTAGTGTATGTTCTTGTTATTTTTATTAATTTTATGTATTTCTAAACATTATTATAAAAAATATAAGCTTTCTGTACACCTTCCTCCACATAAATTTTGATTTACCGGTCAAATTTCATACTCCTCCCGTTGCACAAGTCTCTTAAAACTGTACTGAAAGTTTTTGCTTAGCATTTAACATAATAATTTATGATACTGTTGACTCTTTTTAAATATATCTAAGAATTCTTATTGAACGAAAAATGTCTGAAAGGACCTACTGCCAACCGACCTCAAATGAGATTTTAAGTAGGCAACTACATAATATATTTGAACACTAGCCACTTCGCCGGCAGACTAAGCCAAAAATTTCCTTGACATTGAAGTTAAGATTGGAGTTTTTATTTGCTTCTGTGATCATGATTTAGCCAAGCGCGAGTGGTAGATTTTAATAGTTTTCGCGCTAAAGCGTGGCGAGTCGCGAAAATTCAATTAATTTTTTCCACTCTTATACTTAACTTTCGTCATTTACAATTTTTAACACCCGTTACGTTTATTTTTAACGACATTCTGGAAACTCAACGGTAAATGCTCCATCGATTTTGATTGTTTCTCGAAGTTTAGTTCTTCGATAAAAACATGCGAAAATTGTTTTTGAAGCATGATAATGTGTAATGTACCTATACATATATTTGAACACTTGACAGTATAATAAAACCTTAAAAAATTAGCCCTTAGGGATGATTAGCCAACACTCGACTGCCAGACATTTTTTTTTTGCTTTGTAAATAAACTAGTATATTTGTTTACGAAATATAAATATGGTTATGTACAATATTATACAGACAAAATTAATTTTATTACAATAATATTATGTTTAGATTAAACAGTAATTTATATTGTTTTCTTAATACAAGGTTGTCTGGAGTTATTTTAATATTGTATTTATAATGAATATACATTATTCGTCTGATGAAATTGTTACTAAATAGATAAGGAATATGGACGACTTACCTATTTTCGACAAAAAAAAATGGATACGGAGAAACAGATTTCGATTGATTTGAAATTATAATCTTAAGTTTGTTAAGCATTATTTTTAGTCTGTAAAATTATATAAATCAAACAGCAATCGAATCAAAGAGTTCAAACCAAAGATTTCAAAACTCAGGTTGGGCTATGTCGTACATTTGATAGAACAAACCTTTATACAAGAAAAAGTTACGCCATCTTGAATTCACCATACCTCAAATGTCAGCCTTCTTGATTTCACCGTATCTCAAATGTCAAAATGCTCCAAAAACTGCATAGGTAGGGACATATTTTGACTCGACATGCCTCGTCTATAATATATGCTTCAAACTCATAGAAACACATCAAAGACCTGGCCTGGCACATTAGGCCAGGCCTGGCACATTGAAAATCGAAGTGCGCTCTCGTAAAATCATCAACATTTAAACCTCGCTGATATCGACCTGAATATGCATATTGCTTATTAATTTTCCCTCATTATAATGTTATGGCTGTTAATTCTTATTGACTTTAAATCGGAAAGCTGTGGCTCGATGTTTTTTTGTAAACAACTTTTTATAGAGTTCGTACCCTCTTGCCTGCTTCTAAATTGTCATTTTTCAACCTTTTCGAATTTAAGCGACAGTTCACACCGCAATGGTACTGTTAAAAATTGAACTTTATTCATTACACAAAAAGTTACAAGTTTCATATGCCATCAGTTGTACATTGCACATGCGCTATGCAGCGCGGTGCAACTTGACATTCGAATTTTTACAATGAATCATGTAAATTCTTGTGTAATTAATAAAGTTTAATTTTGAATGCGGCGACGTGTCGTGTATTGTGTCGTTTCGGTGTGAATCCCTAAGTTGGCAATGCCATGCTACAGCACAAAAGTGAATAAGGACACTTGCCCAAGGGGTTAAAAGGCCAGCACGCTTACTTCCGGCACAGAATAAAGAGGAACAGATAAACAGCTACATTCTAAGCTCACGATTTGATTGCACTACTACAAGCATACAGTGAATGTATGCGTGTCCACTAGCATCCTGTCGCGTAAGTGGCAAAAGTGGGAAACATCCTGTATCGCAAGTGGACCGTCGAAAGGTCTTAAAAGTTTTCAAATCGAGTCTTGGAGTTTTGGCATGTGAGATTGTGATCTACTGATTGTTGTAAGTCGGCAAAATTGTCAATTAAATACAATTAATATTAAAATAGTATGGAAAAATATGGTTATGTATTATATTGCGTACATGAAAAATAATAGAATAAATAAAAATATCTCTTATTTAACTATCCCAAGGATAATAATAGGTAAGTAAATATTAAATTTTCTAGTGGATGTCTGTCTTGCTTTATTATAAGAGAGTCCATAGCCTAGTGAATAGACCCCTTGAGTCGCATATGTGATGGTGAAGGTTCGATGCCGGGTTGTGGTGTGTACCAATTAGACTTTCTTAGTAACCGTATACTGACGGTAGACTTAGTTTAATTCGCCCTGATGTTCTGTGACAATCCTGACAAAATTTGTATCGATTTCGAAGAATGAAAGCTGTTTCTCTGTACGTAAGTATATAGGCACCTATATACTTACGTAGGTACGTAGCACCTGTATTACTTACTCTGTGCTTTCGGTGTGGACACATTCGCTTACCATCAGCCAAAATTTTGCTTGTTTGTCGGCCTAAAATATAAATTTACAGGTAAATATCGATAAATATTTGGGCTTGACCGTTTGGTAACTACGCAGACTATATTGGTGAAGATAACGACTTTTCGGTATAGATAAGGAACTTTTTTCTCCAACGTTCTTGACAAGGCCGTAGAAAACTCGAGGCACAGGACTTGGCAAAATTGTACGCACTACAATAATATAATGTCCTACCATTGTTGCGCATAAAGTATTATCGTTTTCATTCTGCACTGACGCTCGTATATAAATCATAACAATGTTTTGAACAAACGTGGTTGCTAAGTACGTGAATGGAATAAAACGACTAAAATGTCTGAGCATACGAAAATATTCCATAGCCATATTTAAACGACGCCCACGAGAGTGATTAAAATAATAATATTTACAATATTGCATGTTCTGCTGAGTCGGAGCTTACACAATTTGATAACACTGGTGACTGGTCAGCTAGAAAACTTTTTAATTTTGCAAGACTGGCCGGTAAGAAAATTCTTTGATTCGGTGAGACTGGCTGGCAAGGAAAAAATAATTATTTGAAAAACACTGTAAAAAATTCGATATTTAAAAATACACAAGAATACTTTGAACATATTTCCTTTACTAATCTGTCATTTTGTCTATTCTTCCGTAGAAAGAAAACCATTTCTACTGTTATGTTACGAGTGCAGAGGAGCTACTCTTGCCACTCATATGGTATTGCGCACTTTCCTGTTCCTAAAATCCCCACCCTGCTTGGACCTCCAGAACATCTCTCACTCGGCAAAACACAATGCAAGTGCTATTTTATGCCAGTATTCTCTGAGACCGTGGTATTTATTCAGTCGAGCCGGCCCATGCTCGGCTCTCCCACGTTAAAAACCTGTTTCAGTGTTTTCTTTAGTATAAAGTTATTCAACTGAGTTATAAAATTTTTGACGACGAATACAGTAAATGGAGTGAATTCAACCTTAAGGCTGTCAGATGTGACTACAAATAATCGCACCCCATTTATTTAATCTTGCTAATGAATTAAACAAAATATTTTAGCGGCGAAAATAAAAATTATGGGCGTCTTTTATTACGGAAAACATTCCGGGGATGTAATTTTAAATGGACACAATATCATCCTGTAAATTACCCAAGATAAGAGATGAGTTCAAATTAGAAGTATTTTAGAATTTCGTAACTAAAATGTAGACATTTTATTATGGTCCCATTGGGGACTATGGGTATTGACCCTGGGCCTACCCCTATAATATTATAACTGTGACAAAGGTATCGGAAAGGCGAGTTCTTCTATGCCCATGTCATGTTTTTTTCTATGTGAAATATTTGGACAACTTTAGTGCAATTTTTTTTTTAATTTAATTAAGGTAGCACGCAACGCGTGACCCGAGACCGAAATAGGGTCGCGGAGTCACTGCTTGGTATGAATTTACATGAAGCACTAAAAACCCCCTCAACCCGCGGTGAGCGTGGCCAGAGAACCTGGCCCAGGACCGAGACAAATTAGAGCCTTTAGTCAAGATGTATTCGATAATTTCGACGGCGAAGTTCGAAAACACTTAGCGATGACTTATGTCAATTTCGCTAAGTGACACAAATTTCGCTGTCGAAATTATCGAATGCGTCTTGACTAAAGGCTCTGATTTGTCTCGGTCGCATAGAGGAAGGCTACCATTATTAAATTTAAAAATAAAAATAGTTTATTTTGGTTACAAAAATTGCCCATATATTTCACAAATTACACATTATTAAATACACCTACAATATACATGCACAATTACAGTCAACACCTATGAATTTTGTTTCCCTTGAGAATGTCGGAATATCTTTTTTTGTGACAAAAACGGACGTATCTGTTTTACAATTACTTAAGAGTCTGTTGTTTTTTAAAAAGCATATTGGAAAAAATTTGAAATAAAGTGTTTACATACCGCCATTTTTAATTCTCATCTTATAGTCACAAGGTACTCGGATTAGGATTACTATAAGCATAACTCACAGTAAAGTTAGGTACGTAATAATAAATAGTAAACCATTTATAAGGTTAAAGTGGAATGGCATTTTGAAATTAATTATACTTTAAATCAAGTTACTAATCGGTCTTTGTGTAAGTTTGTGCTTTCGGCGCGCAACTGCCGCAATGCGTACAAACCTTTAGTAACTAAACCAACTCAAAGGAATGTTGTAAATGTCTGTTAGTGGTGGAAATTACCTTAAATAGGGTTTGCTGCTGATAGCGTCAGCTTACACCGAGACGCGACGCGGCGCTGCATTTTTAAGATAACGTTTAAAATTGAACTTAATTCACTACACAAGAAGTTGCACGTTTAATTGCATGAGTTCGAATTTCGAGCTGCACCGAGCTGTGTAGCGCGGTGCCGCTCTTGCAATGAAACGTGTATCTTATTGAATAGTAAATAAAGCTCAATTCGCTATCTTAAAAATGCCGCGTTTCGTCGCGTCGCATCTCGGTGTGAGCTGACCCTTAGGAATTGACAGAAAATGAGGTAAGAATCCAACAGATGACGGCAACAAGGAAAGAGATATTATAATATTAGTAGGGATAGATATTATATGGGTCAAGATAAGAACTACTTTTTGCCATCTTTACCTATAGAGAACCATCAGGGGTAGGTGGTATATCTGGGGCACGGTAGTGCCCCCGCAAAGACGAGCCAAGCGAAGCGCAAAGGCACTACCAGACCACCTTATCTCGAAGCGTTTCGTAGATTTTTGTAACCTATGAGGGTTACAAAAATTGGGTTTGATTTAAACCATAAATGAAATTTTCCCAGTAGCGGACTTATTAAAAGTATAAAATTTTGATTGCATAGGTCTTATACTTTAGATTTTATTGATATCTAAAAACCCTTGATTTCGTCACTGACTCACTGATGATCAACAAAATTATATGGTACTTCCGGATTTCCTAGAAAGTTGAAATTTGGTACGTAAGCGTGTATTAGTACACAACTAACTATTAACATAATAATTGTCAAAATTGGAACTTTTATCCTCCAACTCCTTTAACTAGGGGATGAAAGTTAATATGAGATTTCCGCAAATTTTGACGCTAGAGGTCTGAATATTGTTGTAGGGATCCGTGGTATAATTAATTACATTAAAATGTAATATAAAAACCATGTAACCCTTTATTAACAACAAAAAACAAACTGTGGGGAGCTATTATTAGTATTATCTAACATCTACCCACTTATAGTCTGATAAGAGTGCGTACAGAAAGTAGTTTTCTTTATATATGACCGTATAGTATTTAACTGTGGCAGACCAATTAACGCCACGATCTTGAATCGCACTATCGAAGGTTTCACAGTTCGGCGCTATATATACAACATCTGAAATGCATACAAGTGTGCTTCGGCCTGACCGAGCATACCAGAGCGGACCGCTCGGTCGGATAGCTCCCTTTAGGGCATTCCACTCTCCCACAAAACCATTGCCAGTATCATGTTAAAAAGGTGGGAATTTTGAAGTGATAACGTCTTATAAATCGATGGAGCCGGCTGCACGCACGAAAAAACATGACTCATGCGTTACCTGTTACCCGTTACCAAGTACCAGCGTTACCTCGCATTGCCTTTATCTCATTATTATTATTATTATTGGTGGTGGTGGTGGTGGTGGTGGTGGTGTTGTTGTTGTTGTTGTTGTTAACGTTGTCACGTTCAACTATCGTCAGTAAACCGACTTTACAGACATCCGGTATTTTTTGTTTATGTTTTTAACACCGATTTTCTAAATCGTCACATCTAAGTTTTAAGTTAAGCAAAGTCCAAATAAATCGTCAATGAGTCAAGTCAGTCGATTCAGTAAAGTGGTAGACGCTTTACTGAAACCTCCTAGGGAGTTTTGGAAGGAACGCAAAATAGCACGCCTTTTGAAGTTGTACCACTTGCCCACACTTATGCATGTTAATAAGTATATAATGGTTAAAATTCTACCAATATTACACATTAGGAACCAAAATAACACAAAATAGAGGAATTAAAAAAACATAAACGTCACATATTCACATCCCCACCAAAATTCCCAAAAGCTAGTTATTACTTAGTAATAACTCGCAAAGCTGTTAAATAATTGTTTTGACAATAGATCAATTTCCTTGTATCCAGGTTATATTAATTAAAAAATATAGCCTTCCATATTTAAATTATGCATTACAATAACTAACCGCATGCAATAAATATATTGTTTAAATTAAGATAATTACTAAGCGCGTCCACTCTACTCCTGGGTTATTATCATTTGTTCCATATAAATTGGCATTAGAGAGAGGCGGTATCGATACAGCGACATTTGCAAACCTATCGATATATTAACAAAACCTATAAAATCTTTGATTTTAATTAGTGACGTGGTTTTATGTAAGGGTCAATTCATGAATTAAGGGTAACGATACGAGACATAGCGCTACATTTTTAAGATAGCTATTAAAATTGAACCTTATTTATTACACAAAAGGTACATGTTTAATTGTAATGGTCCGAATGTAACGTGGCAGCACGCTGCACAGTGCATGTGCAGTGTACGACTGATGTCATACGAAACGTGTATCTTTTTGTGTAGTGAATAAAGTTCAATATTCAATAGCCATCATAAAAATAGAGCGCCGCTTGGCGCCGCGTATCGTCGCGGTATGAACTGACCCTTGAAAGTAAGTACATATTATTATTATTGTTTTATGGTTCACCTTGTTATGAAAATTATACCTAAAATTGTAACATAAGGAAATTAAAAGTGTTAAAACTAGGTCGTCTTTAAAATTAGATACATCTTCCCTATTATAATAGTTGCCGTAGTAGAAACAATTTCACTTCTTGACCACATTTAATACAAAAATCAAATAGTTAAACAATAATATACCCGGTAACAATGAAATATAACAAGGAAATATATAAACTCGTATGTGGGGCAAAACCGCCACAAAGTTTTGCCAGTGGTCAGAATAGTTTCGGAATTTTTAACGTGTTGGTCGGTCTGTGGCTTAAGTATGCCACGTTTAAAAGTAGGATATCAACACAAGTTTTGTCCAGCGACTTTGCTCCGAATTAAACCTGTTTGTCGGGAACCCGACATTTTGCTTTGGGTAAAGTATTTATCATAATCCAGATTTCCATTGTTTTGAATTAGACGTAGGCGTGGGCAACTCCAATGTTAGGCAACTCCAATGTTGGGCAACTCCAATGTTGAGTAACTCCAATGTTGGGCAACTCCAATGTTGAGTAACTCCAATGTTTGGCGACTCCAATGTTAGGCAACTCCAATGTTGGACAACTCCAAACGATTGTTCGAATTTGCGTTGAGGTCCTGACCTCTGGCTAATATTATTATGTACTTAGCTTTTGCCCGCCGCTCCGCTTGCATTAAGAGATTTCTGCAGGGCAGAAATTATTTTTGTGATTCTTTTTATTTTTATTTTTTAATCAGAACTTTCTTAACTTATTTTTTAAACCGAGCTTAGATCGGTTTCCCAGGTACTAGGTTATTAAATAACACACATGTCTCTACGTGATGCCTACCACCGGTTCTGGAACTAACCCGGCGAGAAAAACCGGCGTAAGAAACTCGCACGGGACGAGATTCCCCCCATTTTTCGATATTCGTAGGTTTACCTACGACGATTACCTATTATATATATATACGAATTTTAGGACGATTACCTACGAATATCTTGAAATATGTATTGCGAAATTGAATTTTTTTTATTTTTGATTGAAGCAAAAACCTAAAAATCAAAAAGATTTGGTATTGTAAAACTTTTCTCATTTATCACTAAATCAAATACTTTTTCATGAATTTTCCTTCCAGTTAAGACGTGAAACATCTAAATTATTGGCCCTAAACAATAAATAACCTAACCAAGAGCTTGTCAAAACATACTGTCTAAGGATGGTTCCGTAACCATTAACGCGCGTTTTTTTTTTTCAAATTACTTTAAAAGTCATTGTACGGTTTCGGTCCAAAATCGTTTTTCTAAAGAGTATTTAGCATGCCTTATCAGCATGGAAAATGACAAGTTCCTTCTCTTATGGTTTAGAAATGCCAGGACCAACTTATAAATCGCTTTGGAGGCCGAATACTCGAATGGGTCACTTTAAAAAAAGTAATGTATTGTCTAACCTCGCCATGTATTTAAAAATGCCTATTCGGCGACACACTACACAATGGGGTAGATTAAGAAAAGAAATCATCCTCATTCATACATATACATCCACACCATAAAAATCTTACCATGACCCAGGAACATAGAAAACTTTTTTGTTCCTTCGGCGGGATTCGAACTCGCGACCTACGGCTTGACCAGTGGTCCAGCCACAGAGGTCGTCAAAACTATAAGGTTTCCTTGTAGTACTACTGAACCCTAAAAAAGGACTATTTTAACATTGTTAAGTCGATTTAGCAGTGTGTGGGGCGCGTGCAACGAATAACAAGGAGCGACTCAGCAACCACTTTACAAATACCCCTCAAACTCGTTGTTCGATAGAAAAACCTTTAAGGATCACGGGTTGCGGGGGTCTCGTTACACTGGATACGATGTAAGGGGTGCTAGTCATATTAAGGTCGGAAAGTTTTAGGTATGCGAAGAATTTTCTGGTTTTCCCCCGTGGCCTGATTGCTCCATTGATAAGGTTTTTTTAGTTGTATTCCAAAGTTTCTCGATTTCCTGAAAGTTTTTTAGTATTATTGTATCAGCACTGTAAGTCCTAGTAGTCCTACTATAAAATTGAAAGTTTGTGAGGTTGTATGGATGGATGGATGTATGTTTGTTATTCTCACGGAAAAACTACTGAACGGATTTTGATGAAGTATAATATCTTATACTTTAAACGAGCTGATCTTGTATATGTTGTGGGCTGCGACGTCTTGGTTCTTACATATCCTTCTTACGCTAAGTGCTAAATAGCTGAGTGATGATAATAATAATACAGCAACAATTGTGATATTCTTCTTTATTGGTACATATGAGAGACAACACAGATACGTCTACACGATATATAGCCTTTTGGCTAACTGAAATAATTGAACTAGATAGGCTGTGATTGTGACATTTGTCAATAAGACATTGACATTTCTTTTTATTTTTTTATTTATTTATATATGGCATCGGCTTATTAACCATTTGCCAGTGTCAAGTTAAAAAGGCGGGAAATTGAACTTTCGTTTCAATTTTGAACACCGTATTCCTATATCGTCAAGTCTAAAGTCTAGTCAAAGTCTAAATATATAGTCAGTACAGTCCATGAGTCATGTCAGTCGATTGAGTAAAGTTGTAGAAGCTTTACTGAAAGTTCTTAGGGATTTTTGGCGGGAAACCACAAAATAGCTCGTTTTTAGAAGTTGTACCACTTGCCCACACTTGTGCACGAATTGTATTGTGTATTGTTAATTGTGTATTGTATAATGTGTATTGTGTTAACGAATATTTATTGGTTAATATTCTACCAATATTACACATTAAGAAGCGAGATAACACAAATTATGAAATATTACAAATTCCACAACGTCACCCATTGAACTTCCCGGCAAAACCCCCTTGACATTTCTACTTTATTATGCTACAGTATAATTATATACTATCCGATTATATATTAATATAATCGGAATCTCGGAAACGGGTTAAAGTATTTCCATGAAATTTAGTAAGCAGTTTTGGAGGAGTAAAATCGATTTCAGGGAAAATGCGCTTTTTAAGTAATTTTTTTTTTCTTTCGTGGCGTGATAAGATATGAGTGATTTCAATGTCAAACATACATTTGTTTTTAAATCAGCTAAATTCTTATATATTCCGAAAGATAACATAAATATCGAGCCGAAAAATGCGAAGACTACAGTAACGCTTCCGCATGCGCCATATTCGCCAGCGCACACTGCGCGGCGATAGCTATACTTTACTTTGAACATTCTAATATTGTCAACGTAGGCGACCAGACTTACACGTATCTTTATAATACAGTCCACTATATATGAACCAAGTCGTTTTATTTAACATCTGGGAGCCTACATTATGGTCCTTTTTAATACAAGTCTTGGTCGGTCAAGTCAAGTCAAGTCTTGGTTTTAATCGGTCTTATTAATACAAGAACCACGGGACGTCACATAGGATAAAAACTAAGTTGGCTAATTACGCTGGAGGATACCTACAGGAACACATATTTTCTGCACCGAGGATACCTTTGGTCTTGGAGGACAGCTTGGACTATCCGCAACAACCCTTGATCTGCGAAGTTGCTTGCCGACGCAGCAAAGTCAATCGGAGGACATCGCGGTCATTTCAAGGGCACTTGATTTTGTGAGTCCGTTCCATATCTTTTCCTTTCAATTTTTCTTATCCTTAGCCTTTTATTTGGATCTGGAATTTAGATCTCTTTATATTTTTAAATTAAAGTAATTTTTTTAGTATTTTTGATGGTTTGTCCTTGACAAGTAAGGTTTGACCTTTAAAGATATTGATTCCAAAATCTTTTTTTCACGTGCTTAAATACATTATAAATACTTAATATTAAACAATATTACATCTTGGTCAGTATAAATAGTTCCTTATTGCAAATTCTTAGAAATTTCTATGCCTAACTGATAAGAACAGCAGGGGTCCCATTGTATCGACCGCCGAGCGCCACTTGTTCATAAATTGCATTGCATTCATTATACAAATTTTAACGTGCTTGCAGGTATTGATTATTAGTTTATCCTTAGGTAAATATTTTCTTTATAAAAATGAGTGATACACGCATAAAATAATTAATTAAGCAGCAGGTAGCCTTTAAGGAAAGCTTACCATATTCCAAAACTTCCTAAATAGTTTGAGTGACTGTGAAAGTTTTAGTTAAAAACCATTATAATGAGCTGGAATGTCGTGTGAATAAAATTGAAAATATTAATAGTGATTTTGATAGATTTCAGACGGAGTTGGAGTTGGTATCGGATGATGTGGGTCAAATGATTCTTGAACGCGAAGAGTTTGAATCGAAATATTTTTCGCTAATGGCTTCAGCAAGAACATTGATAAATAAGTACGATCGTCACCGCAATCGTGTATTATCCGAATCTGAATCGAATGTCAACCACGTGAATGCTATGCACGATTTCATCAGATTTCCTAAGATCAATCTACCGAGCTTTGATGGCGACTTTCAAGCTGGCTGGAATTTAGAGATACGTATCTTTCACTTATTCATTCTAATTCTAAATTAAGTGATATCAATAAATTCTACTATTTGCGAGCGTGTTTAAAAGGCAGCGCTTCGCACATCATAAAAAACTTAGAATTTACTTCAAACAACTACGTTATAGTTTGGCAGTTACTTTCGAATGGCTATGACAACGAGCGACTTTTAGTTAACAATCATGTCAACGCCATTTTTAATTTGCCTTCTAAGAAATTTAATTGATGTCACGAATCGTAATTTATGTGCCTTAAATTCACTTTGTCAACCCACAGATCACTGGGACACTCTGGGACTAATGAATTATGAAATTCATATATTGATGAGAAAATTAGATAATGTCACATATCGTCAGTGGGAAGAACAAAGAAATACGATTATTTCTACACCTACATTAAAACAATTCTTAAACTTCTTAACAAATAGATCAGATTTATTAGATACTTTACAACAAGAACAAAAACATAGAAATATTCACAATAATCAAACATTTACAGATTACAATAAAAATAAAGATAGTAAAAAAAATAATAAATTACAAAATACAAATAATAACAAAAATAGTTCAACAACATGTCCTAACTGTAAACATAATCACTATTTATTTAATTGCCAGGATTTTAGAAATTTGGACGTTGAGACACGTCTACAAAAAATTAAACTTCATTTAAAATTTACTTTAAAATATACTTAAAATTACTTTAAAATTTCATAATTCATATTTTTGGACAGATTCCACAATAGTACTGTCATGGCAATAGAAACCTCGCCAGGCGCGTCGTACATAGTTGTTGCTTTAGATTTAAATTTAGGCCTATGCAACCCATTATGGCAGACCTACCTAGTGATAGGACTCATTTAGAAATTTCCTTTTATGCAAACTGGTATCGATTACGCCGGCCCAGTGTTGATAGCCGACCATAAAGGCAGAGGTGCTAAGTTGATGAAATCTTACATATGCGTTTTTGTGTGTTTTGCAGTAAAGGCCTTGCATTTGGAGCTCATCTCGGATGGAGGAAAAAAAAAACCAAGGAGGCGTTTCTGGGAGCTCTGTTTCGATTCATATCTCGTCGTGGCTCCGATATTTACTCCGATAACGGGACTACCTTCGTCGGCGCTAGTAACGAAATCGCCTCATTTTTTTATTCTTGTTCCGACGACATTTCATTTGAAATGTCAACAAATGGTATACACTTTAAAACCATACCTCCTTATTCCCTCCACTTTGGTGGACTGTGGGAAGCGGCGGTAAAATCTGTTAAACATCATCTTAGGCGTGTATTATCATTAACTCATTTAACTTACGAAGAGATGTCAACACGTCTTGTCCAAATAGAAGGTATTCTTAATTCGAGACCTTTGACCCCTCTTTCCTGTGATCCTTCCGATCTCACCTGTCTTACTACTGCTCATTTCCTAATCGGACGCACATTATTATCTGTTCCTCATCCTAACGCCGCAGACACGAATGTCCATCGTCTGCAGCGCTTCGAGAGGATCGAGAAATTTAAACAACATTTCTGGACTCGTTTCTCATCAGAATATGTTTCTCTCCTTCAACAGAAGTCCAAGTGGCATACCTCGAGTGGTAGCTTGCAGCTCGGCGCTCTGGTGTTCGTTCGCGACAAGAGCCAGCCTCCTCCTCCTCAACGGGCGTACGTAATATTTGTCCACTTCCCACTAATTCAAGTTGAAGCTGGACACCTTTTCTAATGTTATTTGTGTCCTTTTTTGTTAAATCAATGATATACATAAAATCAGTAGGTATTAAAGTTAATAAAATCAATTTTGCATTTTATCTCCATCACATTCGTGGATAATTTTTTGTATAGAGCGTTTTTCAATGCTCTCCAAATATCTCACTTTTGTGATGCCTGTATTTCGTCAACGGTTGACCGTAAAAATGCCATTGCAAAGGCAACATTTCCTGGCTTATTGAGTACTTTTCGAAAAGCCAATAAAAAAAATGTGCTTGTTCCCCATTTTTATATATATTTTTAACCGACTTCTAAAAAAAGGAGGTGGTTATACATTCGGCTGTATATATGTTTTTTTTTAAATTATTTTGTCGTTCCATTAAAACTCAAAGCAGAGCTTGGTCTCCCAGGTACTAAATCTTTATTGTGATAATATACAATAAACAGTATTATTAAAACTAATGAGAAAACCTTTTGAGAAAGAATCTGCATACGAGTTGAAGCCATTAAAAGCTACTATGAGTTCGGTGCATACAGGGTTGACACGAGTTTGGAGTTGTTCCAAAAATCGTTAACTTTTACTGGTTTTAAGGACTTCTAATTATCTACAATTATCTTTTGTTAAGCTACTAAAAAGTTTTTTTTTAAATAATTTTGAACGGATAAACAATTTGTTGCTAATTAAAATAACGATCAAAACATCAAACTTAAGTCTTATTGGGTCTCCTTAAAAAAACAATCAAGTCCAATTAGATAGAAAAAATCTTTTACTACACAGGTACAGATTCATTAAACCTAACCGCAAAGTCCTCACAATTTATTATCGGTTTAATTTAGGCTCCTTAAAAAAAACGATCAAGTCCAATTAGATCGAAAATCGTACATTAAGCCGTCACCGCAAATTTCCCTAAAATTCTTAGGGTTGGTAACCCTCCCCGGACTTATCAAAATCCCAATAAAGAAATGCGACACCGAGATAGATGTGGGTGTAGGGTGATTCGTTTCACGGTTTTTAATGGCCAATTCCCGTCAAACGGCACTTGCCAGATGATATTTTAGATTCGACTTTTATTGCTACTGAGCATATAAAGGGAATTAAGAAAGTTTTATTTGTCGAGAGTTTTTAAGACTGGGAGACTATATGATCCGGAATAACTTATACTTACACATAACTTTCAAATGCGCAGTTTCGCAGGGATAAGGCCCAGCCAGATATATTTTTTTCCCCCAAAACTCCCTGCATATTAAATCTTTATATATAAATATAATTCTACTGTACGTGTGTATCTCACAGAACTCCTCCTAAACGGTTGGACCGGTTTGAATGAATTTTATTGTATGCGTTTAGGTGGCGCCCTGGATGGCTTAGATTCACAAATCAGCCCGGCAGGAGAACGTCTGTCGGGTCCGCTCGTTTAATATAAATACTTGCAGCCGTTTTTGGAAACCGATTATATATTATATATACAAGATTGTCTCGTTTAAAGTATAAGTACCTGGGCGACCGAGCTGGCGATCGAGCTGGCGACCGAGCTTTGCTCGGTTATTACTATTTATTGTAATATGGTGAAACTCGAAAGCATAAATCTTATTCACGTAATCAGTATTGGCAAGTGTTAGACATATTTATGAGAAATATATATTGTTATCTCAAACATTTTTTAAAAATAAAAATAAAAAAAAATATATAAACTTAAACATATAAAAAAAAACAAAAGTAAGTCACCGAGCGGGATTCGAACCCGTCATACTCGTTTCTTGCCGTCCGCGTCTTAACCTGCTGAACCAGACGGACAGTAGCCGGCAAGACGAAATTAGCGACCATATTCTGCGTGGATAGAAAAACGCATGAAAACTCGAAAACACGCGTTTTCCCAAACATAAGACTAATCTAGATCGATTGTTTACCCCCGAAAACCCCCATATATCAAATTTCAGCGAAATCGTTAGAGCCTTTTCCCAGATCACAGAAACAAATAAATATACAAGAATTGCTCGTTTAAAGTATAAGATATATAATATGATAATTTCTTCCTTTAGGTTGGACAAAAATCTTCGGATTTATCACAAGAGATTGACGGAGAGGTTTGTCTTTTCATACAATCATCCAAACCCATCTTGACGTTAATGAGACCGCGAAAATTCATGAGTATTCGCGAGTCTTCGAGAGGCCATGAATATGGAGGTAATGAACGAAGGTGAATTTCACGTGGAGTGATTTTAGTTAGTACAACTGTGAAATCAAATTTTTATTAGGTAACTAGCTCTTTCCCACGGCTATAGTTCTCGTATATATAAATAATAATATAGTTCGTAATATAGTTCTCGGAATAAAAATAGCGTATGTTTTAATCCAGAATCTAAACTACTACTATACCAAATTTCATCGAAATCCGTTTAGTAGTTTTAGTGTGAAAGAGCAACAAACATCCAGCCATCCTCACAAACATGCACATTTTTAATAGTAAAGTAGGATAGTAGGTAATAATTTGTCTATTATTATTGATAATGTAAAAAAGGATATTAAAACATTTTTTTGATTCTTTGAAATTCAGTGACACTAAAATTACTAAGTTACAGTAGCGAGGGATTCCTATAACTCCATTCCTACCGGCTTCACTTACCTCTTACCTTTTGAAGACCCTCATCCAAATCCCTACCTATTATACAGGCTAGGGCTTCCCTATAAAGGTGAACCAGTCTACTGCCACTGCTAAGTTAACTTATATAGTTTGCAGTGGTGTGGGGTTCCTATAACTCCATTCCTATTGGCTTCACATACCACTTACCTTTTGAAGACCCTAGTCCAAATCCCTACATATTATACAGGCTAGGGATTTCCTATGAAGGCGAACCAGCCTTCGCCACTGATAAGTTAAATTATATAGTTTGCAGTGGTGTGGGGTTCCTATAACTCCATTCCCATCGGCTTCACATACCACTTACCTTTTGAAGATCCTAGTCCAAATACCTACATATTTTATTTTTTATTTTTTGTTTGAACTTGTTCCCCCGGCCATTAGCCAGGACAATTTTTTACTTTTTTCATGTATACATTTTGTTATTTATTAATTTTACTACCGATTATTTATTATTTGTACATTTCCGATTTGCTAATTAACTATATTTAACTTTACATTTACTTTTAACTTTACAATTATAATTATCATTTGCTTTGTCAAATTTTTTCACAATTTTTCTCTTTCTTACATTTAACTCACAATACTTATAATTTACAATTTTTCTACTTTGTCACATTTTTCTAAATTCTTTCTCATTGTTACATTCAACTTTACACCAATCACAATCTACAATTTTTACTACTTTATATCACAGTTCTTTCTTTTGGTTACATTTTCTTACTTACATCTACAACTATATTTTCCTGCTTACATTTTACACTTAACCCTTTTACCTTTCATTTTCATTATTTACATATGTGTTTTAGTTCATGATATGTTCCATTCATTTTCTTATTTCTATCATATTTTACAATATTCCTTTAATACTTATTTTATTACTTCTACTTATTTCCTTATTTCTATATATTTTACGCATTAACTGAACAGCTTAACCCACACATTCCACTATTGCAATTTTTCATTCTATTATTGAATTTTCCTTCTGCTTATACTTTATTTATAATTTGTTTGAATTCCAGATTTTTTAGATCAATTTTTTATAATTTCTACTTTTTCTACTTAACATTCGCTTTTATTACTTATCCAAAGCCTTTTTTCTGTTCTGTCTCTACTTCTCTATATTTCGGTCTTTCCGCGCCCAGGGCGAAGTGCCCGGCCAGGCGGTTTGCGAAGTGGTTATTTTTACAATAACTCGCCACAATTTGTGGTCTGCTATGCACACCGTGTAAATCCGAGGTAGTTTTATAGTCGCAATAGTACAAGTTTAAATTATTGTTACTTCTTATGCTATATATGCTATGTTATACACTATAACCATATATATGCTAAGGTTTTTATAGCCGACTTCCTACTTACATCTTTATTGGATCTGTCAAAAACAATTTTTTGACAGATGCCAACCAGATTTGTTTCGGCTATGTCGGCCGTACTGGTACCATTGCTTCTACTCTTCCTGGTTGTCATACTCTACGGCTGCCCGTGCTATAGCATCCCACTTACGCCGTACCGGACACTCCGCACTAAACGCGTTGTGGTCTGCTCTCTTTAGGCCCTCGTTTTTGCAATTTACGCAACATGCCTTTTTTGTCTCCAATCGACTGTCACATTGGGACTGATGATGTTCTCCGGCGCAGTGGCAGCACTTTTCTCGCGTGTCGTTGGTACAGTGTCGCCTTCCATGTCCGTACCCTAGGCAGCGCGAGCACTGCACGAGGGGGGACTGGTCGGCGACCCGAACGCGCTGCATGTTTATATACATGCAGCCTGCCTTGGTAAAGCGCTGCCACAGCCCCGGCGATACACTCAATACCACGTGTTCAGTCTGGTCATCCTTCCCTTTTCTCCTATATTTTACTGCGATTCTATCTTCTGCCCCCCCCAGGCAGTGCTTGCATGAGGTGCCCATTCTGTGTCTTAACCGCCTCGAGGATTTCCTCGTCGGTGTTCGGCTTGAGCACCCCATACAACACTACCTGTGGGTCCTTATTTTGCACTATTTCTACCTCAAATTTGCTTTCACAATTTTTTATTTTACTTTTAATTCTATCCCTATCTTTCTTATCCCGAAATGCTAAAATAACCTTTCTCTCTTTTCCTTTACGAATCCTATCTACTTTTATCCCTTCCTTTCTGGCTTCTATTATTTCTCCTATTGTAGCATAGCTACATTTTTTTAACGTATCGTTATAACTAATAACGATGCGTATAGCGTCATCTATTGGCAGTTGTCGGTATTAATAATAGCTAATTTGTGCTAGACAACGCCATCTATTGGCAAATGCTTCTAACTAGAGCTTCATCTCTAATATTTCTTTATTGTGGCATTTGTATTACGCATTACCGCTAATTGTCGGTTAAAAAAAAACAATTAATGTCAGTAGAGGTATAAAAGGGTTGTCGCGACAGGACAACGCCCTTTTTCCCTGCCGAATTTTGGTTGTTCAACTTCTTCTAGATACAAGTTTATAATAATTATAATATTTTAACCCCGTGTTCAGGGTGATATATCTGTGTTGTGAATGTTTGCTAAATCACGCTTGTAATTAAAACACATTATTTTTTTCCTGTGAATTAGCACCATTGTAGCATTTGTTGGCAAACCTTTTGATTGGCCACGTGCTCAACTTGTAGTTTCATTTTTCCGATCTTGCATTGTTAGATATTATTAGGATGTTTGTATCAAATTAATTGTCCTTAATATCATTTTATCATTTTATCTTTTATCTTTTTTTCGCTTATCCCTTATTTTGTGATGGATACACAGCCCATGGTTGGATCGTTAGGGGCTAGAACCATGGCTGCTGTGGTCCACACTCTTCACACGCTGGTATGAATATTTCCAGGGAACTACGGTACGGGTACAAGCACCGCTATCTACATCCTCGGTACAGCACTGCTTGGCTTACTCCTCGCCCTCTGAGTCCTACGCTATAGACGGAGGACTATCTGGTCTGTGCCACGGACTGTCCGCTCCTAGGCGACCACGTCGTGACGAGTTCCTGACCCGAACACAGGACCCGAAAGCGCCACGTGTTGTCATACCTTACCGTCGACAGATCCAGCTAAGTGCCGTGTGGTTTAAAAGCCCCACCAATCTCTAAAGACACTAGAGGCTAAACCAGATACATACGGCCTTCTGCCCACGACCTCTTAATTTGAATAAATTTGTCACGTTGGTAACACATCTTTTATTTAATATTACCCGTAACAATTGGCGCCCATAAACGTGGTTTAGTCTGGTTTGGCATCTGGTGTCTTTTCCCGGGTTTGTGTGTCCAGTATTTGGTGTTTGTCTTGTGCCGTCTTTAATAACATATAACTTTAAATGCGTATTCTAAATTATTTTGCTATTAACTTATCACTTTAACTTTAACTTAACTTTATTCTAATATTAACTTACTATGAGCGTTGGATATACTTACTGTAGTAACTAGTACCTTATTGTAGTAGTGTAAAGTTTAAAAATTGTTAATAAACTTTATACCTTTTATTTCATCTTGTTGTATATGGTCTGTACCATATAGTTTTGTAGTTAGTTATCTTATATTGTACTGATTACAAATTATATTTCTTTTGTGTATTTTTTAGAGAATACATCTTATTATTTTTGTATTTTCTCAACACAGATATACTCACCGTTAGGATTGTGAATATTTTTCTTGAATTTACTTGGTAATTAAACTTTTAAAATTGAATTTAACTTCTGATAAATTCATTAATTGATTTATTTTGGAAAAACGTGATATCTTTTTAAACTTTTGAATTTACTTAGTTACTTAACTTCTTAATAAATTTTACTTTTGACAACTAAACTTTTCATTATGCCGGAGAAAATTAAATTTTTTTCTCTTCAAAAATCGGAATTGGAGTATGAAGTTTTAGTTAGAAATGAAACACCAGCTTCCACCGTTGTGGAGTTAAGAAAGCAAATAGTTAAATTAGCTGAGCTTTACCAGTCTGAGGATATTTTAGACTCTTGTCTTTCTATAAAAGATGATTTGTCGGGGATTGAGGAAACCCTAACAAAAATAAAATTACAATTAGATTCTCACTCCGATGGTAACTCATTGCTTAGAGCTGAAAATAATTTAAACCACATTGAGTATAGGATTAATAGAATTTCTACTAATAATATAGAACAATTTTCCGTACAATATAATAGTTGCTTACAAAGATTTCAAAATTATTTGGGTTTATTACATCAATTAAAGGGGTCTAGTAGTTGTTCCGTGATGCCAGCTCCTGCTGTAGCACCACCTATGCCTCCTTTAAATATTACAGTTCAATGTGAAAAAAATAATCTAGCTGATTTACAAAAATTTAAATTTGATGGCAAGTCTTGTGTCCGCGCGTTTATATCTAGAGTGAATGAGTACTGTACACAGCATAACATTAGCGATTCAAAGATTCTCTCTCACGCTTTTGATCTTTTTACTGGTGATGCCTTACATTGGTATAGAAGTATTTATCAAAATGTTAACAGTTGGTCAGAACTTCTAAATCTTTTGTATTGTGACTTTGACAAACCGAGTTTTGATTATCGGTTTATGTCGGAAATCCGTAGTAGAACTCAGGGCGAAAAAGAAACCATTACAATTTATATTGCTATAATGGAAGGTATGTTCAACCGTCTTGTTAAACCTGTCCCAGAGAGTGAGAAGTTGGAATATTATTACACAACATTAAACCTTGCTATGCAAACATTTTAGCTTCTTCTCCTACGGTCAACTCTATTGAACAACTAAAGTCTCTTTGTAAGAACTATGAGGATGTACAATCTCGACTAACTTTATATCATGAACCGCCTAGGATAACGTCAGATACCTTGGCACCGGACCTAGCTTATACTAGTAATAGTAATAAAACAGAGAAAAAACAAACTTTTAATAAAACTTTTAGTAGACCATTTCGAAATAATAATTTTTCTAATAATCCACCTAATAATAATAATAATTTTGCTTTTAAACATTCACATAATCATGTTAATAGTTTGCAATCGAATATCCCGAAATTTTGTTTACGTTGTAAGGTTAACTCGCACAGCTATTATGAGTGCACAGCTGATAAGTCGAAGATTTTTTGTTTTGGCTGTGGCAATCCTGGCGTGCGCCGGCCCGATTGTACTCGTTGTCTTAATAGACATCATTCAAAAAACTAGTTTTGTCGGATCGTGTTATACCTAACCATACCGACCTTGATGTTCGGAAACAATGGGTTAAAACTGTAGGCACATTTTTTAAATATTACACCATTAACACGGTCCGATGTACTAACAACAATTTAGATTCTCGACCTTATGTCAACATACATATAGACGCTTTTAGCATGCGCGGTCTTTTAGACTCGGGTTCTTGCATTTCTTTGTTAGGTAATAATTCTCATTTAAACATTATTGAGCTAGGCTATCCTATCAATAATGATGATAACAATATATCAATTTTCGCCGCGGGCGGTCATTGCTTAAAGTCTATAGGTTATATAAATTTACCAATTCGTTTTGAAGATCAATTTCATATTTTAAAATTATATGTAGTTCCTCAGGTTACTTCTAACCTCATTTTAGGTATTGACTTCTGGCGTATTTTTAAACTTTGTCCTAAATATTAAAATTCTATTAATTCTAGTACGGCTACCGAACAAATCACTTCTCATCAGGTGACCCAGCCGGCCATTAACGGCTATGAAAATTTGAGTCCGTCTGAGCGCTCGGTAGCTGACGACATAATAAAACAATTTCGTTCTATTTCTTTTGAAGAAAAAGGTTTGGGTTTAACTTCTCTTATCACGCATAAAATTGATACAGGCGATGCGTTACCTATCCGTCAACGTTATTATAGGATGTCGCCTGAAAAACAACATATCTTAGTTGAACAGGTTGACGAAATGTTGGCTATGGACGTCATCGAACCGTGCCAATCTGCTTGGAGCTCTCCTGTATTAGTGGTGCCTAAGAAAAATACTGGTGAATTTAGATTTTGTTTAGATAGTCGTAAGTTAAACTCTGTCACTAAAAAAGACGCTTATAGATTACCGTACATTTCGGAGATTTTAGACAGCCTACGCGACGCTCGTTACCTAAGTACTATTGACCTTTCTAACAGCTTTTGGCAGACTGCTATTAATGAGTCTGATCGCGATAAGACTGCTTTTTATGTTCCGGGTCGTGGAATGTTTCGTTTTAAACGCATGGCTTTCGGATTGACGAATGCACCTGCTACGCAGCAGCGTTTAGTAGATGCCTTATTTGGTAACTTCGATCATAAAACGTTTTGTTATTTAGACGATATAGTTATTATTAGTGAGGATTATAATGAACACGTAGCTACTCTTTTGAGGGTTCTTCAAGTCCTCAGGGAAGCTAATTTAACTGTAAAATTTGAAAAGTGTAATTTTTTTCGGCCTCAACTTAAATATTTAGGTTATGTAATCGACGGCAACGGTCTTCGTACTGATCCTGATAAGGTCGCCGCAATCATAAATTTTCCTACACCTACTTGTAGGAAAAGTGTAAAACGTTTTCTTGGCACTGCCACCTGGTACAGAAGGTTTGTGCCTAATTTCAGTACTCTGGCAGGGCCCCTAAATAAACTGACGTCTACACGTAAGAATGCCCCTTCTTTCGAGTGGCGGACTCGACGTTCAACAAACTTAAGGAGAGCTTGGTCTCCGCGCCAGTACTGCGCTGTCCCGATTACAATGAACCCTTTGAGGTTCATACGGACGCCAGTAGCTATGGTATTGGGGCCATGCTCACCCAGAAGTTCGAAGGTAAAGAACACCCTGTCGCGTACATGAGTCGCTCCTTAACTAAACAGGAGAAAGTTTATGGGATTACTGAGCGTGAGACGTTAGCAGTTTTAGTAGCTTTAGAACACTGGCGTTGTTACTTAGAGAACGGTAAAAAGTTTACAGTTTATACTGATCACAGTGCTCTTAAATGGTTCTTGTCTTTGTCCAACCCCACTGGTAGGCTAGCTCGCTGGTGTGTCAGACTTTCCGAATTTAACTTTGAAATTAAACATAGGAAAGGCTGTGATAACGTTATACCGGACGCTTTGTCTCGAGCGGTTAACGTCAACGCAATTTCTGCTTGGACAAACTATACCGGCGCTGATACCCGGTATCTTAATATTTTTAACGGTTGCAATAACACGCCATCTTCTTTTCCAAATTTTACGATTAAAGATAATAGATTATTTAGGCTTTCTAAAAATAAACATAACTTAACTTCTGAATTTTCTTGGAAAGAGGTAGTTTCTAACGATTTTCGCGAGGAAATTATTCGTGCTAACCATGATGAGCCCACTGCTGGTCACATGGGAATTTTTAAAACTTATAGGCGGCTCGCACTTAACTACTTTTGGCCTAATATGTATCGCGATGTCGTCTCTTACATTTCAAAATGTTCTAAATGTCTTCAGTATAAATCTCAAAATCATAAAGTTTTAGGTGAAATGGGTCGCCCTAAAGACTGCTCACGACCATTTCAAGTCATCTCTGTCGACATAATGGGACCATTACTTACTACTAGAAAACGTAATAATTTTATTTTAGTTGTAACTTGTTGCTTTTCAAAATTTTGCCTTATCTTTCCTATGAAACGTGCTACTTCCGATATCATAATTAAAATTTTGGAAGATAGTGTTTTCTTGGTGCATGGTGTACCACAAACTATTATAATGGATAATGGCCCTCAGTTCATTAGTAACGAAACTAATAGGGTTTTTAAAAAATATAATATACCTAAAGTTTATTTAACACCGCGTTATACCCCTCAGGTAAATACGGTCGAACGCTACAATAGGACTATTATCACTTGTATTTCGACCTACGTGGAAGAAGATCATAGGTCATGGGATGTACATATACCCGAAATACAATTCGCCATCAACAACTCGGTGAATGAGGCAACCGGTTTTACACCATCTTTCTTGGTATATGGTAGGGAACTAGTGTCTTGCGGTACTCACTACCTAGATACCGACAGTATAAAAGACCTCGTGTTTTCGCCTCGTGACGCCTACGCCGAAAATTTGGGGTGTATGTCATCTTTGTTTGACAGCGTTCAGATGCGTCTTTGGCAAGCTCATGTTAAGAGCACTGCTCAATATAATTTGAGACGAAAGCCTGCTGAGTTTAACGTTGGTGATGTCGTTTTTAAGAGAACTTATTTTCTCAGCGATAAGGAGAAACATTTTAGCAAAAATTTAGCTTCTAAATTTGTAAAATGTAAAATTGTAGGTAAACGTTCTCCCTTAGTTTACGTTCTGCAAGACATGCAAGGCAAAGATCTTGGTGCCTGGCATTTAAAAGACCTTAAGCTATCAATTTTATCAAAGTAGTTGGTTAACTATTGTAGGAAGGCTAGTAGTTTCGCGCTTTATTCAGACGCTGTCCGTTATCTTGTTGTACAACGTTATAGCTGTGTACATTATTATCTTCGACTTGTGTTGTTTGTTTTTCTCTTTACGGGAAACAATACTCGCATGTTAGGGCGTCTCGGATCATATTATTTGGTTCGGGATGCAATAATGAAAGTGGATGTATGTATGGGATGTATGAATATAGTATGAAACGTCGTATGTAAGGTTGTCGGTTGTTTGCGCGTAGACACAAGACTAGCATTTACCTTCCATCGTCGTAGTTTTTTTTATTTTTTTTTCTTAAATTTTTATTTTTTTAACAAGCTACAATTTTTTTTCTCTTATTTTGTAGCTGTTTCAGGATTTTTCCTGAGAACAGTCAAAATCCTTCGGTAACAGGGGGGGATATGTAGCATAGCTAAATTTTTTTAACGTATCGTTATAACTAATAACGATGCGTATAGCGTCATCTATTGGCAGTTGTCGGTATTAATAATAGCTAATTTGTGCTAGACAACGCCATCTATTGGCAAATGCTTCTAACTAGAGCTTCATCTCTAATATTTCTTTATTGTGGCATTTGTATTACGCATTACCGCTAATTGTCGGTTAAAAAAAAACAATTAATGTCAGTAGAGGTATAAAAGGGTTGTCGCGACAGGACAACGCCCTTTTTCCCTGCCGAATTTTGGTTGTTCAATTTCTTCTAGATACAAGTTTATAATAATTATAATATTTTAACCCCGTGTTCAGGGTGATATATCTGTGTTGTGAATGTTTGCTAAATCACGCTTGTAATTAAAACACATTATTTTTTTCCTGTGAATTAGCACCATTGTAGCATTTGTTGGCAAACCTTTTGATTGGCCACGTGCTCAACTTGTAGTTTCATTTTTCCGATCTTGCATTGTTAGATATTATTAGGATGTTTGTATCAAATTAATTGTCCTTAATATCATTTTATCATTTTATCTTTTATCTTTTTTTCGCTTATCCCTTATTTTGTGATGGATACACAGCCCATGGTTGGATCGTTAGGGGCTCGAACCATGGCTGCTGTGGTCCACACTCTTCACACGCTGGTATGAATATTTCCAGGGAACTACGGTACGGGTACAAGCACCGCTATCTACATCCTCGGTACAGCACTGCTTGGCTTACTCCTCGCCCTCTGAGTCCTACGCTATAGACGGAGGACTATCTGGCCTGTGCCACGGACTGTCCGCTCCTAGGCGACCACGTCGTGACGAGTTCCTGACCCGAACACAGGACCCGAAAGCGCCACGTGTTGTCATACCTTACCATCGACAGATCCAGCTAAGTGCCGTGTGGTTTAAAAGCCCCACCAATCTCTAAAGACACTAGAGGCTAAACCAGATACATACGGCCTTCTGCCCACGACCTCTTAATTTGAATAAATTTGTCACGTTGGTAACACATCTTTTATTTAATATTACCCGTAACACTATCTCAGTTATTATTTCAGTCCCCGACATTACGTTCTCCCTGTCTGTTACCACTAAGGAGTGGAGGGTCATGCGCCTGGGGTCCAGTGTGGTCTGGGTTTCCCCCCCGCCACTCACCACACTCGCGTAAGTCTCGGGTTGTGGGTTTGTGGGGGCATCGGTCCTCCCCTGTTCCCCTAATGCTACTACCATTCCAGTATTTTTCCTATTTATGCCTATCACTTCATCATGGTTAGTTTTTATTATTTCCTGTGTTTTAAGATTCGCTTCCGTTATATATTCCTTCATATTTTCGAAATTGTTAAGCATATGTTCTTTTGTCTTTCTATATATTTCAATCATTACTTCCTTAATTTCAATATCTTTCAGTCCCGCTGCAATTTCCTTCACTGTAATCCTTTCATCCCCCTCATCCCCTTCATCCCCCTCTTCCCTTTCATCCCTTTCATCTTTTTCATCCCTTTCACACTGTATCTCCACATCCCTAGTTTCCCTAATTTCCTTTCCGTTTTTCATTCCCATCCTTTGTCCATTTAGCAGTGCCGCTTTCCCCACCTGCTTTGCTATTTTTGCGAGGTTGTCTGCTAAACCAAACTTCAGCTCGCTCTTCATATTTCTGGTCTGGTTTAACAGACTAAGACTCTCCCTAGCCGCGCGCGATATGTCCGCCAGAAGGGCTTCCATTGAGTCCGCGGGGCCCTGAGCTACTGCTACTGGGCTGTTTCTCCGGCCGCCACCTCCGCCACCGCTTCCCCCAGTTCCCATGTCCTCCATGGACAGTCGCGCTTTCGGGTTTCTGGGGTTGCCATTGTGTGGGGTGTGGACCATGGCCATTTTTGTCAGTTAATTTGTAAATAAAGTAAAGTGTAAAATGTAAAATGCTAAGTACAATTGTTAAATTAATATAAAATGTAATAAGTGTATGTATATTTGTATAATAAATTATTTAATATTAATACCACCAATAGTCTTACCCTAGCAACCACACCAAAATGATGTAGTTGGTCCTAAACATAGCCGTTAGTAAAATACCTACATATTATACAGGCTAGGGATTTCCTATGAAGGCGAACCAGCCTTCGCCACTGATAAGTTAACTTATATAGTTTTCAGTGGCGTGGGGTTCCTATAACTCCATTCCTATCGGCTTCCCTTACCACTTATACATTTTGAAGACCCTAATCCAAATCCCTACCTATTATACAAGCTAGGGCTTCCCTATGAAGGAGAACCCGCCTTTGCCACTGTTAAGTTAACTTATATAGTTTGTGTGTATGTAAACCTATTTGTGCCGGTGTTTTTAAATCGCAACGTAAAATATAAACATTAATTAGAAGTATGCAAGCTTACGAGATTGTTTCATAGCTTAAAAGAAATCGGCATGTCTTAGTAAGTTGTTAGGTAGACACGTAGGTGTAGATGTAGACAGAACAACGTGTGTCGGGTCAACTAGTTTAGTAACACATTCAACACACAATTGCGGTACCATGTCATGTATTACAGGGATTAGTGGTTCACATAATAATTTAGTATAATCCATATCAATTGGCACCAAACTGTTGGCTGCCGAGTGCCGATACATCAAATCTGAACGTCATCAATCAAAATAGACATGGTTCGCCAGAAGTACGAACTATTGACTGTTGTCACTAATTCCATTCAGTAAATCTAGCATGCCTATGTATTAATATTGTAAGGTTTACAAGAAGATATAAGATAGGCATGCTAGATTTCCTTTATAGACCCGAAGAAAAAAGAGGGGTGTTTGAAATTGACGTGTCTGTCTGTCTGTGTGTGTGTCTGTCCCGGGCCACAGGGGTGACATTGAGGCGACACTCTACAAATGACAGCTCGAGCACCGGCGAATGTCAGCCATGTTGACACGGAAATAATTTCAAACACTGAGAGTATAAGAAGAGAGAGTGCTCGTGTGTACTGCGCACAAACTCGGGCACTATAAAAAATACTCCTGCGTAACTGGCCTGGTTTCAATGAAACCGGCCACCGTTACCGAAATCGGTGTGGGGAGTTCTTATTATTATTATTAATTTCAAACGTCGCGTCAGACAAGTCTATCATAAATTACGAAGTTATATTATGAATTATGTCAAAGCACGAAACAAGCTTGTGAATGCTTAGTCAGGATTGATTAACCCCACGTCCCGCTGCGTACACATAACCGCGAGCTGTCATTCGTGTAAATCGTTGAATGACGGTTCTTTACCACGTTAGTAAAATATTATAAATTCTTTGCCGTGGCATCGTAGCCCCCAAACGGATGAACCGATTTTGATCAGTTTTCTTTGTGTGAAAGCTGCCGTGATAGAGACTGTTCATAGCTATAATTCAGCTCGCTACTGCTTGACAAAAATAGGGATTATTTAAAATTGTTTAAGTTTATTTCATTTCTTTTTCTATTGAAAAAAGAACTGCTTTGAAACCTCGCGAAGATCTAGACGTTTGTCGGCACAAGTTCGGTGTGCGACTTTTGAACCTTATCCTAATAGTAATAAGTTTGAATTGTGGCACAGCGGCTATCTGTAGATGACTGTACATAGCCGTAGGCTAAAACTATACTATATTAAGAATTATACCATGATTCTTCTATCTAATTTCTCCCAGGCCTATGCAGACAATAGGCAAAATAGGCTAGATTAGTGATTTTTTTATTGCATAAATGAATGATACTCTTAAATATGAGTCTTCTCAGAAGAAACAGTATATCAAAAGTCAATATTTTCAAAGGTACAGCGATTTGTAAGCAAAATTTCGCAATTCTCGTGAAAACGCTCCATACTAAAGTAAAGTAGTAGCTGTGACGTTACGCCTAGGTAAAAGTGTATGAAGTATACGGCCGCAGGAACATATTTATAAATATCTCTGATATTTGTGCGTTTAAGTTCAAACTTACCATAATGAATGTTTTTCTATATGATATAAAAATACTAATGATGTAGGTTTTGTTTACTAATTTAGCAAAAAAAAACTTTTTTTTGTACTTTTTAGATGTTACTTACTTTACTTTTTAATTACTAAATTACACATAAAATATTAGATTTTTTTACATTTACCAATTTCACATTCAGTGGAAAACACAAATGTTTATTTCGTATATAAGAGGCAAAATGTCGCTTATGATGTTAAAACTTTAAAATTATATGAATTATAGGCGAATTTAAAATTCGGCCACATTACTAATAATAATTATACAATAAAAGAAAACATTAAATAGAATTAGGATTATAAGTTCATGAGAAATACAATTATAAGTTACTGCCTATATCGTAATAAATTTACTTTCACGTTATTGTTAATGTAATTAGTTCAAGAAGAAGACTTTCAAAATTCATTAGTCTGATTTTAATCAAGTTTTAGTGTTAAGCAGGATTTACAATGGACGATGCGAGGACGCTGCGATGTCGGTGAAACAGGACCACAGATTAAAAGGAAGAGGAACAGATAAACAGCTACATAGTAAGGCCTCGATTTTATTGCACTACTACAGGTATACGCATACGATGTGTCCACGAATGTGAGGAAAAATTGTGGGCCGTTAAAGGGGACGTCAAAATTTTCAAATTAGGATCGTTTGGATCGTTCTATGAAAGCTGTTTCTCTGTACGTATGTAACCTACTACTAACTATAAATAAATGTGAAAGTTTGTGAGGATAGATGGATGTTTGTTTACCTGTGTAAGATTGGACGTGAGATGACGGCTGATAAAACTGTTTTAATCCCCTTGAAGCAAATTGTGAAGGTGAAAAAGCTTGACAGGTGGGTACCTCATGAATTGAGTGCAGCAAACCGACAAACGCTCGTCGACTGCTGCGTTACATTACTCAACCGGAATAATAATGAAGGGATTTTAAATCGAATCATTGCCTATTATGAAAAGTGGATCCTGTACGATAATCGGAAACGCTCATCGCAATGGCTGAACCCTGGCGAACCAGCAAAAGCCTACCTCAAGCGAAAATTGACTCAAAAAAGTTACTTTTGAGCGTTTGTTGGACTGGTGGACTGGACCGGTGTCGTTCACTCCAGCTTTCTTAAATCTGGCCAGACGATTACGGCTGATGTCTATTGCCAGTAACTGCAAATCATGATGGAAAAGCTAGCTGCTAAGCAACCGAGGTTGGTCATTCGCTCTAGGCCACTACTACTTCAGGACAACGCTAGACCACACACTGCACAACAGACGGCTACTAAATTAGAGCAGCTTCAATTGGAATGTCTAAGACACCGTACTCCCCGGACCTAGCTCCACCAGATATCATTTTTTTGAAATTTGGATAACTTCTTACAAGGAAAAATATTCAATTCCGATAGGGAAGTCCAAAGCGCCTTCAAGGATTTTATATTTTATTGATTCCTGTCTGAATGGTTTTTTTAGTAAAGGAATCAATGAACTACCTAAGAGATGGCAAAAGTGCATAGATAGCAATGGTATATACTTACTTTGATTAAATAAGTATATTATGTTTAAAAAAAATCATCTTGTGTTCCTCCTTTACAAAACGCCAATTTCATATGTAATGACCTAATATTATATTTTCTACTCTGTGACAGTACTGTTAAAGTCAATTCGGTTAATTGCACGTTCAACCCCTACATTTTCAGCCCCTGTTCTACGTTACGTTGTTATGCGGACGGGGGTAGAAAATCGGGGCTTGAACACGGTATAATGCGCCAATTGATACTAGCGCAGAGATGAGCGCAGCCAAGTATTCTAAAAATTCACTCTTATGTCGACAACGTAATGCACTTTATATTGTTATTAAAATATTAAGTTAACGACTATAGGTAAACCTTTATATTGTTGCCACATATAATGGTAAAAGGCAAGCTGTTAAAAAACTAAAAGGTAATAATATCAGTGGACGCTTCACACCACGTCATTCTGGCTCCGTGGTAAGTATCCGTAGAACTTGTATTACGGGAACCAGATAACACGAAATACCTATATTTAATACTTTATACATTACATATATTATATTTAATACACGTCCTTGAGCCAAGAACATTGAAAACTTTTTGCTCCCTCGGCGGGATTCGCACCCGTGACTTTAGCGCGCGCTAACCACTGAGCCACAGAGGCCGTCGCATCGTGCTAGTATTTCGAGAGTGCAAGGCAGGCAGACTACGCTGTGCCCTCAGAAGCTATGCCCTTAAGTTACAATATCAAGTTATCGTACCGTATCAAAAACCCCAAAATATAAAAGTGTAATAAACTTTTTACTGTTATCTCGTCATTCTACAACTCAGTGGCTTTACGGCTTGTGATTTTTTACGAGTTCAACCCTCTGTTTATGTGCGTGTATTCATTACTGTTCAGTCAGGTCAGAGAAGTTATGTTAATTGTTGCTATAGTATTTATAGCATAGGATTATGTTGCGAAATAAATGTATTCCGTTTTATGTAAGGTCGGGGAATATTAATTAAGTTTGAACGTCAAACAAATCAAAATAGTCTTATTTCCATACAGGTTATAAAGCAACGCATATGGAATGCCCCCTACTTGATGCCTACCACCGTCGTTGTAGTTTTTATTATAATTTTTATTACAATGATGTGATGCCGTCATCCGTCGCTCATAGCCGACTGGCTATGAGCGACGAATAGTAATAGTAATGATACTGCTCGGCGTTGCGCGTTTATGTTGACAAACATGACGCGTCGCGTCGCGTCGCTTCGACTCAGCGTCAATGTGAGTTGAGCGTAAGAGTTGACGTGACACCGTGACGATACGTGACGCCCCGCGGCGCTGCATTTTTAAGATAGCTATTGAAATATGAACTTTTTTCATTACACAAAAAGATACACGTTTCATTCGAACTGTTATTATGAAACGTGTACCTTCTTGATTCATAAATTTAACATTGAATAGGTAGGTATCTTAAAAATGCAGCGGCACGTATGGTTTCGTTTCAGTGTGAATTGACCCTGTATAGATAAAAATATTTTAATGTATACTAGTTTTCATTTTCAATAACCTTAAAACAAAATAGAGCGCTACGTGAGGAAAACCGTGGGCCAAACTGTAAAATTTTTTTTAGTGCATATTTGTTAATAATTGTTACACACCAAACGCAAAACAACAAGATGATTCAATTACAAGTTATCTGTAAATTGTGTTATTAGCACGTTCAACTGAATTTCGCGCAAATTTTGCATTGCACATAAACACATAGTTTTTACTATTTAATGCTGTTTTACAACGAGAGTTGCAGGTAAAAGGTCTAGAGATGCACATACTGTTGGGGATTCGGTCGAACCGCATTATTCGGTCTGACCAAATTCGACAAAAATCTCACTGTACATTTTATGCATAGATCATATTGCAACTTGCTTGCATAATCGTATAATGCAGTCAGCAGTGGGACCTTTCTCTTTGGAGGATATACTGATAATCCTACTCTTATAAAATATGTGAAAGTTTGTAAGGACTTCCACCCTTGTTTGTAACTCTTTCGCGCTAAGACTACTGAACGTATTTTGATGAAATTCGGCATGGTAGCTTAGGTTGTGGATTAACACGCTACTTTTTATTTCGAAAAAGTACAGTGTTCCCGTGGGACATTGTATTTATGCGGACAAAACCTATTACGGGCTAAAGCAACTTGTAAACCATTTTGGTGGTCATTACTCGAAAATAGTTTAAATTATAAATAAAAAACACGTATGAAACATAGCTTTTATTAAAAAAGCTATTATATTATAGATACCTTTTCGACAATACCACACGATGGGGTAGAATGAAAAAAAAAATCATCTCCACTTCACATAAAATTGTAGTTATTATATGATGGCAAAACTAACGTCTATGCAATCTATTACTGAACTGATTCATCTGTCTAGACTAATATAAAAAAGTAGAAATATTTGTTTGTTTGCATCGAATAGGCTCCGAAACTACTGAACTGATTTTAATGAAATTTGGCACATATATAGAATAGGCTACGGGGAAGGACATATGTAATTTTTTATGGCAGGAAAATGTACACTTCCCGCGAGATTTCCTTTTGTACGTACGAAAACGCTAGAAATATCTAGTTTATAATATTAATAACTACGAGAGTTAGCAAGGGAGGACAGACGGAAAGATCAAGGCTATAATATTGTAGTTACTACGGAACGCTATAAATGGTACCCAATAAGTATCATACGTACCGCATAATAGCAGTATCGCCTTCACTAGCATGCAGTGCATTTGAGGCTATAAAATCTCCGGCCGCACATTTACTTTGGGACAGCGGCGACTAGTGGACCCCCCCCCCCCCCCCCCCCTCCACGAGGAGACTGCACCTCCCAGGTCGTCCTATAAATTCCCGACGTATTATGTTAGAGATAAGAAGTTTCCGCGGTCTGGTACGACAATAGCAATGTAAATCAAATTACATACTTATTTTGTGTTGAACGATTTTCCATTTCTGTAGATTTCTTGACTCGTAAATGTTCATCGTAAGTAAGTCATAATCGTTACCGATTACTACATTCCCCGCTGGAGCTCGTGTTTCCTTAAAACAGATCATCCATCTTGTATGTGGAGGATACGCTAGCCCATACAGCTTGGCCGACTTCAGATGCCATATAACATGGTCTCATCAGACCTACTTAATTTTTTAACCCCCGACGTGAGCAGAGGGGTGTTATAAGTTTGACGTATCTGTCTGTGTGTCCGTGGCATCGTAACTCTGAAACGGATGAACCGATTTCGACCTACTTTTTTGTTTGAAAGCTGTCATGATCGAGAGTGTTCTTAGCTATAATTCATCATCATCAACTAGCTCGCTGCTTGAAAATACAGGGGTTACTTATTTTTATTTAATTTTGCTTATCTACACTTATATAGCACGCGGGGCTATAAGCAGTTATATGTTTGATATTTGCTTGCAGGCGGTTATTTCTTAGCTTAAACCAGACTTTCGTTAAAGATCCTTCTCTGCTACTAGTTATTCTGTGGTTATAGCGTGTAGTGTGCTGAAATATAAAAACCCGTACTGAACTACACCTGTGTTGAGCTCGACTTAATGGCAGGACCGTTTCACTCTTAGATTTAAGCACTAACGTTAAGACTTAGGACATAAAAAAAGGAAGTCTAGACATAACATCTCGTAAACCTGAAAGGACTATACGCATTAGGATCTCGGTTTTTAAATGTTTATACCTTGAGCGTTTTAAGGACTCAGTTTTCAAGGGTCCGTAGAATAAATTTTACGTTAGCGTTACCCTGAGTCCTATTACTATTATAAATGTGAAAGTTTGTGAAGACGGATATAATAATTAAACATAAATTTCATACTATTTTCACCTCTTAGACAGTGAGAACAAACAATAAAAGTAAATTCTTTTTTTTTAGTCAATTGGCAACGGCAGGTAATTTAAAAAGTATATTAAAATTGTATGAACTTTATAGTGAAATAACAATGAATCAAAGTAAATAATTTAAAAATTATGTAAGGTTATATTCAAAAACATTTAAGCAAGTTTGCTCTGCAGCAAAATCTCTTCACATTAGAAATAAAATTTAGAATTCGAAAAATAAGATTAAAACAACTTGGCAAATCATTGCAAATGAAACTGGAAGAGTCACCAGCCGCAACATATATTTTAAAGTGAATATAGATAATAAAATAATTAAATCCGATAGTGAAGTTGTAACTGCTTTTGAGAAATTAATTATTTGCTGACATTCCAGTTTCAACCACCAAAAATATGTATGCCTCTCCTGCTGATGCTCAATTACTTATTAAATATAATGTAAAAGAGTGTGAAATCGAATTTAGATTTAAAGAAATAGGACCGCAAGACATTATTAAAAAAATTAATTTATTAAATATTAAGAATACTGCAGATTTATGGGGCCTATCAATAAAAGTTATTAAATCTATAATCGATATTATCGCACCTTACTTAGCAACTATTTTTAATTATTGTATAAAAAGTGGCGTATTTCCTGATCTAATGAAACATAGTAAAGTTTTACCTGTGTTTAAGTCTGGTAGTAAGTTGGATCTATCTAACTTCCGACCTATATCTATTTTACCGACACTAAGTAAAATATATGAAAAAATAATACTTTCTCAGCTACTAGCACACTTTAATATAAATAACATTTTACATAATAAGCAATTTGGTTTTACGAAGGGTCGCTCTACAACAGATGCAGGCGTTGATCTGATTAGTTATATTTTTGATGCTTGGGAGGGGTCGCAGGATTCTCTAGGAGTCTTTTGCGATCTCTCTAAGGCATTTAATTGCGTGCAGCACACAACATTGATCAGGAAACTATGCCACTATGGAGTAAGGGGACCAGCACTCGTGCTCTTCAAATCTTATTTATCAAATAGGATTCAGAGGATTGAGATAAATGGAAAAAGATCCACAGGCACCAAAATTGAGTTGGGTGTCTCACAAGGACCCATTTTAGGTCTCTTTCTTTTTCTGGTCTATATAAATGACCTACCATACCTTATTAATGGAGAAAACGGGGCAGTCTTATTTGCCGATGACACGTCACTTGCTTTTAATATTAATCGCCAAAATTCAGGCTATGACGAAGTAAATAATGCTCTCTCAAAAATAGTACACTGGTTTAGTGTTAATAATCTTTTGTTAAATAGCAAAAAAAAAAGATGTATAAAGTTCACGTTGCCAAAAGTAAGGCAAACTGAAACCAATGTACTATTGAATGCAAAAGGTATGGAACTAGTAGATACAGCTGTCTTTTTAGGTATAACTTTAGACTTTTTGGGTTGGCCGACAGACTCAGTTCAGCAGCATTTTCAGTAAGATAAGACAATTTTCAGACGAAAACACAGCAAGGCTTGTATATTTTAGTTACTTCCACAGTATAATGCCCTATGGAATTTTACTGTGTGGAAATGCTGCCGATATAAATACTATATTTGTGCTGCAGAAGCGAGCTGTTCGGGCAACTATAAGCTGGCCCCCAACACGTCATTAAGAGAGAAGTTTAAAGAAACTGGAATCTTAACTGTAGATTCTCTGTATGTTCTATCAAATATATTACATGTTAAAAAAATTTAAGACTATTGAAAAAGAAAAGTGACAACCACAATAGAAATACCCGAAATAATCATAAGCTTGATGTACCAGTGACTAGACTTCGTAAAGTGAAGAATTCGTTTAAAGACCAATGTATACGCCTATACAATAAGATCCCAGAAAGCGTTCAAAATTTTTAAATCAATAATTTAAAAAAAGTAGTTAAAGAACGTTTGTGTGCTAAAGCCTATTATAAAGTTAATGATTTTATGAATGATAGCACACCTTGGGATTGAGGTGGCCCTCTGCAAGGCTACTTCTAAATTAAATATATTATTGTACTCTTGTTATGTAGTTTTAGTCATAACATTGTAATATATGCCTTTTTTATATTTTAAAAGAACAATTTTCAATTTTTTTTATAAAAGATGGCCCCGCGCGAATTTCTTACGCCGGTTCTTCTCGCCGGGCCAGCTAGTAGTTCCCGACCCGGTGGTAGGCATCATGTAGATCGACGTTCAGAAAGTGTATAAAAATACCAATTTTGAATAAAAATTTTTGACTTTGACTTTGAATGTATGGATGGATGGATGTTTGTTATTCTTTCACGCAAAAAATACTGAACGGATTTCGATGAAATTTGGTATGATAGTAGTTCAGGCTCTGTATTAAAACTTAGGCTATTTGTATCCTGAAAAAGTACAGTATTCCCGTAGGATACCTAAATATTATTATATTTACGCGGGTGGAGCCGCGGGAAAAAACTAGTCCTTCATAAACTTTCCACGATTATGTTGAAACTACGTAACGGAAACGTACAGTAAAACCGTGTTGCTAATGGCCCTCTGCAATCTTCGTTTTGACGTGACAAAGTCTTATAATTCGATGGAGCCGGCTGCACGCACGAAAAAACATGACTCATGCGTCGTTACCTCGCTCTGAGGCGCTCCATTTTCTTATGACGTTGTCACGTTCAACTATCGTCAATAAACCGACTTTACAGACAACCGATTTTTTCTAACGAAATGACAAACAATGTATGAAAAACGAGGATTGCCGATAGACATTGAGACTGTAGTCATACTGTACGGTTCTTGCGAGAGAAATATTTTCCTTTTAAGCGAACAAAGTCAATGAAAACATCTAGTAAAGTTAGTCCAATTGATATACTTAGACGACCTCTGTGGCCCAGTGGTTGAGCGCGTCAGTGCTCAAACCGGAGGTCGCGGGTTCGAATCCCGCTAAGGGAACAAAAAAGGTTTCTATGTTCCTGGATGTGTATTAAATATGTATAATAATGTAATAATAATCTTAAATATGTGTATTGTGTATTATAACAACCGTAACACAAGTTCTTCGAGAACTTACCGCGGGAGGCACGGGGCCAGATTGACGTAGTGTGGAAGTGTCGTAAGACATAAAATACCTATGTATCTCATTCACGTTAACGCAAAATTCGCTTATCAAATCTTTGATTAATCTACTTGTCGAATTACGCATTACAAAATATCATATGTGACTGTATATTTTGCCCTAAAATTTGTATTCGTTAAGACTTTTTAAAAGTGGATTATTTCACCAAAAAAGTACCCGAAATCCATACCATAAATCTCTGTAAAAAACGTACAAGCCCTCCCGAGCCGTGTATCGCGCGGGCCCGCTTGTATGAACGTGCATGTGTGTGTATGAACGTGAGTGTACGTGTGTGTGTGTGTACGTGTCTGCGTATGTACGTGTAGGTCCCTGACGTAGGCTAGAGCTAGACTAATGACTGTCGTCCGTTTGATATCTGCCACCGTTACTTTTTAACTGTTACTTTTATATTGCGTGGTAAACATTTTATAGAAGTGAAACCTCCTTAGGAGCGTGGGGTATTTTTTGAGATGGGAAAAAACCATTGAACTCGTGATACTGTTACCGACATCGGTGCGGTGTGAGGTAGAGCGAGTCGCGCGCCGCATGCTTGTCTGTGCGCTGTTATTTTCACTTCTGTCGGCACTCACCCGGAGTACCACTGTTTCTATTGACACTCATGCCCTAGTACTTAGTATTTCACCTAGTGATTTTCAACGGTTATATTGAACAGTCAAATGGATATTGGTCTATTTAGGTTTATAAATAAAGCTTGTTTTACGCAATAAAGTATTATATCTCTATTAAATAGCTCCCTACACCGATTTCGGACGGATGACCGATACGACTGGAGAGACTCGGGACATCAGGTGCAAGTCCAACTTTTTACATGCCCATCCGACGCAGGAGTTATCTTTCTTGTCAGACAATCAGGTGATAAGCCTGCATTGTCCTAACCAAACTTGGAAACAACATTTTTTGTTTTTACAACGCGAAAATCCAACCCACGACTGTCTACCAACGACGAGTCGAGAGTCAAGCTCTAAACCACTGGAACATGGAGACTGTAGGAAATACAAAAGCAACGAAGAGAGCCTTTCAATATTTTTCAAAGGAAATTTGCGCTGACCAAACAAATTTAAAGCTCAATTTTTCAAAACATTCGGAAAAATGCTACGTCATTCGCCTTTTGTATCACTCTGCACACGCAGATTGGAAACTTACCTACATTCATACGATTACATTTTATTGTACCCTAGCTGGTGTAAAATGAAATGTGGTTAAGTTACTCCTTATAACATCAGCTATCAGTCGATGAAAGTCCGGTTGAAATTGGTCCGGCCGTTTTTAATAAAGTATTTAAACATCTTTCGCATATTATATCACCGACAGAATAGTGATATAATCTCTCCGCCTACGGTCTACAACTTACATAGAATTATTTTAAGAATACTATTTACGTAATATATTTGTAGAGATGTATACTGTTTCCTATACCAATAAGTATTTCTTTCACCCGTGATAAACTCTGCATAATAAAAGCATAAATCTGGGCGTCAAAACAGAACAGAACGAAAGACTCATACGTCAGGGGTTGCATAAGAAGAGATCACATTTTTCCTTTTACCGATTTTCTTTACAGAAATTCTGTAAAAACCCTTTCACGGCTCTATGGATGATTTAACTAACAGGTCTTAAGTTTGACCTGGTTTTCAAAGCAAGGGTCAGTTCACACCGAAACGAGACGATTCGTGATGCTGCGCTGCATTTTTGATATAGAGATTTCGATTTAGAAGTGTTCGAATGTCAAACTGCACCGCTCTGTGTTGCATGTTTCATTGCAAGAGCGCGGCGCCGCTCTTGCAATGTAATATCTGTAAATCATGTATCTTCTTGTGTACTGAATATAGTTCAATTTTGAGTCACTATTTAAAAATAAAAAACCTTAGAGGTAGTTTTAAATATGATATTATTCACAATAATATCATATTAAGAGTGCGCTAGTAAACGGCTCAAACTCATTGCGACGCGCGGAGAAAATGCTTGTAATTTCACCTTACTTCGGGGAAAAAAGGAAGTACCCGTAAAATAGAAATCTATATTTATAAGAGAAGCTATATAGCACACATTTATACCGCTTTGTAAAGTATTTTAGAAAAGGCGTCCTCAAATTGCGCAAATCGACACTCAGCTCTTGGTGGTTTGTGAAAAAAACTATATAATATTATTGTTTGTAGTAAAGTTATCTCAATTGCTGAACAATCAAACTGTGTCGGTACGTGTTTGTTTTTTATTTACCGTTAAAGTCACGTACAAATCTGATGTTTAGAGGCTATTATCTTATAAAGTAATTAAAATTTTAGCAAATATAAGCAAGTACCGACCTAGGTAAGTGTGAAAAAATCGATATTATGCTAAAATTTGTGTCTACAATGTTTGAATTTAGAGTAAATCACCAAAAGCGTTTGTATGGAGAAAAAACCGATTGCGCAGTTAACGGCTGAACTCAAACGCTTCTTAAAGTTAAGAGCCCCTGAAATCACAGGCTGTCACTGTCTGCTCGGCAAAATGATAACAGCGTATAATTTGAGAGCCTCTTAACTTAAAAAAGCGTTTTGAATTTGGCTATAAAACTTATAAATCATTGTAAAGCGTATCTCGATTTGTTTGCAGAGTTCTGTATCTCATCCAATTTCATCGCACGATCGTGTCTGTCATCGCACCTGCGAGTTACCAGATGCAGCAGTTGCCTATGGTCGTTGCTATGAACTTGCCATCCGGTGAGCATAATGTCCTATTTCTTTATAAGACATGTCACTATCTAATGCCTCGTAACTTGCTAGTTAAAAAATCAATTTTAGTACGTAACACAAAATTCACTGCAGTCAGATCGATACGCCAAAAAACGTATACTTCGCTCAATTAACGTGTTTCAAGGTAGACCTAACACGAACGTTAAAGCTGGGACTATATGCTCCGGAATCCGGAATGTCGGTCACAACTCAGAGCACTGAAACTAGAGCTCTGCGCCATCACAATAGAGTTGAAAATGGAAGTTTTGAGTGTCGAGCTATCATATATGACATTGACATTGGACTCGACACTCATGTGTTCGATTTTCAACTTTAATGCTAATAAGCGCAGAGTTCTATTTTCAGTGCTCTAAATGTTCACCGGCGTTCCAGATTCCGGAGCATACAGTCCCAGCCTTAATCACAGTTAGCGTTCAACGCGAAAGTAATTGTGCAAACTACAGACGCGATGCGTCAAAATACTCGGGACTCACTCGCCTCAACGCTGGTCAGATTGAAAAGTTTACTGCTCAAGTGAAAATAACTTCACCTGAGGCGGTTGGACGAACTTTACTGGTCTTATGCTATAGTCATCACTCACGAGCAGAGAACATATTTGAGCAACATTTGTATGCAAATGTTGACGGCCTCTGAAGCTCAGCGCTTAAGCCGGAAGTCGCGGGTTTTTATCCAGCCGCGGCAAAATTTTTGTTTTCAATGTTCCTGGATCATGCTCACGGATGTGTATTAAGTATGTTTATAATAATATAAAAATCTTAAATGTAGAGATATAAATGTATTAAATATACTCCCGTTGTCTGGTACCCGTAACACGAGTTCTTCGGATACTTACCACTGGGCCACATCGACGTGGTGTGAAGTGTTAAGGACAGCGGTCCTCGCAGTGTAATAGCTCATAGTGAGTGCATAAACGAACGCTAAACAGTGATTAAAAACATTTTATAAACTCTAAGAGTGAAAATCTAGTGAAAATATAAGCGTTAATTTTCATAGCATCAGTGTAAAATAGTTGTTTTATGATCGTAAGTTTGTTTTGATCGTATTTTTAAAACCGTAGCTTATTTTAACTTAATTCCTTTTGTATTGTGTAAATAAAAGTGATAACTAAAGTATACAATAAACCGTGAAGTAAATGGTTTTTAAATTATAAAGAAAATAGTGGTGAAAATACATGGCTTTTGGTTGTACTTTTGACTTTGAACGTGAATATTTGTAATTGTATGTATGTGACTATGTGGTGACTCATATATGTGGAAAAGTAAATAAAGAGTTTCAAATAATGTGTCTCTCTATCCCTAGCTCATGGTAAATAAGAAAAACTGCGGAAAATAACCCAATAGAAAAGTAACAATGGGATAGCAGATCGGCTTGAAAGAGGCATACGGGTGCGGCTTTCTATACGGCATTGCCATGAACTAGGATAGTAAACTAATTTGTGTGAATAATGTTCTCCTCAATTGGTGTTTTTGTTTATCGTCTCGCTGTGCCTAAATCGGTGTAACCTTGCTATTTTCGAGTCTGATCTGAGCTGGCGGTGGAAAATCCTATGGAAAATTAGAGTCCCATACACGAAGCGTCCATAGATATCTAAACTAATATTATAAAGAGGAGAGATTTATTTGTTAGATTGTTTGCATGAATAGGCTCCGAAACTACTCGAAGGATTTTGATGAAATTTGGCACAGAAATAGAGGGGAAGGACACAGGCTACTTTATATCGCGGCAAAATGTATGGTTCCCGTAGGATTTTCCTTTGCGTGCACGTAGTCGGAGCAACATCTAGTTATTAATATTATTAAATGTGAGGGTTATTAAATCATTAATTTTTTCAAGTTTTAGATTAAGAAAACGTTAGATAAATTAATGTCTTATCACGTAAGCTCTAGTAATTTCTATCGATAGCCATTATGGATTCATTTCGGAAAACCGACAGCAACTTTAGTCATCCCTGAGCTAACTCCTGAGCTAATTCCTTTCGGACGACTCATTTACGGTCCGCAAATACACCTTTTAGTTTTGGAATGTCCGTCCATAAAATATTGAGATCTCATCGTTTATTTCATACAATTTAACCCTTCATTTTGTACGGAATGAGAAGGCGAGGGGCGTTTCACAACAATGTCATGGAATTGAAGATTTAAATTGAGTTCTAATTGGAAAGCCTCATCAAAGGGAATCTAATTGCAGGGCTCGCTGACGGCCCTCTGTTTCTATTAGCATTAATATAAACGGCTTTTACAGAAAATAGACATGTTTTCGTATAATTTTTATAGTTTTTTTTTTCAACGAACTTCTAAGTGCCTTTACGCACGCGCCGCTGCTCTGCAACGTCAGAATTTGGATGGATGGATGGCTACCTTTTCCGGCTAAAAAGTGCAGTATTCACAAGGGATGTTGTTTTTACGCAGGCAAAACCTCAGGTAAATGTGAGTCAATAGTCATCATACGTGAAACAATAACTTTGAGTACAGTTTTAAGAGAATCGTACGAAAGGAGGAGTATGCAATTTGGCACAGTTAAAGTTTATCTGGAGGAAAGTGTGCAGAAAGCTTTTTTTTTAAATAATGCTTAGAAAAACATAAAATTAACAAAAAAAGTTACACACAGAACCTTACATACACTACCGCGGGGTTGTAGTTGTTGGTTTGACACAATTGTCAATCTGTCTTTCACATTCCACAACATTTACATATTTTTATTGCGTATGTAAGATACTTTTGCCTTTCAATAAAAAAATCAATTTTTTTGGGGTTCAAAAGAACTTAACTTAAAAATTAAAACATGAATTAAGGTCGAATTTCGACTCTAATCAATCTTCATAATTTTGAAGTCGTTACAAGCCCAAACAAATTGAAAAAATATGTATTTCAATCCACTTATATCCTAATACAAAAATTATAGAACTCACGTTCAAGTTACCTGACACCGACTTCAAAATTAAAAAGATTGAGTAGAGATATAGTTATATTTAAGCTAAATAGAAAAGGAGCACTATTTCGAGGATAAGAATTTATTTCATACCTTTTAGTGCATTTTATTATAATATTATTGCTTTTACTTTGGAAGTCGGTTTGAATTTTTTAAAACAGTTATTTCTAGAAGTGGAAATACAATATGTTAATACTCTTCTTACATATATCTGGAAACAACCCCGGGCAGTTTGTATTCCGTCGAAGTTGGTCGCTTCAAAACTTCAGCCATAAGTTATTGGCTGGAGAGATTTATAATAAAATGGGTCACGACCACAGAACTTTCTCTCATCGAGGAACTTATTTTAATTTTGTTAGTGAGATTCGCTTTTGTTTTTTTGAAATTGGTTCCGAAACTTTTTGCAAAAATATTTAAATTTTTTCTTTTGCCCTTGTGAAATAGTAATTTTCTTAAAAGTTTTTAAATAAGTCCATAAACGGTTAGTTAACCGTTGTAGTTAACATTTCTTTGAAAATCTATCTTAATTATTAGTCGGCATAATTTGGCATTATGGGAATAATGAAATTAAAGAAATCATACAAATAAAATTGATAGATTTGCACTAAGTGCTATGATATACTATATTGTTCACGGTATCTACATGTAAAAATATTTTTCTTTTTAATTTATATCTGTCTGTCTGTCTGTTTGTTCCAGCTAATCTCTGAAACCAAACAGGGCGGACCAATTTTGACCGGACTTTCACCGGCTGATTGCTGATGTTATAAGGAGTAGCTTAGGCCAAATTTCATTTTACACCAGCTAGTGTAAAATAAATGTGATCGTGTGACTGTCTGCGTGTGCAGAGTGATACAAAATGAGAATGATGTAGCATTTTACGAATGTATTAAAATATTTAGCTATAAATTTGTTTGGGCAGCGCAAGTTCCCTTTGCAAAATATTGAAAGACTCTCTTCGTTGCTTTTGTATTTCCTACAGTCTCCGTGGTCTAGTGGTTTAGAGCTTGGCTCTCGACTCGGATGTCGTGGGTTCGATTCCCGCATTGGAACAATATAAAATGTTGTTTCCAAGTTTTGTTAGGGCAATGCAGACTGATCACCTGATTGTCTGACAATGCGTCGGATGCGCATGTAAAAAGTCGGACCTGCGCCTGATCTCTCGCCAGTCGTGTCGGTTATCCGGGGGATATGAGAGTAAAGGAAGAGAGAGTGCTCTTGTGTACTTTGCACACACTTTTGCACTATAAAATTCCTCCTCCTGCCCTGGTTTCAATGAAACGTGCCACCGTCACAGAAATCGGAGTGGGGAACTATTTTTTTTATTTCCTACGTAGCCCTTCAAACGACGTTGGCTAATGTATCCAGTATCCACTGAGCTTAGCTCTGGGGACTATCTAGAGCTAAGTGTGCGTCCAGTCCAGTAGTAAGTGGAAGTCCACGGGATCGAATCCCGCCAAAGGGACGAAAAGTATTTCTGTGTTCGTGGGTCTTCGATATGTATTAAATAGTAGCTTTTCCCCGCGCCTCCGCCCGCGTGAGTACAGTATCCCTCGGGAACACTGTACTTTTCGAGATAAAAAGTAGCCTATGTTTTAACACAGAGCCTAAACTACTACCATACCAAATTTCATTGAAATCCGTTCAGTACTTTTTGCGTGAAAGAGTAACAAACATTCATCGATCCATCCACACAAACTTTCATATTTATAATACTACTAGCTGTTGCTCGCGGCTCCGCCCGCGTAAGTATAGTATCCCTCGGGAACACTACTTTTTCGGGATAAAAAGTAGCCTATGTTTTAATTCAGTCTAAACTACTACCATACCGAATTTCATCGAAATCCATTCAGTAGTTTTTGCGTGAAAGCGTAACAAACATACACGCTTTCTCATTTATAATATTAGTAAGGATCAAATTATTAGGATATATCCGTCGTCTAGTACCCGTGATACAAGTTCTTTGAATACTTAGTACAGGACCAGATTTATGTGTTGTGGAAGCGTCCATATTATTATTATTTATTACTATGTACCCTCTTACGGGTAGTACCTACATGTTCTATTTATCTGTTTACAGAACTAAATGTTATGTTTATGTAACTTCTTACATACATAGGTCTTCACCTGCACTGTCCCCTTGGCTATATACCAGGAGCGAGGTCTCTCTACAACTCGACGTCATATCGGCTTCCCTTAGGAATATCTAAGTTCAATAAAAAATAAGTATCGTTATTCTGTATTACTATAGATATTAGCTTTCGAAGCTTACCATTCAGCGGACCTGACGCTGCGCCTTTGCACATACAGAGAAACATTTTAATAAAGGTATACATATATATATATATATCCAACTGAAGTCATTTTAACGAGGAGGCGTGTTTTGCAGTAATCAAATACTTTTAAAAGTGACTTATTCGACATGCGATGTACTTGGTACAAGCTGTTAAAGAAACTATAGACATTCTAAATGTTTTATTTAAACACTCAGAGTCATTTCACACCGAGTCCCGACGCGTTCTAATGAAACGTGTATATTTTAGTGTAATAAATAAAGTTCAACTTTGAATTTAAAAATTCTTATTTCGGTGTTAACTGACCCTAATAGCCCGCCGGATTTCGCCGCGTTTCACCGCAAAAAGTTATATACAAATATAGTATAGTAACTATTCAAAATTGGACTTTATTTGCTACATGAAATGGTACACGTTTCATAGGCACATGCGATGTGCAGCGTCTCGGTATGAGCTGACCCTTAGAACGAATGTTTTCATGGCCGAAGGGACAAAAGGGTGCAACCCTCAATTCTGTTTGAGTGAAGATAGTTTAGGAATAATGACTATCATCCATTTTATTAGCTCTTGAAATAAATGAAACGTACAACCTTATTATTAACATTTCTTTACTCAATCTGAAGTTTGCGGGTTCGAATCCTGCCAAGAAAGTCTTTTATATTTCTGGGTCATGGATACCTATTGGATGTGTATTAAAAATGTGTTTAGTGTAATAAAAATCTAAAATATGTGTATGGTATAAAAGTATTAAATATACTTCCAGTTGTCTGGTCCCCGTGTGGTGTGTGAGTAGTATATACAGGGTGTTTTTGCAGTCAGTGGTCAAACTTTCAGGAGTAAATATACTCTTGAACTTTTACTATGGGATCAACTTTCCTACTTGAAAAAAATCAGCTGTTTCCTACAAAAGGGCTACGGCATAGATATCATTTTGTAGGAAACAACTGAGTTTTTTTTCAAGTAGGAAAGTTGATCCCATACTAAGAGTTACTTATATTCAAGATTATGACTCCTGAAAGTTTGGACACTGACTAAAAAAACACCCTGTATATAACCATCAATGTCATATTGACAGATGTCACAAGCTCAGCCTATCTAGTTAGTTTATTTTATTTAGCCAAAAATCTAAATATAGTGTAGACAATAGTAGATTAAAGTAGAGTAGATCAAAATAAGTGTTAGGCATCTCTCTCATATGTACCAATAAAGGAGGATATAACAATTAATGCTATATTATTATTATCACCACTCAAGCGTAAGAAGGATATGTACGAACCAACACGTCGTAGCCCACAACAATACTAATGCAAGTGTGTATAAGTGTATATGAGTAAGTATATAAAATGTGTAATGTCTTATATTGGTTGGTCAGTAATAAATCATATTCTAATGGATCAAGATGTTTGATGTCTCCGTTGACACGACCTTACACCTGTAACACAAGTTCTTCGGATACTCGGCACGGGACCTAATTGACGTGGTGTAAAGCGTCCATAGATATATCCTACTATTTTTATAAATGTGGAAGTCTGTGAAGATCGTTGGATGGATGTATGTATGGATTAATGGATGTTTGTTATTCTTTCACGCAAAATTCGTTATGGTAGTAGTTTATGCTCTGGATTAAAACATTGGCTACTTTTTATCCCAAAAAAGTACAGCGTTCCCTTGGGATACTGGATTTACGCGGAGCTGCGGGCAAAAGCTAGTTATAAAATTAAAAACATTGAAAATAAAGGATAATTCTCTTAAAAATGTCGACCTTATATGTCTTGTAGCTCCTACAGTGTTGCGGGTCTCGTTACGCGGTGGTAATTGCATACCATCTGGCGATATGTCTGCTCGTTTGCATTGAACAGAGCCATACACATTTTCGTCTCTTTAATATAAGTAGAGACGCTCTTTTTGTTTTATCGTAGAAAATGTACGCGAAATTGTTTTAATCAAAAGCTCGAAAGAGTTGAAAACTTTTAATTGCGGTCACAAAATTTTCAAAATTGGTCACTCGTCCGTTTTTTGTTTCGCAAATTGTACAGCAATTAAATTAACAGCACCTGAGCAAACTCGGCATTACGGACCTCGAAACGATCAATCTTAGTGCGTACTTGGTGACGCGACACTGCACGGTGGTTGAGTGATGAGTGAAGATTAGAGTTTTCAATATTATATTGGTAGCAGTGGGCCTAGCAGGAACATTTGACAGCGGCGTAAACGTTGTCGAATGAAGGCTACTTCTCATAACTATTTCTTTTAAATTTTAAAAATGAGTGAGATATGCTAAGAGTAAATTTTATCTCACTTGCACGCGCAAGATTCGATGCGTGTGCAAATGCGACCACTTTATTTGTGACTGATGCCAGACTGCGATTAATTGATCCTTTTTAATTGCGAGATTTGGCCCTCAGATAAGCGGAAAAATAAGCCTTTGTATTATGATGCTATACATTACACAATGTGCTCTAGAAAGAGACGCCATGCTATGGTGATAAGCTCCCTAGCTTACTCGGATACCACGTCGGCGCCACCAAAGCTTTTGTGTATGGCTATTGTAAAGTTAAAGGCAACACTAGACAAGCTAGTAAGATTTAAAGTAACCTACAAGTCTCATCGCATCTGTGCTACTTATGGCCGTCAAGTGCGTACGCACTTTAAAATGGCGGCCGAAACAAAATGGCGCGGGCGAATAAAATTAAAATGGCGCCCAAAAAACACATGATACGCGGACTTAAATTCTTTTCGCGTGCACATCAAATCCATTACGGAACATTAAGCAGTGTTGTTCGTGACGTGAATAAAATTTGTCATTTTTCAAAACATTCAACATTTGTTTTTCCAGCCAAAAAATCTATGTTACTTATAATGTCCGTTTGATGTTCATAAAGCTTGTGACACACAGCACGGCGTTTTGGTTGTCTATGGTCATTTAGCAAGGCCAAGGAGGATTAAGTACTTAACTTGCTATTTAGCGAAACATTATAAATTTTATAACAACTAGTATCTTTTTTTATTAAAATTTATTAAAATTTAATGAGTAAAAATAAAAAATGCGTTAAAAAACACAAAATTTCATATCATAAAAATTTTACATGTTACGCAGTGGATTGAATTAAAGAAAAAAGTTTTACTTGAAACGATTGTTTTACAACCGGGCTACCAAATCTACCTAATTAGGTACTCCAACGTAAATATAGAATAAAAAAGACTACTTGATTTATGTGTGTGCCTACTACCTACGCATTTACGCAAGAGGCCGAAGAAATGAGCCACACATTTCAACCTGAAATTATCCTCAACCAGCCTAAAGGCGTGACTGACACACGTGACCTTTTCGGCCGTAAATCAATGTGACCCTTTCTAATTTATTATTATCGTCGGTCCATTATTTTTGCAATTACTTCCAGGTTTTGAGTTGACCTCTGCTAATGGGTGACCGCGCTACGTAAGTTGTGACAGCCATACACTATACAGGCGATCTGTAAAGAGTCAAAAAACGGAAACTTTTTATGTAGGCATTGACTTTAATAGGGCATTTATAAACATCCGCACTACCCAAAGGTTTACAGATGCTTTAACGGTCTATGACACATTAGATAGATAGCTTCCCATACCGATTTCGGTGATAGTGGCCAGTTTAATTGAAACAATGCCAGCTCAGGAGATACTTTTATAGTGTCCAAGTGTGTGCGTAGTACACAAGAGCATCTCTCTCCCTTTACCCTCGTAATTCAGTGGGACGGATGACGACACGACCGACGACCGACGCATGGATCATCTTTTTTGTCAGACAATCAGGTGATCAGCCTGCATTGTTCTAATAAGACTTGAAACTTCCAACGCGAACGCGGATATTGAATCCACGAACTCCGGAATCGAGAGCCATGCTTTTACATGCTCATCCGACGCGTGGATTATTATCTTTCTTGTCACACAATCAGATGATCTGCCTGCATTACCCTATCCAAACTTGTAAACAACATTTTTTGTTGTTCCAACGCGGGGATCGAATCCGAGTCGAGAGCTAAGATTTAAACCACTGGATCACGGAGGCATTACGGCCTACATTATTACGGTCATGAGACATTACTGCTGATATGACATGGCCAATTAACGTGTCTCCAAAGTAGAAAATAACTGATATTTCAAATGCTTGCGACTGAAACTCGTTACGCCCGTCTTCGAATAATCGTGTTCATTTAAAGCCTATTCTTGCCCTGTACCCTACGATTTATTTCAATTTGTTCGGGAATAGGTGAATGCCATATTTAATTTAATGACGTCATCAACCCTGTTATCCGGAACTATTGTGAGGTGTGTAATGGTACTTTATTTATCAAGTGGTAGTAAGTGGAAATTTGTGGATATTACAGTATTACTAGCTGTACCCAACAGACGGTTTTTTTTAATAACTGTCGGTGTTGATTATCCGACAGCCTTATTTCTTTATTTTAAGTAGGTAAATAAATTAACTTTTTTTTTGTATATAATTTCAGTTCCGCTCCGCTTTCTGTTCTTCCTTCCTCCTGTTGTCTCTACGTCTTGTTGTCTCTTGTGACTCGTTCGGTGATTTTCCTTGCCATTTCTAGGAATGCCCGTCTGTCTCTTTCCTTGTTCATTATGTCTCTGATGTTGGCTCTGTTTATGCTGTTTCCCATTTTTTGTTCCGTTTCCATTCTTGTCACCGTATGTTTTGCGCATTGCCACAGGCAGTGTAATACGGTTTGCTCCGATGTATTGTCACAGTCACATATGTTTGCATCTCTTTTTATGTGGAATCTGTGTAAGTATTTGCCGAACCCACCGTGGCCTGTCAACGTTTGGGCCATTACGTTGTCCATTTTGATGTTCTGGATTATTTTGTGGGCTTGGTGAACGTTTCCGAAGAAGTATGCAATTGGTTTGTGATTGCTTTTCTCTTCGTACTCCTTTTGTTATTCCTCTATTGTATTCCGTCTGATATAGTACTTCACTGCACTCAGTGGGACTGCAGAGTATGCTGGGGCAGTTTTTGAGTTTGTGGCCTCTTTAGCTAGGGTGTCAGCACGTTCATTTTCTTCTAACCCTGTGTGCGCTTTGATCCAGTACCAGTTTACATCGATGCTGTTTTCTTTTAGGTCCATTGGTAACGGGTTCAACTTGTTAGGGTCTGCCAACGTCTGTAGTGATGATCTTGAGTCCGATGCTAGACTGGCCTTCCTGTTTTTGTATTTTACTATCAATTGCACTGCCCGCCATATTGCCGGCAGCTCTGCCTGGTATACAGAGCAGTATCTTTCCAGCTTTATCTTGCTTGTTCGCTTTTCACTCTCTCCTTCCCACCAACTGACCGCCGCTCCCACTTTTTCTTCCAGCTTGGTGTGAGAGAAGGAGACTCTTCTCGCGCGCCGGGCTTTTGAAAAGGGCCTTGGGCGGGGAACCAAAACCAGGGGCAAAGCCCCTCTACTTGGGGTGGTACTCAACCGACCAGGGGAAGGAGTGGGAGTTTAATACTTCCGGGCCCCGACTTTTTGTGTCGGGGGGGAAGGTACGCAACGGAGTGGACGGGGTGGCAATAGGGCTGCCACTCGTCAGGCACCGGACGAATCAAGAAGATTTACACCGGCATTTGGTTTGCCGGCGTAAGGAAAGGTGGGGGGATACGATTCCACGGTGGGTGGGGCGCTGCTGCGCCAGGGCGCATCATTGCGTTGGGGGGGGGGGGGGGGGGGGGGGCATTAGTGCGCCAGGGCTCCTCCTCTTTGGGGGCGGCGGGGCGGGCTGCGTGGCTCCGCTGGGTCCTCTAGTGGGACGGCATCTCTTGGCATACGGCCATAGAGAGTCGGCGGTCCAGGGTGACCTCGAGGTACCTGGCTGTTCTCCCCCACGGGATCACAGCATCACCAATCTTCAGAGGCGCCGGAAGGGAGCACTTCTTGCTGACGGCGAGCGCCTGAGACTTGTCTGCGTTGACAGATAGTCTCCAGTTGCTCAGCCAGTCAGGGAGGAGATCCAGCGTCCTCTGAAGCTTGATGGCAGCATGTTCGGTGGTCAGCGAGGAGGTGATGTACGCCGTATCATCGGCGTACAGCGCCACGGTAGTGCCCTGGTCCGCGGGCACATCGCTGACGTAGAAGTTGTAGAGCCCTGGAGAGAGGGACACTACCTTGCGGGACGGGAGCGGTGATGGGGCGCTTGCCGGAGAGGACTCCGTCCACGCGCACCCTAAAGGTCCTGCCGGAGAGGAAGGAGGCCACTAACCTTACCAGGGGGGGAGGTACGTTGGCCCGGCTCATCCGAGACAGAGCAGACCCTCATGCTAGACACTGTCGAACGCCTTCTTCATGTCTAAAAAAACTGCGACCGACGATTCCTTTTTGTATGCCGCAACGGACAGGTGGTGGATGACTCGTACCAGCTGGAGAGTGGTACTGGTCAGCTGGGACCTGAACCCGAACTGTTCCTCACGAGGAGGGAGGTAAGGGGAGAGGTGTTTTAGAAGGAGAAGTTCGAAAACTTTGGATAGGGTAGAAAGGAGGGTAATGGGCCGGTAGCCCTCAGCCCTTCTTAGGTTCTTGTGGGGCTTGGGTATGGTTACAACCAGACCCAATTTCCAGGGGGAGGGGAAGTGGCCGGTCCTGACAATACCATTGTAGAGGTGAGTCAGGGCGGCCACCGTCCTGAAGGGAAGGTGGCGGAGAGCGGAATTCAGGATGCCGTCTGCACCGGGGGCCTTTTTTGGTTTAAGGCGACAGAGGGTCTTTTGGACCACCCTCGATGAGAAGGAGAAATTTGGAGGGGAGGGAAACCTTTACCTCCTCAGAGACCATTTGGGCGTGTTCCGTTGCGGTCGTCGGCAGCGGTGAGAATTGGCGCTCTAGGTGCTCGGCATGAATGTCTGCTCTATCCTCTGCACGGTACCTCAGGTTGCCATCTGGGTGAAGCAGGGGGCACACGGGGGCTGTGGCTCCGGTAAGGCTGCGGCAAAAGCGGTTGAGGGAGGGCCAGTCCTCCCCCGCCTCCTGGATGCGTCGGCTCCAGGCTGCAGCGTTGAGGTCCTCGAGTCCTTCACCTCTGCAGTGAGGCGGTTGAGCTGCGCCTTCTGCGTGGGGCATCGCGTGCGCTGCCATTTGCGGCGCAGGCGCTTTTTCTCCACTATGAGGTCAGCGATGTGGCGGGGAAGGGGGGGCCGCTTGAAATGGCGGCGTGTGGGCGGCTGGGTTGCCGCGTCCATTGCAGCTGTTATCGCCTCGGTGATCTGCAGCGTCATGGACTCGACGGTCTCTGCAGAATCAACCGGAAAATTGGGCGTGGACTCGTGCAGCTGCAACGTGAAGGCGTCCCAGTCGCGGACTGGGTAGGGGGGGAGGGGGGACGAACAAGGGATTGGCGCGTAAGATGGTCAGGACAGGAAGGTGGTCGGACCCAAGAGCCACATCGAAAAACTCCTGGTGGAGGTCGCCTGGGAGTAGGTGGGTGATGGCCACGTCGAGAACATCAGGTGAGTGTTGAGAGTTCTCGGGGCGCGTATGTACCCACCACAGAGTACCTGACTCGTTTCGAGTCAGCATGCAGGCGGTTTCCGCGTTGGGGACACGAGAGCCCCATCCGGGATGCTTACAGTTCAGATCTCCGGCAATCACAGTCGGCTCTTCTGATAGGAGCCTATGGATGTCGGAGATATCTAAACGTCACCCCGGAGGTTTGTATGCCGCGAATAGGCGTGTACGATGGGAGCCGAGGAGCCGTTCTACGCCAAGGGCGTAGAGCGAAGAAACCGCGGGGGGAGGAGCTGGTGCAGAATCCTCCTACCGACCAGAACGGCGAGGCCTCGACACACACGCTCGCGCCCCAAAAAGTCCTGGCGGTAAACATGGAATCCGGGGGCATTGAAACGGTCCTGGGGGGACAGGAGGGTCTCGCTCAGCAAGACGACGTCCACCTCGTACTCCCGAAGGAGGTGGCGAATCAGGGTCACCTTGCCACGGACCCCCCGGACGTTCTAATGGACGACCTTTAGGGAAATTGGGGCGTGGGGAGCCATAAGGATATTGGTTTGGCAAAGAGGGTGGCCCCCTCGGGGAGGACCCTTACAATGGTTTGGAGAATTTCTTCCCCGGCCAGGATTTTATTAAAGGCATCCAAAGCCAGGGAGAGCAGAGCTTTGATAAGCTGGGCCGTGGTCCTGGGGGACTCGCGGCGATGAGATGAAGGGGCGGCCCGAGAGGGCATAGTGGCGGTGTTGACCTCGGTCACTTTGGCGGCTTTTGTGGCCGGTTGCGCAGTGCGTTTAGTACGCAGGCGCGGGGGAAGCGGGGTACGCTGAGGGAGAGGGGGGGCTAAAACGGCATCGACAGCCGACGGAACGGCTTCAGCAAGAGGGAGGGGGAGAGCGAGGGAGTCCGTGGCGGCAGTGGAGGTCGCACCGGATTTGGCCCTCGTTTTGGTTCTGGTCCTAGTCCGTTTCCGCTGCTTCCGTACAGATGAGGGAGGGGCGGCGGAAGCGGCGGGGCGGGGAGTGGGATCATTAGCCTCCGCCATTAGAGATGTGGCGGTGGGCGGCGGCGGAGAAACCTCTCTTTCAATTATCGTGGGGGCGTGGCTTACCCGATTTGTGGTCCGAGTTGTGCGGGGAATGGGGCCCGCGTGACGGTTTCTGGCCTCCCGACGGAAGACCGGGCAGTTCCGACTGTTGGCAGGGTGAGGCCCCTTGCAGTTAATGCAAGTGGGCTGGTCTGTTGCAGGTCGGGGGCAGTCGGAGGCGGCGTGCTCCTCGCCGCATCTGACGCACGCCAGCTTACGGTGGCAGTTTCGGTTAGAGTGCCTAAACTGCTGGTAGCGGTGGCACTGGGCGGGGCCACTCTTCCCACGCCTGTAATACTGTTACCTGGTAGATGCCTGGTACCAGGTTCGGGGTGCGCTTTAGCAAAACGAAGTAGCAGCACCCGGGTCGGTCCTTCCTGGCGAGGATTCGGGACACGTGTTCTACTTCGAAACCTTTGGTGGAGAGATCTGCTGCTATCTCCTCGGTGGGCGTGTTGAGCGGTAGGCCGTGTATGCCTACCTTTAGTCCGTGGTCCTGGGGCAGCGCGTACGAGTACCAGCTGACGTGAGTGGACTCGCTCAGGTCAGCCAGGTACCGCTGCACACACCGATACTCCTTCTCGCTGTGTTGGGAGAACTTTACCCCCAGGCCGTACGGCTTGGCGTGCGGGGGGTGCCCCAGGAGGTCCCTGAGGCAGCGGAAGTGGCTAATCTAGTCCTCCAACCCCTCCACGATGAGTGGAGGGCACCGGGGGGCTGGTTTCGGCGGCGGTGTGGACACGTTCGCTGCGGGAGTGGCCGAGGTTACTGTGGATGTATCCATCGGCGAGGGGGTCCTCGAGGTAGAGGCCACGGGGGATCCAGATGGCGCAGGGGCAGTGGTCGCTGCGGCGTAGGTAGCCGCTTCCAGCTTGCTACCGTCTGTTTAGATTATAGGTGAATTGTTTGGTATTGTTTATAGCTCAGTTTCGTCCGCAATGAGCTGGAAGGGACTTCTTTCGGATGGGTGGGGCAGATCGAAAGGGTGAGCTGTTTTCGAGTGTTCTACCAGGATACTCTTCCATTGGTTTACCTGTTTTGATTTTATACAACAGACGGTTGTCTGTCTTAACTATGAACTGGAATAAAAAATAAACTACCTACATACACCTACAAACAACTACCTACTCCTACACCTAGGGCCAACACCTACTACCTACATGTGATGTGTGAAAGAGTTATCAACCACTGAGGGTTGCAGATTATTTCAGTACTAATATCGCTATTTTACAATAGGGGTTGGTGTTAGAAGGGTGGAAATTTAGGGATATATGTATTTTAATGCCAAATCATAAAATAATAAAAACAAAATACAAAAAATACAATTTTTGTTTGGTGTGGGCCACCATTATAACTTAGGGGTATAAAAAATAGCTTACAACCTTTTCCCATGCCTACCGAATACAACTGCAGAATTACATAAAAGCCCTTTCGGAGTAGTATTCTAACAAACAGCAGGCGTGTCTAGCGGTAGGCTCATCTATATTACAGGTTTTTAATAAATGTATTGCAGAAGGCACTTTTCCAAAAATCTGGCGAATCGGCACAATAAAATTAATTCCAAAAGCCGGTGATAAACCACCCGACGATCCGAAATCCTACCGTCCTATAAACGCTATTATCATGCTTAGGTAAATTATTAGAACGTCTTATTGTTCCCCGCTTGCTACCCGGTGGCCTGAAATTTAATAATCAGCAATTTGGATTTACCGCCGGGAAGTCTACAGTGGATGCAGCAATCGAGATCAGAAAAACAGTAAATATATCGGAGTGTAAATATGTAGTAGGTATATCTCTGGATATCGCGGGTGCCTTCGATAATGCCTGGTGGCCAATGCTACTACTGAAGTTAAGAAACAGAGGCTGCTATCGTAATATTTATTATTTAATTTACTCGTATTTTTGCAACGGCGTAACAAAACTTCAACTCGGCCATTACACACATTCCAAAAACTTAACACGCGGCTGCCCTCAAGGATCAGTACTATCGCCGCACTTGTGGAATATAAGTTTTGATTATTTATTATGTTTCACAGTAATAACACACAGGACTTCTTGCACTATTTCCACTTTAATAAGTATTTTACATTAATTTTAATATATTACACGACCGGTTTCGACAAAGTCATCATCAGGTGTCTTTGTCTTTGTCGAAACCGGTCGTGTAATATGTTAAAATTAATGTAAAATACTTATTAAAGTGGAAATAGTGCAAGAAGTCCTGTGTGTTATTACTGTGAAACATGAATTTCCACCAAGAACCTACAGTACAATCAATAACATATTTATTATGTGTTCCCTTGCCTCCTCTGTGCTCTCTGATAGGTTATGCTGACGATGGTTTTCTTATTATTCAAGCCAATTCGCGATCTGAAATTGAAAACAAGTGCCTCAACGTAATATCGAGTTGGGGCCACAGAAATCGATAAGAATTTGCAGCACAAAACCATTCAAGTACTTTTAAAAGGTTCATTAATATCAACTCCTTGCATTAAACTGAACAACATCAATGTGAAACGTAAACAGTCACTTTGTTACCTAGGACTTATTTTAGAAAATAAATTTACATTCCTGGAACATATAATACAGACCGGTGAGAAAGCTAAAAGGAATTTCTATTGTTTCACAAAAATATCAACGTCGACATGGGGCCGTTCATTTGAAACATTAAAAATAATTTATAATGCGACGTACCTCGGCAACAGACGCTATGGCGCACCGGCGTGGGCAGATAGGGCTACAATAGGAGCGGCCCGTCGTAAACTTTTGCAAAGCCAACGTCTCGCCTTAATATTTTTATGTAAGGCATACCGTACCGTAAGTACTGAAGCACTCCCAGTCTTAGCCGGAGTCCTACCAGTAGATTTAGAGATACAGCGTCGTGCAGCACTATATTATAAAAATAAAAAAATGACTAACTCTGAGTTTTTAAGCGCGAAAGAGAGTAATAAGATAACTAGATTATTCGAGCCATTAGATATTTCTATACAGAACCTAATTTCTGAGTGGCAGGAACGGTGGGAAAACACTATCAAAGGGCGTCACCTATATAATTTCTTCCCTTCGGTACGCGATCGACTCTCGAAGCAATGGATAGAAATAGACCACTACGTCGCTCAATTTTTGACAGGACACGGAAACTTTAAAGCGAAACTATTTGGATTTACATTAGTCTCGTCTCCGCTATGCGAGTGTTCGACCGAAGGTAGCCCTTATGAACAAACTGCTCATCACATACTCTGGGAGTGTGATCTCTGGTATGACGAAAGAATCGAAAATTTGAACAGCGTCCATTGTGTTTCTAGGGTTGTGTACTATGAAGATCTCGTGGGCTGTGCGAAGAGCTTCCGAGCTTTCAAACGTTTTTGTCATAAGTACTATTGGAAACAATGCAACACTTTTTTGTCATTATAAATGCATTGTAATCAACTGTCATATTATAAATTAAAACATTTAATTACATTCTGTCTTGTAGTCATAATAAAAAAAAAAAACATGTTATTCCTGTGGTGCTTCCCCTTTAATTCTGACTTTTTGTCATCACAATTTTTGCTGTCTCCCGCTTTGCTTGGGTAGGGAAACTGGAATACTTCCTACTCCTCCTACAATCTTCTGATTAATTTTGGTGCGGGTTCCAAGACAGATTTAGCATGTCCCCCGGGCCCCCCTGAGATCATATCAAAGGGTTTTTGCGATTGGTTACCACTGTCGATCCTGGCTACACAGGAGTTGCAGTGGTGGGTGTGGTGGGCCAATTGCCCGTTTAAAAATAACAAACACTGTGACACAAGAATTTTATATATATAACATAATTTCATCGTACTATACCGTAGTACATTAATTTACCTACATATTTTAGCCTACCCGCTGTGGTAGATATATTGCTCACATTGAAGAAAGAGAGAGAGATATATAAAGAGAGAGAGTCTTAAAACTATTCATAACTTAAGAACGGCTGGCCTGATTTAAATGAACTTATTTGAAAGGTTACGTAACGTAAGGTAAAGGTTTTCCTCTTTCTTCGTTTGCGGGACACGTCTTACCGGGAAGTACATATAAAATATTCACAAACAAACATAAAATATATTATAATATAACCTACATACATTATTTTACCCAAGCTGTGAATATTACAAGCTGCTTACAACGAATTATCGTTGTAAGCAGCTTGTAATATTCACAGCATTATTTACCATAATGACGTCATCTAATGATGACGATGATGAAAATCTTCATATCATTTTCGCTGAGTATTTTTCACATTCCATTAAGTCTGTTCTATGTCGGGGAATTAGGCTAACACTTACTCATTACTTACCTACTAACTCATCACTTACTTGTTTTCTTACCGTAATCTAATTCAGCGCCGCGTAATGTATTTAGAAGCAAATAATCATAAATTATCCACATTCGCTATGTAAGCTGTAAATGATTATGATATTTAATTGTGTTTGCTTTGATATATTTCGCGCAACTTTATAGAATATTGTGCTATGCCCAACATACCAAGAAACAAATTAAAAAACTTATTACATACAAGCAAAACTCTACTTTTGGATAATTTTGCTCCTTGAATTTATTTACTCACTTTTAGAAACTAAGTTTGAACGAACACGAAAAGAATTAAAATTTTTGAATTTTTTTTTATGAGGTATGAAACTAAGTGCGTTTTTATTTTCGAATTTGTAGGAGCAAAAACTTTAAAAAGTAAATTCTCCTAAAATAAATCATATGCAGCAACTAACAGTATTTTTATGCATATATCGTGGAACTTCAGTAAGATATATCGGGACTCGCCGTCTTTGTGCCTTTGATTTATCACCACTAAATCTACCCTCACTATACTTACCGGCTTAATCGAAACAAAATACTTCCTACGGTCATACAGAGTTAGTGAGCCAGTAAGAAATATGGCCGGAGAAGAAAGCCGCACCTACGTTTGTGAATTTATGGTATACCAGTTTTTGCCTGCGTCTCAAGCCGCGTGGAATGTGAATCTCAAAAAATACGAGTTTCGTTCAAATAGATTCAGCCCCCTTTTTGGGATATGATCTGAAATCTAAAGCTTATGTGTGTCCAGACCCTAAACACTACCATACCAATTTTAGTTCAAATCGGTTCAGCCCTATACACAGATATAGACAGTCAAACATACACACATAAATATGCAGTATCCCACGAAAACACTGTACTTGTACAGAATAAATAGTAGTGGGTGTGTTATGTGTTGAAGTGGTAATGCAGAGCCTAATCGACTTCTAATATATACTTTCCATGCGTCGGATGGGCATGTAAAAAGTTGGACCTGCGCTCTTTGTCGGATCGCAGTTGGATCTCTCGACAGTCGTGTCGGTTATCCGTCCTACTAGGCTTCGAGAGTAAAGGAAGAGAGAGTGCACTTGTGTACTGCGCACATACTTGGGCACTATAAAATAACTCCTGCGTAGCTACACATGTACGCTTTGTTTCAATGAAAGCGGTCACCGTCACCGAAATCGGTGTGGAGAGCTATTATTATCTACTTCCATAACAAAGGACACTGGCGAATCCTGCCTGATTTTCCATCAAGAGCGGCCAAGTTTCGAACATATGTGGTTTTATAGTAGATACTTAAAAAGTAATTATATAAAAAATATTTTTAAGACTTGGGAATAAAAAGTTATGAATATTCGAATATCAGAGAATTCATGTACAAAATACGTACTTATCTGTGGTAATCGTTGTCATCACATCTATATAGTCTATGGTTACCATGCTGTAAATTGTCAATTTGAGGCGTAAAAGCTCCATCTTGTGGCCCAGTAGATATATTTATTTTAATTGGAGTAGAAAATTATTTTCTTTTTTTATAGCTCAGCAGTTTCGTACTAGTTTTATAAAAAAATATTATCTATACTATTTATATTTATTTACTAAGAAAAATAATAATTATTTTTTTGCATTTCGTAACGCGAAAGCGACATCTATCATTTATCTGTAAGCATATTGCGTTTCCAAACAAACTAGTTTTTAATTTCATTACGTAATTGACATCGCAAATAATAGATGTCGCTTTTTAGCAAACCGCCACTAGAGCAATATATTGAACAACAAGGTAAGGTTATATTTAATCAATTATCTTTTATCCCCCGAGTTTGATGTATTGTTCGCGCCTATAGCACGGCAACACTTCGCGTACCACCACAGCGCTCGCGGGGCACGCGGCGCGCGCAGGGCGTGCGGGGACTGGACGGCAGCGACTAGCATGCGCTCAACCGCAGCCACTACACATAGTGAAAGAAATGCGGGACCTGCTTACCACAAAGATGAATCCACAATAAGATCAGCTGACATTCCGCGCAAAACAAGATCACCTGGATTAGCCTTCGACGGCACGTAACACTCACAACCCACCGTGCTTTCCTGTATTTCACAAACACGATTTTTTATAAATGGCTTGAGTTGGTTCACAGGTGTTGACAACCATCCCAGCACTATTGATGAATCACACAAAAATATGTACCTATTTATGTTTATAGTTAATGCGTTTCTATCTTTAGTGCACAATCTTGTACCTAACAATGCACCACACAATTCCAAACGCGGAATAGTCATTGGTTTAATAGGTGCTATGCGATTTTTCGAAGCGAGTATCGAAACTTTGATTCCGTCTAACCGATTGACCGAGCGAATATATAGACAAGCACCGTAGGCGCGCTCCGAAGCGTCACTAAAGACATGCACTTCACGCGTTACCGCATCGTTGCAAAAAACCCACCGAGATATGTTTAACCTATTAAGTGAAGTTAAGGTATTAACGAACGATTGCCATAGATGTGCAATATCGTCGGCTACGTTATCGTCCCACTCGGACTTACTTATCCAAAGTTTTTGCATTATAATTTTTGCTTCTAAAATACAAAGGCCAACTAAACCTAAAGGGTCAAAAACTTGGCTTATGACCGATAAAATATGTCGCTTCGTTATCCTTTGGTGTTTATCTATACTAATGCGAAACGAAAGACAATCGATGTCGCATTACCAGTTTACACCTAATATTTTAGTACCTAAATTTAAATTGTTACGCGAAAGATCTAATGTATTAGTTACGTTTTCTTGATTCTGAATGATTGCTTTCAATATTTCAGGACTATTTGATTGGAATTTACGTAGATTGAATTTTGCTGACGATAAAATATCTACTACCTCTTTACATAAGTCTATTGTATCTGTTATTATGTCTCTGCCAATTATGTAATCGTCAATATAACAATTTCGTTGCATTGAAAATTTAACGTGATCGTTACTGGCTTTATCAGCGAGACTCACTAAACACTTAGTTGCTAAGTACGGCGCCGACGCTGTTCCGTAGGTTAGAGTGTTTAATGTATATGTACGGAGAGGGGCGTTTTGATCGAAACGAAAAACAATTTTTTGTAAGGATCGCTGAGACTCATCCAATTTAATAAATATATACATTTTCTGAACGTCACAGGACACTACGAATTTGTGCTGCCGGAAACGAATTAAAATTGAAAAAAGATCATCCTGCACAGTGGGGCCAACCATCTGCAAATCATTAAGTTATACGCCTGACGACGTTTTAGCTGACCCGTCGAACACCACCCGTAACTTTGTGGTAGTGCTAGACTCGCGTATGAACCCGTGATGTGGGAAAAAATACCTAATGTTTCCGTTATGCTCGTTATCAGTGTCGAGCGTCATATGACCCAAATCTAGATATTCCCTCATAAAATCTAAATACATCGATTTAAATAATGGATCGCGTTGAAATCGCGTTGAAATTCTGTCGAGAGCGAGTGCGTAGAAGATATTGAATCTAGTTCCCAAAATTTGGCCAAATCTGTGTTGATTTCTGGCTGTGTTAAAAAATTACATATTATGTTATTGCAAGACTTGTGTGAAAGGGATTTGTGTGAGCTAACACTGCCAGACATAAGCCACCCTAGCCTGCTTTCACATAATTTTGGTTTATTCTTGCCTAAATCAATACGATTATTTAGTATTACGTCCCAAAATACTTCTGCACCTAAAAGTATGTATATGACTGACGATATATGAAAGGAAGAGTCAGCTAGTTGTATGCCCGTAGGTATTGGAATCTTGCTAATATCGATTGGCCTAGACGGTAACATTTGTGTGATTTGCGGTAAAATAAGACAGCTGATGTTAAGTGTATAACCACCGCAATAAGATTCAATATGTAAGTTACAAGATTGTGAACTAAAACTGGTTTGGTTGTTAACACCTGTGGCTGTGGAGTACGTACCGTGTCGGGTCAAACCCAATTTGTTGCAAAAACTCGAACTAACGAAGTTGGCTGTACTGCCGTTGTCTAGAAGTAGGCGCGCGTCGTACTTCTTGCCTTTTTCGTTAATCACCTTCACCTTAGCTGTGGAAAGCAAAACATTTATATCAGTAGTAGGCTGTATAAATGAAGCGTTGGTTGATAGCGTTATATTTTCTGACGATTTAGGCATCGGATCACAAAAGGGCCTATCAGGTTTGTCTGTGTGCAAAAGAGTGTTATGTCTGCTGGCACAATACTTGCAATTCGACAATTTGCATTTTTTTTCAAAGTGGCCTTTACGTAAACAATTTGTGCAAACCCTTAATTCTTTAGCCTTTTTTATTCTAGATTCAACTGATAAGCTTTTAAATGATTCGCAATTATATAAAAGATGATTTTTAGAACATAATGGACATTGATGTGATTGTAAATGAAATTAAAAAAATATTCAAAATTAAATTATTTACAAAGAATAGTTGCATATTTTTAAAAATTTATTTACAATTTAAAACATAAAGATAAAAAATAAAATGTGCGCTTACACATAATGAACTTCAAAATTCTTTAACATGTATTATTCTTGCAGGACAACAACAAACGTATATTGAGGAATACAATCTTTTAAAGGCAGGAAAGCTTTTGCCACGAAAAAGCAGACTTAATTGTTTATCTCCATTTGTGGATACTAGCGACGTCATTCGTGTAGGTGAAAGGATTAAAAATTCACCTTATGATTATAATGTGAAACACCCAATATTATTATGTAGCAAACACAAACTAACCAAATTAATATTTGAATCGCAGCATATAAGCCTATTACATGCTGGTCCACAATTACTTTTGTCAAATATCTATCAAAATTATTGGCCTGTGGGAGGCAGAAACTTAGCGAAATCTTTAGTTCATAAATGTTTGAAATGTTTCAGGTATAAAACCGAAAATTTGCAACCTGTAATGGGACAGCTTCCTGCCGTTCGTAGTAAACTTGAATTTCCCTTTCTTCATTGTTCAGTAGATTATGGGGGCCTAGTACATATAGCTGACCGGAAAGGTCGAGAGTGCAAGCTAACAAAGTCTTCCCTATGTATAATTGTCTGTCTCGCTACAAAGGCCTTGCATTTGGAGCTCGTCACTGAGCTCACCAAACAGGCTTATATGACTGCGTTACATCGATTTGTCGCAAGCCGCGGTAAGCCGCGCAGTATACTGTCCGACAATGCCACAAACTTTATCATCACTGCTAACGAGCTTTCTTCTTTCTTACAGGAACCTGATATTCCGTCTGAGTTCGCCAACGAAGGTATAGAATTTTCTTTTGTACCTCCTTATTCTCCGCACTTTAATGGCATCGCCGAAGCGGCCGTTAAATCAACAAAGCACCATTTAAAATGGTTACTACAACAAACTCACTTCACTTATGAAGAGTTAGCCACTTGCTTAACTCAAATAGAGGCAGTCTTGAATTCACGTCCTCTTACTCCTCTCTCGTCCGATCCTCTTGATTTTTCCGCCCTTACTCCCGCTCATTTCCCGATCGGACGCTCGCTCACATCAGTGCCTCAAGCACGGGTTCCAGATGGCAACATGACGAGCCTCGAACGTTACCAGCGAGTGGCCTCCATCAAGGAACATTTTTGGTCTCGTTTTCACCTAAAGTATATCTCTACATTACAGAAAAGGACCAAGTGGCACGCTCCTTACGGTGCCATATCAGTGGGCACGTTTGTGCTCATCAGGGACAAGGCCACCCCACCTCTCTGCTGGCTGCTGGGTAGAGTTGTCCACCTGCATCCCGGCGACGACGGTGTCACAAGAGTAGCCGACATCAAAACCAAGAAGGGCGTCAACCGGCGGGCGTTCAACAACATCTGCCCTCTTCCTATTGAAGACATCTCTTCAACGGGGGGAGCATGTTCGCGCCTATAGCGCGGCAACACTTCGCGTACCACCGCAGCCCTCGCGGGGCACGCGGGGCGCGCGGGGCGTGCGGGGACTGGACGGCGGCGACTAGCATGCGGTCAACCGCAGCCACTACACATACGGACTCCTCGGCAGCTGGACAACTACGCTAGGCTTAATAAACGTATAATTACAGTCCGCTTTTCATTGAAGGATCCACAGGATGTGGCGGAATAATTAGCCCCACAATCCTGAATCGCGCTATCGAAGTTTTCTATGATCGGCACTATATATACGACATCTGAAATTCATACAAGTGGGCTGACCTGACCTGACCGAGCATACCACCACGCTCGGTCGGAGATCTCCCTTTGGGGCTTACCACCACATCCCCACATTGGTGACCCCGATGTGATACGCCTCCTTCTGGACATCATCATCATCATTCCCCACCCCTCCGCACCATGCCAGCCAGCTTCAGCCTCATCGGGTACCTCGACCACCAGCCTCAACGTACCGCGGCCTGGTCCGAACCCTCATCGGCTTCAACGGGCCACACTCCCTACAACGAGCGGTCAGCAAGCAGAGCACACACCTCTCCTGGTCAGCACGTAGCATCGGCCCGCACGGCAGCACTCCGACTCACTGGAGCCCGTGCAGCAGCAGCACAGTTCCGACTCACTGGGACTCTCTGGCACTGGCGACTCAAGCAGAAGACTCGAGATTCGACCTCCGGTCTTCGGGGGGAGTGATGTGGCAGACCAATTAGTGCCAAAATCCTGATCAATATGTTGAGGAGGCAAAGTAAACTCCTGTGGATCCTTCAATGAAAAGCGGACTGTAATTATACGTTTATTAAGCCTAGCGTAATTTCCAGCTGCCGAGGAGTCCGTATGTGTAATGGCTACGGTTGACCGCATGCTAGTAGCCGCCGTCCAGTCCCCGCACGCCCCGCGCGCCCCGTGTGCCCCGCGAGCGCTGCGGTGGTACGCGAAGTGTTGCCGCGCTATAGGCGCGAACATATAATATTATTGCTTTTTTTGTTCCTATATTCATAAAGTTCAACTTACAATAAATACTTTTTGTAGCCTCGTATTTTAATTATACTATGATACTTAAGTACATATTTAATAATATTATTTATTGTATTACTAGCAATTATCTAATGCCGGGTAGCAAGTCGGTACTATTACATGCAAGGAACTTTTAGAGAACCATTGAAGCCAGATATAATTTCCTAAGGCTAAACATTTAGCTGTCCATTATATGGGTACAATACGGTCTAGTTTTGGGAACTCACCCGGCCCGAAGCCCCATAACAAACGCTTTAGATAACATGAGGATATGAGTACTTATGAAATGAAACTCACTGAAAATGTTTAAAATTTTAAACTAAGGGTCAGTTCACACGCAGCGCTGCATTTTTAAGATAGCTATTGAAAATTGAACATTATTTACTACACAAAAAGATACACGTTATACATGTACATGTGCATCGCGGTGCAACTTGACATTCGAACTCTTACAATGAAACGTGTGTTCTATAGTAAATGAAGTTCAATTTTGTATAGCAATCTTAAATATTGCAGCGCAGCGTCGCGTATCGTCTAGTTTCGTTGTGAATTGACCCTTCCTATTTTCTTTTTAAACATAATATTGCTGTTACTTCAGATAAGGACTGTGCAAACTTAAACCAGGAAGGTTATCTTCGTATTCATTCCATTCTTCAGTTTGACATTTTATTTAGATACTAGATGTTGCCCGCGAAATCGCACATTTTTCCGCAATAAACAGCCTATGTCCTATTCCATGGTCTACTCTATATCTGTGCCCTATTTAATCAAAATTGGTCTAGTACTTTCGGAGCCTATCCAATGCAAACATATAAAAAAATCACAGATTTCGTGCCTCACACGACTATTGAGCACATTGGAAATTAATTTACGAAATACGAAACAACTTGACTTTTTATAAACAGGTTATGCTACAGGGCAAACTGTAGTGTGTGTATCACCTCCCTATATATTGTAATGTAAGTTAATTAAATGGGCAGTTAATAAACGTTATTCGCGAGCACAACATCTTTGATGAGACTCCCCAAGCCTGCACATTGCATGGCGACCCTGCCAGTGCTGCCTCGTGGCAGCGCTGCGCAGATGGAACAAGAACAATAAATACTATAAAAAGTGATGTGAAGTGTGAACTTTAAATACAATGGAAAATTTGGACATTTAAGTGTAAAAAAAAAGAACTTTAAAATTATATTTACCGGCCGTTAGTTAGGAAATAAAAAATGTAGGTTTAAATATATTAAGTAAATAGTGTAGAAACATAAATACAAATCTATAAGTGCTAATAATAATCATATATAAAAAATATTTAATGAACAAAAAAAAACTGTAAGTACGACTTTTAATGGAAATAAAAGTGTGACTAAAAATATGTGAACCGAGAAATTAAAACCAAAAAGTTGCAAGAAGAATATTATAATTATAGGCGTAATGAAGAAGAACAAAAAGAAAATCGAACAGAGAAAGCAAAATAGATTTCAATATTAGGTACTTGATTCTAGAAATTAGAGTACAGAACAAAATATTGGCCATCAGTTGAAGACAATAAATTTGAAGATTTTTGAGTGAAGATGATGAGCAGGAAGTCGGGAGTTGATGAAGTCAGAGGAGTGGAGATGTTGAGCAGGCAGCTGGGAGGTGTTGGAGTCAGATGAGTGGAAATGGTGAGCAGGCAGCCGGGAGAAGTTCGAGTCGGAAGTTGGCGCAGCTGGGAGATCAGTGAGCAGAGCACAGAGATAAGAATAATTGGACGTCGGTTTTCTTTTTCTAGGCTTATTACGTAACATTTTCATAATTTTAGAATTTAACCTTAATCGAACTATTTTACAAATTTAAAATGAATCTATGTACTAATAATCAGCAATTATTTACTTACGCAGTTGGTTAACGCATGTAGGTAAGTCGCCTTTGCTGGAAAAGCGTCAAATATCCGCGGTGCCAGCACAGCATTCGCGCAACGAAATGTAAGTAGATACTCTTTGTTAATCAAGGCTAGGGCTGTAAAGTAATTTTTGAAAGTTTTATTTGAATTGGTAATATCAATGACTATTAACAAGTCGTATAAATTATGTGTACGACTTACATGGATTTACTTAAAAAATATTTACATTCGTATGAGATATAACGTAATATTATTGTGAAGAGGATTAGGAATGTGATATTTAGTTTGTAACATAGCTACTTTAAGCTTTATGTAGGGATGCAAAGAAAATGTTATTTTGTAGTAAGGATTTGGGTTTTAGTTTCATAAGAAGGTATTTGATTGAAATAGGACTGTTATTAGGTAGACGGATGCGTCGATGTTTGGAATTTCTAGTAGCTGTTGGCCTCATCACCCAACGGTTAATGGATGTTTTAAATATTGAAAGCATCAAAATGGAATGGGTTTTTTTGTTAGGAATTTGGATAGGTTAAGGTGAAAAATGCAATAGTGCATTAATTAAAAACTAGCTAAAATGCTATGTATGCGTAATAAATAAAAATATGCTAAAAGCATGAATAATAAAATACGCAAGGGGATCCTTCATTCGATCATGGTGTAAACGAGATTTCTCTGTGAGAATAGTTGGAGGTCAAGAAGCCTTAAAGCAAACCCTTGGTATTAAAATATGGTACAATTATGGTACAAAAAATAAAATAAATGGTACTTAGAGCATGCTCGGCGGGAACAATCCTCCACTTAATAAAAATGGTTGGAGACATAATATTATGTGTCGGTTAGTCTTAAAAAAGGTCTCGTTATATGTTGTATAAATAAAGTATTGTACCAAATAAAGTGCGCACATGAAGTATAAAAATAAATAAAGTAAACTTTTTAAATTATTTATTATTATGGTAATAATAATAAATAATTTAAAAAGTTGACTATAAATAAAATTATGAAATGATGTACGAGTAAATATTAAACATGAATAATAAAGATTCATTGAACCATGATTATGAAAAAGCATGCATAATATGAAAATATTTAAAAAGAAAAGATAAATGATAATAAGGTACCTGACGATGTAAAATGTAAGTGACTGGCCAGTCCACTAATCAAATAATCAATCACTATTAATAAAATAAATGTAATAATATAAGTGAAATGAAATGATTAAGAAAATGAATATGAGAATGGAATGACTATATAGTAAAATGGGGATTGTAATTTTTTTTAATGAGAGAATATAATTAGTAAAATAATAATATTGAGGGGGTAAGGATTTTTGTTTTGTTTGGAAATATTAAAATTAAATATATAATAATACAAATAAAATTTATTTAAAACAGTTAGGTATGTAACCATGTGAAAAAAAATCGTAAGTTGAAATTGAGTCGCATGTCGTCAACATCCCATGACCCATCACGAATGTAATTACAATCATGTTTTTACAAATAAAATAAAAATAGCACAGATTTGTATTTATTATTATTTAGGTAGAATAAGCTGGTATTAAGTAAGAACTAAAAATAAAAATAACAATAAAAAGTAATTAAGGACGTTTTAATATTAATTTATAATAAGAAAACAAAAAAAATATGTATCCAATTTTTTTTTCAAAAATACGGGGGAGGTGTAGGATGTGTATCACCTCCCTATATATTGTAATGTAAGTTAATTAAATGGTCAGTTAATAAACGTTATTCGCGAGCACAACATCTTTGATTAGACTGCACATTGCAAACCCTTAACCCAAACGTCTTTGTTTTAGGCTCAAATTGTAGTTGACTAAATTGTCCAGAGGAAGTTTTCTCAAATTTTTGATGTGATAACGTCTTATAATTCGATGGAGCCGGCTGCACGCACGAAAAAACATGACTCATGCGACGTTACCTCGCTCTGAGGCGTTCTATTTAAGGCTTGAAGTGCAAGCGAGAGCGCGGAATCTGTCTCTCTCCTACTTGAGTGAGCGATCCATCAGTATTTTCTTATGACGTTGTCACGTTCAACTATCGTCAGTAAACCGACTTTACAGACAACCGATTTTTTATATCATTCTTCGTTTCCAAAATATCGAGTGCCAAAATACAAAATTTGTAAAAAAATGTTTTTTTAAATCTACTATTTCGGCCATAACTATTTTTTTACTTTCTCGAATAATTCTTTTTGCACTTTATAGCTCTCATAAATATACGCGTCTTTTGACCCTTTTTTGAATATCATATCTTCACAACTCTCTGAGATATAAAGGGATCGCACTTTTTCGTGAAATCGGAGCCTGCACTCGAGCGAACGACAATATATTTCCAATGTCAAAACTTTTCCTCTTTACAATTTTTCTATTGTCAAGTTTTTTTGCTTCAGATAAAACCACTTAACATTTTTAATTCTGAAACACGTTTAAGCGCTTTAATTGATACAGAAAATTAAACTAAATATCTTAAGAGCCCTCACCTTGAATATCAATAAAAAGTAGCCGATGCCCGCGACCTCACTCGTAATTGATCTGAAAATGTGCGATTAAATTTGGATATGTAATGGCTAAAGGCCTGTTTCACAATCTACTGACAAGTGTTACATAGCTTTTTTGCATGTTTTATCTCCGTCGCTCGATATAAAGTAAGCAGCGAGAAAACTTCCGAATAAGCTATCCGACACTTATTAGAAGATTGTGGTAATAATATAATCGATTTTACACAGGTATAAACGCATTCAACCTAACAAACTCTCCACCTTTATATTACCAAATATCAATTTCCATTCCGATACCATTGACGCCTCATATAAATCCACTTACTATTATGACTAGAAATCTACTAGTTCGGATTTAATTTAGCTACAAACACACGTCTGGCGGCCGGCCAGCTCGTATTGGTTGTTTGCATCATTGCCCATCGTAACTTCGTCGTACCGCATAAATCATCGTATATGAAAAACCCTGTATATAAAAGTGTATACATGACGGAAACGTGAAAACGAGAACGTGCCGCGTGTTATGTATCCAGTATGAATAAATGAACCGTGGGAATGAATGGGGGGTTCGACCAGATTAATACGGCCTCATAGAAAACCGGCGGCAATCGTTATATATATGTGCATTGTGTTTTGGCGACGGGGTGAGTATACCGGAGGCCTATAGGGAGTTGGGAATTTTATAAATGACCGGGAACGCTCTAAGTGTCCATGGGCAATAGAATTCCCTTACCATTGTGCGATTCGTCTGCTCTTTTCATGTCTGCATTTATAATAAAAGGAATACGAAGTTATCACACTTTCATACGAGTTTCATATGAAAGTGAGATAACAATTACGTTCTGTATGTTGTTAACGGAAAGTTCACGTAAACTAACGAAACGAATAGACGACGTATAAGTGAAAATCCGGATAATCGAATAAATGAAGAAAATTAGTTTCTGTATTTTACATAAGCATAGTGCTAGGTAATTATTAAAAACTAGCTGTCCCGACACACGTTGTTTTGTATTAAGTATAAACCTCCCATATTTCTCGCCGTTTTAACCTTCCTGAACTTCCACAATTATTTCAAGTCCAAAGTTAGCCTAATCGGTCCAGCCGTTCTCAAGTTTTAGCGAGACATTGGATTTGCAATCTATTTTTAGTGTTCCGGAACCCTACAAATGGAACCCTAAAAATTAGTTTCGCTCTGTCCGTCCGTCAGAGATGAAAAATATTTTTTCATTCTACCCTGGGTGGGATATCGTCAAACAGGTCTTTTAAAATCAAGGCAACGTTTCATACATGACGTTTTTACTAAGTCAACAAGTAATTTTTCGAGTAATCGGCCTCCCAAAGTGGTTTGTAAATTTGTCTCCAACCCCCTGACATTTCTAAACAATGAGACTTAGTAACTTGCAATTTTCCATGCTGATAGATCATGTTAAATATTCCTTAGGAAAATTATTTGTCATGGATGTGTATTAAATATGTGTATAATATATTGAAATACATAAATATGTATTATGTGCACAGTATAAAAAGTATTAAACATATTTCGGTTGTCTGGTATGTACCTGTAACACAAGTCCGTCGAGAACTCACCACGGGACCAGATCGACGCGAAGTGGAAGCGTCCCTACATATTATTATTAGTGTACTTCTGGCTATATTAGAAGTATAGTAAGTCAGAGGCCGATGCGGCGTGTACATCAGTGTGGTGGAGTCCGCGGCGGGAGGCGCGCGTGTGTTGTGTGTGTCGGATTATACGTGCCGGTGAGTAATAGTGAGTAACGTAGTAATACGCGTGAGGTGGAGTAATAGTGAGTAATATAATTGAGTTTCATTTTTTTATCATATTTTCAATGAAAGTTTTGTTTTAAATTTTTTTTTATTTTTTATAAAACTTATTATATTTTAAAAGATGATAATATTATTTAGCGACAAAGTGTTTTGAAAATATAATAAAAAAGTATGTACAATACAAAAAAAAAAGACAATTAAAAGCAAAATTGATGGGCGTAATTATTAAAATAATTTTATTTTAATTTTCTCATGTAACGTGCATTTACTAACATGACTCATTGTGGTATTCACATTATTAATTTGTAAATAATTATTGTTTTATAATAAAACAAGTAATTAAAAACTTTAATTCGGAAACTTAAATTTAATAATAATTGCAAGACACTTTTTGTATTTTATGTTTTTTTCTTTAGTATTATAATAAAATAATACTTAATTTTAGTTTAATGTTGTACTCAGAATACGTGAAGTCATCGTGCACTTCTATAAATCTACCTTATATCTATTTAAGTAGAAAATGCAAAGTAACAAAGCGGAAAGATGATAAATCAAAGGATGAACGTAGCATAACTTGATGGATAGTTTCAACCTAATCCCTTCCACCAGTGAATAACTGTGGGAGATAAAAAAACTTAGCCTAGTTTTTAATGCATAAAAATTAAAGAATAGTCATTATTCTTATATGCAAAATACTGATGGTCTATTTGCCAGAAGTTAGTCCTATAATAATAGCTCCCCACACTGATTTCAGTGACGGTGGCCGGTTTAATTGAAAGCAGGCCAGCTACGCAGGAGTTATTTTATAGTGCCCAAGTGTGTGCGCAGTACACAAGAGCACTCTCTCTTCCTTTACTCTCGTAACCCAGTGGGACGAAAAACCGACACGACTGGTGAGATATCAGGCGCAGGTCCGACTTTTTACATGCCCATCCGACGCATGGATCATCTTTCCTGTCAGACAATCAGGTGATCAGCCTGCATTGTCCTAACCAAACTTAGAAACAAGATTTTTTGTTATTCCAATGCGGGAATCGAACCCACGACCTCCGAGTAGAGAGCCAAGCTCTAAACCACTAGACCAGGGAGGCTGTTATATGTTTCATTGTATTATGTTTCAGTCCTATAATGGTGTCCCATTAACAGTCTCATTTAAAATGTAGTTAAATATGAATACTGTGAGTGGTGCAATTAGTAACATATTAGTTTGTTTTAATACTATGCGCATCAATGAAAGTGAAGTTATTTATTGGCAATTATTATATTAATGCGTGAAGCTAAAACTTTCAGTACACTTTTACGAGAATTGTCAATTGTGCAACCGCAGGAGTATGAAATTCGACAAATCAAAGGTTACGTGAAGGAAGGCGTGCAAAAAGCTAATATTTTTTTAAAATAATGTGTAGAAATAAATAAACTATTTAAAAATACAACAACACACACTACCATACATTATAGTCTATTAACACTCTACCGTGCGTTTGATAGATTTTTTTTTTTTAAATAAAAATGTCGGCTTGCAATGTTTGTATGTGTCAAGTAAAGAGGCGGGAAATATAATTTTCGTTTTAAATTTTCAACACCGTATTTTTAAAGTTTCAAGTCTAAAGTTTAGTCAAAGTTCAATTAAATAGTCAGTGCAGTCAATGAGTCAGTCGATTCAGTAAAGTAGTAGAAGCTTTACTGAAAGTTCCTAGGGAGTTTTGGAGGGAGTGCAGTCAATGAGTCAGTCGATTTAGTAAAGTGGGAGAAGCTTTACTGAAAGTTCCTAGGGAGTTTTGGAGGGGACACAAAATAGCACGTTTTTTGTAGTTGCCCTTACTTGTGCACGTTAACGAATATTTAATGGTTAATATTCTACCAATATTGTAATATTGTTACATATCAAAAACCGGAAGAACACAAATTTATGGAGGACATACAAAAACAACAACGTCACACATTGAATTCTCCCGGCAAACTCCAGGTACAATTTTGTTACACGTTGACGTTTGTCAATCTGTCACATTTACTTTTTTTTTAATTCTATCTAAGAGTTAATGTTTATAACCTAATCAAAATTAAGAATATAAATATAATATATATAAATTATTGTGGGAGAATGTCGACCTCTAGTAAAATAGACTGCCGAGTTTATAAGATTAAGACGAGATAAATAAGACGACGCTATAAGATTTGAATTCGAATTTCTCAGGTAATTATGAATATAGATTGATGAAATTTGGCATAGTTATAGATTGTGTATAGATTTCAGTTTTGGCATACTTAAATAATAAAATTTTATAGTTTACGGATAGCTGTCCATACATACTATAAAGTGGGGAGAAAACATCCTTTTTATTACATACCCATCATGTGGGGTATCGTCAATTAGGTATACTCTTAAAAGTTAAGGTTTCATACTTTTATTACAAAGTCAATCATTTTCATGTAGTCGGCCTGCAAAGTGTTTAATATTAAGTTCCCCCCCCCCCTGGCATATCTATACTCTAAGAGAAAAAGAAAGTTCATGACGTATCAGCATGGAAACTTAACATGCTGATACGTCATGAACTTGAAATGAAAACAAGTGAACATGATAACAGGGAAATTATTTTGAGTGAAATCGGACAATCAATTTCGAAGTAATTTAAAGAAAACACGTTGGTAGCTACGGGACCCTCCATTGCCATTGCCACGGTTTTGGTTAGGTTAGGTTATTAATTTAAAGCTATCATGTACTAGCTGACCCGACAGACGTTGCTATGTCTCAACTATGAACTGGAATAAACCTTCACCTATAACTACAACCTCGACGTACAACCCTCTGGGGACGGCCGATTCAATATTACGCACTTTTGAAAAATAAAAAAAAAAACTGTTTTGGATTCCATAAGAATTTCAAAACGCACCTATAAATATTTGACAGTCCAGTGAGACTGGAGACCGGAATTTACGCTACCGACGGAACGAAAATCAAATGTTTGATATGTAGGTACAGTTAGTATGAGAAAATTCATTCATCCTTTTAACCGTTCAAATCTTCCCTGAACATCCACAATCATCCCAATATCAAAATTAGCCTAATCGGTCCAGCCGTTTTCGAGTTTTAATAATAAAAAAACTGCAATACATATTTATGATTTACGATTTTTTAAGGATTTTAGTATTATTATTTCGTTCTATACGGAATTGGCCTACAAATACTTCGAATGTTTCCGTAATAAAGAAACGTAATAATGTATTGGAGCGGAACGAATGCACTACTAAAAGCTTCTTTAAAAAACCAATGAGCCGTCCTGGGATATTTAGCAAATGTGAAACATCGATATTACTTTGTAGAAATCGTGTGAACAAAATTTGTTAATATTATAAAAGGAGAAAATAAGTACGTTTTTGACAAATAAACTTAAAACTATGTTTATTAGACTGATTAAAATTCTGAGTAACGCTATATTTTTCCGTGCAATGCTATGGGTTGGCCTTTATTATTCAACTTACATAATTATATCATACATATTAATAATACGTAAAGGAAAAAAATTGTACTCCTGTTTTACGAACTTACGAGTATGAAATATTTCACAGTTAGAGTTCTTTTATAGAAAAGGACCTGCATACAACGCATTATATATATAAACATTACATTACACGCGCAGATTTAGATTAATAACTCACGCTACTATGCGTTATATCCAACCTACTTTCAGCGTTTGTCAATCTGTCTTTTACATTCAATAGAGACATTTACATTTTTATTTATATAATAATTTATGTACACACAGTAAAACATTGACATTGACAACTTAAAAACAGAAAACGGTTTTGTATAAAGGTGCTACCCATTCCAAATTGGAATTTCTTCCAGCAGACCTGATACAGGAAAGTTTACATACAATTTACACATAATACCAATAAATTAATGCATATATATATATATATATATCATAATCATTACAATTGCAATAAAATATTTGATAAAAGTTGCATATTTATGAATAATAATCAATCATATTAAATGACACTTTAATTAAAGTGGTTTTATGTCAGGCTAAGCTGAGATAGTGCTCACACAGCCTTTTATTTCGTATCTAAGAGGCAATAGAACCCTAATAAAGTTGAAACTTAAAAAAATAAATGAACTATTGTCAAACGACCATCAGGGGACCACTAGTAATAATAATATAATGGTATAGGCACTGATTGCAAACGCGACAGCCACACATTTTGATATGTTTTAGTCATAATCATAATCAAGAAATGTGGTCTAAAATTATGGTAGCAAAGTATGAATAGTTCTTACACATCCTCCCATAACAATGGTCTCTGAAAGACATAAATTATTATAAACGAAATTTACACAAATAATAAGTATTAGTTCGTCATTATGATATTATGTCAAATTGAAATACTTAGATTAATACAGTACATAATATGTCAAATTAAAATTACTTGACCAATTATTTTAGATTACCATAAGATACTACCAATTATAAATTTAGTCAATTATATGATAATTTCGAACCATAGCCATAAAATAATGTTATAACTTCAAATAGCTCACTTCACTCAACAGTCACTTGCCGCATACGAATAGCCGGTCGCGGCTAAACAAAATGTATGTCGCGACCACTTGTGGCCCGAGCCTAATCTTTCTACACATTATAATAATCGATATAGGTTAAGTGTAGGTTTACGACAAAACAACAAACTATGCGATCAGAATTTTAATGAACTTTTCCTGGGGACATTTTGTCAAGGAACTTTCGGTAATTCTAACTTCCCTTTTGCCTCCCAGGGGGTCAATTCATCCCCACACACTATTGACGGCAGATTAGGGAATTTATTCGACCCTTGCGACATTTTTTTTTTGCGGAAATTAAAATTAACATCTGCTACGATCAAGATTCATTGTATTTGTGTGAGATTAAAATATATTGATATTTGGAGCAAGCAATTGTAATAAAGAAAAGCCTGAAAGAATTTTCACTTAAATTGGATTGAATGAGGGCCTTAATATCATATTGTTGGGTTTTTACTCCACTAGCTCTTGCCCGAGGCTCTGCTGGCGTAAATACAGTATCCCACGGGAACCGTATATTTTTCCGCGATAAATATGCCTATATCCTTCCCCGTGGTTCACTCTGTGTTTGTGCCAAATTTCATGATGATCGGTTAAGTAGTTTTTACGTAGAAGCGTAAATATTATATCCCATTGTAAAAAAGAGTATTTGGCGTGATTTATCAGCATGGAAAGTTACAAGCTTTTACCTCTATAGAAATACCAACTTGCACACCACTTTGGAGGGTGATTACTCGAAAATGGTTCACGGTGTAAAAAGTCTTCTATAAAATCTCATATTTATTCAAAAAAAATCCTATTCGACAATAAATTTTGACCCCACTTCACATGTATAATACACACATAATGGCAGAAATATTATTTTATGATGCCAAAAATATCTATTCGCAATCTATAGCTTTATCTAAATTTGTCTATTTATTATTATAATTACAGCAGTTAGGAGGGCAGACACAGACAGACAGATAGACGGACAGAGCGAAACTATAAGCCTTCCTTGTAGTATAATCTACAGAACCCTAATATAACGAGGTATAATGCTTTTCTATAATTAAGTAATGGCTGAACGATACTATTGTGTTTAATATTTCGGCTCGTGAAAAGAAACGTGTCAGTTACAAATTATTCCTCCGGCCTTGGCCATTATTATAATGCAGTGTGCGACTTCAAAATTACTTAAACACATTTTAGCTTCATTATTTTTTATATTTTATGGTTATTTTATCTTTCTAGACACTTTGAATAATTTAAACATTTGTGAACAAGTTTTATCGAGATCGTGTACAGAAAAATATTGAACGAACTAGTGGAAGTGATATTGTTATTTAAGTTTATTAAAGGTGTGTTTATACCGGAAAATATTAAGCAATAATTGCTGGGCAACACGGATGGATCAATCTAGAGTAATTAGTTTAGCGATGTGGAGCGATCTAAAAAAAATAGCAATTGTTTCGGCAGTATTTTTGCGTCTAGCAGCTCCATATTATATTCCATATTGCTTAGTGTCGCTGATACGAGTTGCCGATTTATTAACTGAATTACTCATGTACGAAAGTATTGTTTAGTTCCTTGGAGTTGCTCCTTATCGCTCAATATTGTAGTAACAAAACCTATTCCCAAATTGATGCCTGTTGCAGTTGCTGTAAATTGCTTGATATTTTGTCACGTCGCAACTGTCTATAATTTCTCATAATTGATACATTTTTGTTGCCCATGTAAGCGCACCTTTAGTTATCTTAATGTGTACTCGTGTTGATGCATGTACAAGTTGCCGCTCGACGACGAACAAAATCGCTTAACAGAGCCGATGAATCGTGTATACGCACACATGCCCGCGTGTAAATAAAGACTTCAACCACGTATGCAAACAATGCGATAACTTTTTTTTGTGTTTAAATATTTTCAGGCGATCTAGTAAGAAAATGTTTACAAACTGATCGAGCAAGATCTTTGCCGATATTGTACACAAGTTGAAATTATACTGCACCTACATGTTTTATTGATAAAGTCACGTTAAATACATAGCAGAAAAACAATCACTGTCCCAATAATATAGTGTTATAGTATGACATAGGTATCATTGTGATTTTTTTTCTAAGAATAAAAGAATGGTCAAACCACGGGAAATATATAGATGACCACGTGCTAGTCGGACTCGTGCATGTAGGGTGCTGTACCATTATACAAACAATTTTATATGTTTACTTGTTATTTCGTTATTTTTGTAAGAATTTTTCCAAGTAAGCCAATTTTACAAGTAAGCCATCCATAACTCCTAAACTAGCAAAGTTATATAAGCCGTTATAGATTTCTTTTAAAGTTTTATCACATACATGGACCATCATGAATTTTTTAAGATTTTTCGAGCCAACCGTTTAGCTTTTATAAGAGGGGGGGGGGGGGGATGCCCTATTTTAACAAATAAAATATGCTCTATAAACTTGAATATTTTATATCAAAAAATCTTCTGAGAAAACTCTTTTTTTTTATACCCGTCTATTGATACTCCACACTATGGAATAAACGCAAGAAAAAAAATCATCCCCCACTTTACGTGTAAGGGAGGTACCCCAAATAAAAATATTTTTCGTGATTTTACTTTAACACTATGTTGACGTAGTAAATACACATATCCATATTCACACACACATACACATATTCGGCTTACTGTCCATACGTTTGGACAGTAAGCCGAAGACGGACGGACAGACGGACGGACAGACGACCGGAGGGAGATCATGAAACCCTAAGGGTTCCGAGACGTGAACTACGGATTCCTAGAAATTAATAATTCACTGTAGACTAGTAAGCCTTTATTTTGGAGACTTCTAAGTAAATTGAGATAATAGCAATGTTGTATTTTGAATTTGTGCAACAGTAACGAAAACTTAAATAACAATTGTCGCGGTGTTGCGTGCAGAATGTCTCGCCCTTAACTGTGGGAGAGTTAGGCTTCGGTACGAATGAGCCAGCACGACCGGCTAAATACCACAACCTCCCAATCGGCGTCAAATAACGCTTGCGTTGTGTTTCGCCGAGTGAGTGAGCGAGGGGATTTTAAGGACTGGGAACGAAAGTCGCAACACCAGAGGAGTTACAAGCATAACTCCTCTGGTGTTGCGGATGTGTCCGTGAGCGGCGGTAATCACTTACCATCAGGCGATCCGTCTGCTCGTTTCCTGGTTCATTTCATAAAAAAAAAAAGTGAAAAATCGTAACAACTACTACATAATATACTACCCTAGTAGAAATGAAATCGAGTTTTTGGCCAGTTTCACTAGACTTAAACTAGGAAGTGGCTAGTGCACTATAGAGTAACTGTCTAGTAACTGGCCAGTTGAACTAGACTTAAACTAGGAAGTGGCTAGTGCACTATAGAGTAACTGTCTAGTAACTGGCCAGTTGAACTAGACTTAAACTAGGAAGTGGATAGTGCACTATAGAGTAACTGTCTAGTAACTGGCCAGTTGAACTAGACTAGGAAGTGGCTCGTGCACTATAGAGTAACTGTCTTATAAACTGGCCAGTTTCACTAGACTTAAACTAGGAAGCGGCTAGTGCACTATAGAGTAACTGTCTAGTAACTGGCCAGTTGAACTAGACTTAAACTAGGAAGTGGCTAGTGCACTATAGTGTAACTGTCTAGTAACTGGCCAGTTTCACTAGACTTAAACTAGGAAGTGGCTAGTGCACTATAGTGTAACTGTCTAGTAACTGGCCAGTTTCACTAGACTTAAACTAGGAAGTGGCTAGTGTACTATAGAGTAACTATCCAGTAACTGGCCAGTTGAACTAGACTTAAAGTAGGAAGTGGCTAGTGCACTATAGAGTGACTGTCTAGTAACTGACCAGTTTCACTAGACTTAAACGAGGAAGTGGCCAGTGCACTATAGAGTAACTGTCTAGTAACTGGCCAGTTGAACTAGACTTAAGCTAGAAAGTAGCTAGTGTACTATAGAGTAACTATCCAGTAACTGGCCAGTTGAACTAGACTTAAACTAGGAAGTGGCTAGTGCACTATAGAGTGACTGTCTAGTAACTGACCAGTTTCACTAGACTTAAACGAGGAAGTGGCTAGTGCACTATAGAGTAACTGTCTAGTAACTGGCCAGTTGAACTAGACTTAAGCTAGGAAGTGGCTAGTGCACTATAGAGTAACTTTCTAGTAACTGGCCAGTTTCACTAGATATCAAATAAAACATGGCGATCTTAAGAAAACGGACAGCTCTCAATTTTGAGGTTAAATTATTGTCAATTATTGAGATATATTGAAAAAATTGAAACATTACACAAAGAGATAAAAAACAGTTTTTATTTATGTAAGATTAAACATAATGGAGTGAATATAATATTACACACACTATAATATTACATATAGGTTATACACACTAGCATATGTAGACGTAGAGAGTAGAGATACATCAGTGTGATCAATGCTTACTACTCAGTTGTAGGTGGCGCATTTTCTAGTTTATATCTAGTTTCACTGTCCACGTGTATGTTTCAAACTAATGTTTCTTCTGTTAGTTTGACAACTAAAGTGCGTGTTATCTTTGGCCCTACCTTAAAGTAATTAACTTTTAGTATCGCTTAGTTAACTATAGCTTTAATGAAAAACTCCACCCTGTTTTATGACTGTTGTTGTTGTAAAATACTGATAGTGAAGTGTGAATTCACTATCAGTATTTTACAACAATTTTAACATTTTTGTATTTGACAGTAAAAATTACAAATATTTTGATAATTTTTACTGTCAAATACAAAAATGTTATGTTCAGTTCATGATGATTTTGATTAATTTTTATTACAATCGACAAAACCATGAACTCTATATTATTTCTGTTCGATTTACTCGATGTACGAACTGTTCATTTTGGAATTGCGTTATTAACAAACATTTTCCCGCGGCCCCGTCCGCTTAATACCACGGGAACACTATAGGTAATATTTCGGGTTAAAAAAGTAGCCCATGTGTTATTACCGAGATTAAACTCTACTACCAATACCAAATTCCATCAAAATACGTTCAGTAGTTTTTGCGTCAAAGAGTAACAAACATCCATCCATCCATCCATCCTCAAAAACTCACATTTACAATAGTAGTAGGAAAGTATATATGATTTACCATATTATTAACTATTACCTTAACATACTAATTACATATTAAGTGAGATATTTTACAGTGATAGTTTAAAATTTGGCAAGTCAATATTGTCGTAGCAACATATAATGCACATTTAGTAGCTTTTTTAAGCTAACAGCTTTAGCTGTTCAAAACTATAATTTACCGGCCAAATTTCACACTCCTCCGGTTGCACAATAGGCATCCTATATATAGTCACCTAGACTGATTTATTGCATACATTAATAGTACTCATAAATATGAGTAACTTCTCAGAAGAAACAGTACATCAAAAGTCAATATTTTTAAATGTACAGCGATTTGTATACAAATTTTCGCAAGTCTCGTGAAAACGCTCCATGCTAAAGTGGTTCCTAGCTGTGACGTCACGCCTAGGTAAAGTGTATGAAGTATGACGGCCGCAGGAATATATTTGTAAATATCTCCGATATTTGTACGTTTAAGTTCATACTTACCATAGTTAATGTTTTTGTATATGATTAAAGTAAACTAATGATGTAGGTTTTGTTTACTAATTTAACAAAAAAAAACTTTGTTGTACTTTTTAGATGTATCTAATTAATAAACTACACATAACATATTATATTTTTTACATTTACCAAGTTGTAATGCCACAATATTTCTGAGTATAATAATTTTAAACTAAATATTTTAGATGTACGTAGTCATCTTCCCAATTCTCGTAAAATTGTGTAGTTTTCGTAGCGGTCTACGCATCTCGTAGCAATCTCTACGAGCTATCCAACCAAACGAAATTAAAACCGTCAAGCTGTTATCACATCGTTCGAAGTTAACACGATATCGAAAAGTTTGAGAGTAATATAGGGTCAGTGCAAACTGCAACCGGTCGCTATTGCTATAAATTTATCCTCATACATTGCGAGTTGCGGCGCCGGCTACACGTTTGCAGTGTATATAAAATGTATGAAAAAGCGTGTTAATAATATGTCGAATCGCGGTCGCTTGTGGCTCGTATTCGCGGCCATGGGGGGCACATAACAAGTCTTAATAGCAATAAATTTAAACATTACCGTAAATTCTAATTACAATAAATGTAAACATTTCGTTTCGTTATCGTAAATTCGTTTATTTGGGATCGGCAAACTTTTCGCAACTTCGGCAATTGTTATCGTAATCATTGTAATCGATATAAGATTAATTTACAGAGCTCACTGGACTGATAATTCTTTTTTCAATGGAGGTCATGACTCTTACATTTGGATGTAGATTTTTGGAACTTTGGTATTTCATATTTTGGTGGCCGAATGCGGCCCGCGACCTGTCTCCTTGCGGTCTGCGACAGTTTTATAAATTACAGTCTTATACATTACTATTAATTTTAAATTCAATACCTAATTAAATTTAAAAATAATAATAATATAAACATAATTATAAAAAGTAAGAAACTCCCGAATTGTAAGGCAGTGAGGGGGAGCTGATCATAATGAATTATCGCTAAGAATACTCTCGATCACGTCAGCTTTCAAACAAAAAAACTATATCAAAATCGGTTCATCAGTTTGGAAGCTACGACGCCACGAACAGACAGATAGACACGTCAATCTTATAACACCCCTCCTTTAGCGTCGGGGGTTAAAATTATTTGTTTCACCCACAAAAATTGACCATATTAATACACATATTTATACACATGGTACTTATACCCGAATATTAAACATACGTTATGCTACACAGTGTCACAAACTTAACTCGATCGATAACCCCTAAAATTGCAACATTTGAATTTAAAGTACATTTTATTTGTATGATACTATAAATACCACATAAATCTATTGATAATGATAAATAACAATTAATGTCCTGTAATTAATAAAACTGTCCGATAAAGAGTAGCCTATGTTCTTCCCGTGGTTGATCTGTGCCGAATTTCATCGAAATCGGTCCAGTTTCGGAGCCCATTCAATGCAAACAAACGACAATTTATAATATTATAGTATCGACAATCAGCTGTCGATGCTGATGATGACCACAAGTCATTAGTCGTGAAATATAATATCTGTCGTAGCTATGTGACGTGATAAATAGTCGTCTAAATTTAATACTCCTATTGTGAAAGTTTCAATACAAAACGAAGATACGACAAAAAGCTATCCGACTAATATTATTGTTGTTATATCATACCGATTTCATTACAAAAGTAATAATTTCAACATAATATTAAAGTTCTATTCACTAATATCATTTGCTTCATATATTAATATGCGATATGATGATGATGATGGATTACCATCTAGGTTATATTAATAACCTATCATACTTTAAGTAATAACAGTATATAGATGAAACTATAGTCTAAAAAACGCTCGCTGTTTACATAGTTACTGTACTACTTATGTTATGTTACAAATTGTATTTCTCGTAAGTGATTATTGTAATCTTTTGAGAAATACAGAATCATTAAACCTAAATCTAACAATAGGGCCATACACCATACTGCCTATCACCATATATATTGGCATGACAGTTATACGTGTGTGGTACGAACTACAGATTGGATCAAGCTTGCAGCACCATGCCGATCGGACGATAGCATGCTGTATGGCTACTGTAAGGGATTAAAAGCATATCATTATCTAGTTTTTGATAGAAGGACAAGAAAATGTATTTGGAAAAATAAAATTACAACGTAAGCTTTACTTTTAGTCCGTATTTGTATGAGCTAGAGGTGCGAAAATGTGTCACTTAAAAGATAACATATATTATGTATTTATCTTTTGATCACGGTGAATTATAAAACTCTTTTAGTTCAGTAGTTCAATCACTAGTCATATATATCTCACTATCGCCCTTCTTAAAATAGTCGGTTTTTTATGGGTTTTCTAGTTCTTTAAAAAAAAATTTGCCCCCTTTTGTTGGTTGCATCCTCATCGAGCTACAAGCAATTGAATATTTGATATTTTGGTTGAATAAAACTAAATATGTAAATATTTTTGTTTATTGATAAATTTGTTGATGTGGTGTGTCATTTTATACATGGCAGTATCAGATAATACTGCCTACAATTTGATGTAAAACACAACACCAAAATGATACCTTCTAGTGACAATCGGCTGTTGAAAGTATATGAATACTCAAATTCCATACGAAATTTACAAAACACCCTTTGGGAGTCACAACCGAGTTTATTTTTTTCGAGCGATGGTTGGGAAAGCGGGGTGTTTTGTCGATGAAATTAAATATATTATTATCACATGTCAAAATTCTCCTCGACACGGCCTCGACACGATACACACTGTATATACTTAAGCGATTTTAATAAATTCCCGTGACTATCTTTTCTCGAAATTTTATTTTGTAATACATCTAGTAGTCTGAATTTTTGTCGCAGAGAAGTTGTTGGCAGCAGAAGCTAATATTTTAAATTTCATAAAAATCGTATGTCTAGTTTAGGCGATATTAAGCGGCAAAAAACGCGATTTTGAAAGATATGGATATATGGAGGTATAGAGGAAGGGAGAGTAAGCATAATTCAAAGCATACTTCTAGCAGACTTAGAAATTTCAAATTTGCTGTCAGGCTAGTTTATTATTAGCTACATGTAAAGGAAAAATATAGAAAATGTATTTATTAGTATTCTAAAAAAAATTATTTTAGTTTTTTTAATTTTACGAATTCACAGGAACAAAATGTATGAATACAAGTTCACTGAAAACTTTGTAATCCTTATTTATATAACAAACCTCATAAATTGAGAAGTGGTATGTTATTTTAGGTTCGAGTAGATGCTTCAGGACGAATGGGTCGACTCGTGATTGATTCGAGAACATACTTCTAGCTCCTCTAGTGTTGCGGGTGTCCGTGGCCAGTAATCATTTTATTTATGGAATAGATCTAGAAACAAGCAAATGGACCGCCTGATGATAAGCAAATACTCCCGCATTAAGATATCCGCAATACCGGTGTTCACGTCGAACCTATCAAGGTTAGGTTATATCTAAATAGTTTTTATACATATAACCTGACCTTGATCGCAAATTTGATCACATTACTGAGTTTCGTAACAAATTGCAATGGCTTCCAATCAGCCTTCGCCGCAATACTCACATCCTAACTTTACTATTTAAAATCCTTAAATTTACCTCTTCTCCATCTTACCTATTTGAGCGATTTTCCTACACTGCGACGAGCGATAGGCCTTCACGCTCTTGCAATCCAAAGAAGGTACTCGGAACTCCTTGGTGTAATTTAAATTTATATGCCAATTCGTGTACTGTCAGAGCTGCCCAACTATGGAACGCAATGCCTGAATATGTGCGGCCGAGTCCAACAGTGGGCACGTTCAAGAATAGGCTGAATAATCAGTTTCTTTCGTCATTAGAATCTAAATAGTTTATTAAGGTTTATTTCATATTAATCTCATTCATTAAGTACATTAATATTTTAATTACTACTACTATCATTATACATAAAGTAGGTATTTAATATGTATTTATAGTATTACTCAGTATCTCGTTTATAATAATTATTATTATTGGCATTTGTTTCTTTTCTCACTCTTGTTATTATTATTTTTGTACTACCTGTGTTCTTTTTGTTAAAAATTTTCCTGAACTCTTGTCTTAGGCCTGCTGGCAGAGATCTCTTAATAGAGATGAGCACACCTTTGTACCATCTCATTTGTATATTTTACTCTTTAAGTTTTTGATGTCTGTGTACATAAAGAATAAAATAAAAAAATAAAATAAATAGTAAATTCATAATTGCACAATGTAAATAAGTGATATTGAAATTGTAAAAGCCTTAAAGTAAATAAATTACATACCTGTTCTTTATATAATAACTAGATTCTTATGAGCTATTGTATATATTACTTATAATTATCGAATAAATGTGTAAATTATTAAAATATAACGAATTTATGACCTACTTCAAAGTAGGGGTGTTAGCCCGCACGGGGGCTGAGTAAGTTTTATAACGGAAAATTGGAAGTTGTAGCGGCTATTCCGCTAGGGGTCGCCTCGGCTCCGATAGACACTTACTGTGCGAAAGGAACCGAACGTGAGACCGTTAAGTCACGGGAGGGCGAGGTAGTATAAATATCATGAAAAACAATTTTCCTAAATTACTCAGTTCCCGGCAGCTTTCCAGGAATGTCAGTAGTAAAATTATATGGTAAATGTATTTATATAGAATAAGTAAATTGTAAAAACTGTATAAAACTTTATTTAATTAATGAATAAACGATGTTTCTAATTAAGGGGGTGAGGCATGGAATATTCTAGAAGGTTGGTATGTGCCGTCGGTATAAATATAATAAGGAAAGTCTCTGAATGGGGTAGACGTAACTTAGTCAAATTCAACCCCGCCAAGACACAAGTCTGCGCGTTCACCACTAAAAAGTCTCCAATGGTCGTATATCCTCGTTTCGAGGGCACATCTTTAACCATCTCCCCTAGCATTAAGATACTTGGCGTCAATATATCGAGCGAAGTCCAGTTCCGATATCATCTAGAGGGTAAGACCAAGTTAGCCTCGAAGAAGCTTGGTGTTCTTAACAGAGCGAGACAGTACTTCGGTCCGGACCAATGCCTTCAACTCTACAAGGCGCAGGTTCGGTCTCATATGGAATATTGTTCTCATCTCTGGGCAGGGGCGCCAAAATACCAACTACTCCCTCTGGATCGTATCCAACGATGGGCCGCTAGAATTGTTGACTGCCATAGTGTTTCAAACAGCCTGGACCCCTTGGAATTACGCCGAGATGTAGCTTCACTCTGCATCCTCTATCGGTTGTATCACGGGTAGTGCTTTTAGGAATTGTTCGGAATCATACCACCTGCAACTTTTCGCCATCGTCCACGCGAAAAACATACCATCCTCATCACCTTGATGAGTGGCAGTCTTCCACCATGCGCTTTTCGCGTAACTTTCTGCCGCGCACTGTAAAACTCTGGAACGATCTGTCACCAGCAGTATTTCCGGACCTATACGACCTGCAAACCTTCAAGAAGAGAGCGTATTCCCTCTTAAAAGGCCGGCAACGCACCTGCAGCTCTTCTAATGTTGCGAGTGTCTATGGGCGACGGTAGTTGCGGGTTCGGCGGCCATACAATTCGTAGTTCGCTCGTAACCAGCCGCAATGTAAGAAGAATCCCTGCCTCATCACCTATCGAAGTAGTGAACAGTGACTAGTGGTATCATTTTCCCTATTCTAATTCCTTTAATCCTTCACCCTATATTTTCCCCCGAATTTTCCCAGTATCCTTTTATTTCCTTTCCTGCAAGTGTCCCTTGATTTCGACCCCTTCCTGTATCCCTAGATAATCTAAGCGCGTACCCCACAACCGGAGAAATTATAACTGCGTTTCTGGTTTAAAATCCTTGGTCTTCGGGTAACCTACAAAAATAAATTAGATCCCACAAAAACATTAAATGAAAAAAAATACGTATTTCTTTCGCAAAAAGTTATGACATGTCGTAGAGACCAAGTCCAATTCAAGATAGTCCATTTAATTAGTTGCTCATAAAAAAATTATAACCGTAAGTGGAAATAATTATTTTTTAAATTTATTATACTGGTCTTTACCTACGAAATTGCCGTTTTGTATGAAAAAATTGAAACGAATTTTTTTCATGTATTTTTTATTTGTATTAATCGAAGTAATCACCCATGCAATCAATGCATCTTTGCCAACGCAATGGCAGTTTATTGATGGCCTTCTTAAAGTAAAAAAAAAAAATCTCGGGTATTGAATTTTTTTCCCGCCAAGAAGTTATCCAAATTCTGGAAAAATTAGTAGTCTGTAGGCGCAAGGTCAGGTGAGTAGGGCGGATGACGGAGAGCTTCCAACCCCAGTTCTTGCAACTTGGAGACCGTCTGCTGTGCAGTATGAGGTCGCGCATTGTCGTGCAGGAGCAGCGGAGACGAGCGATTGACCAATGCTGGTTGGAGATGGCCCAGCTTCTCCATCATTGTGTTCAGTTCTTCACAGTACACATCTGCAGTAACGCTCACCCCGTTTGGTAAGAAGCTGTGATGAATCACACCGGTGCTAGACCACCAAACAGTTAACATCACTTTTCTAGGGGTAAGTTTTCGTTTAGGGCATTGTTTAGGTGCTGAACCAGGATCCAACCAACTTGCTAAGCGCTTTCGGTTATCAAACAGAATCCATTTTTCATCGCAGGTAACAATGCGGTTCAAAATTCCTTCATTTGTGTGTCTGTTGAGCAGTGCAAGGCACGTCTCGACGCGTACTTTGCGCTGGCTATCATTGAGTTCGTGGGGCACCCATTTGTCAAGCTTTTTTACCTTGCCAATTTGACGCAAATGTACCAATATTGTTTTGACGCTAACGTCGAAAGCTGCTGCTAATTTAGCCGGAAATTGTGTATCATCAGCTTCCACAATCGCCTATAATTCGTCATTGTCGACCAAAGTCTTCGGACGACCGCGAGGTTAATTTTTCAGGTCGAAATTTCCAGGACGGAAGCGAGCAAACCAATAACAGGTGGTGCGTTGGTTTGTAGTGTTAGCTCCGTAAACGTCGTTGATGTTGCGTGCCGCTTGTGCCGCGTTGCTGCCACGATGGTACTCATATTCCATAATTACTTGAATTTTTAACGTATCCATGATGACGAAAAATATTGAAATGCGATGAAAATGTAACACTAATCAATAAACAAATGACTACTTTTGGAAAAAGAATTCAATGTTTTTAAAATAAAATTAATTTGAAATTGGACTTCTTAGCCAAACAAAAATTATTTTGATTTGAAATGGCCAGTACTGCAGAACGGCAATTTCATAGGTATTTACCTATTATTATAGTGACTTCGCGATGAGCAATTTCATATATCATTATCTATAAATGGTAACTAATGCCTTAAAACTGTTGCGAACATCTTATTACCTACAGTACTTATATCATTTGTGATTTAGATTGTGTTAACGATTTTCAAATTAGAAAAATTAACTAATCCTAAGGAAATTTTTGCAAAACGGTCAACAGCCTTCGAAAGTAATGTACGGATAACCCGCATTGTACCACTATTGTATCCTTATTACCATAGTGGTCGAAATGGTTTTCCAGGTTTGTCAGTGTCTGGCGCGGGTCTAATCTATTAAATTATCTATTAAAAAATTAATACCGGTACCGGACATTTATTTCTTTATGTGCTCATTGTTATAATTTACTATAGTATAATAGGTTATAAAAATATTATGTCCACATACGGTAAAAAAATACGTGTGGCACTCTGGGACTGCCGCGGTAAAGCTATTGCATAGTAAGTCTACACGCATACGTCTAGTCGCACGCACACAAACACCGTGCCGAAGTCTGCTGAACTGAAACGACGTTAGACGATGCACGGCTTTCAACGCCGCACCGCTTTGCCAGTCGGAGTGGGGGGTGTTAGGTTTATTTTTGTTACAGAATTTCTTGATTCTGTCGCCGCACTTAAAGCCCGCGATAAAAGCTTTGCAATAAATGGACTATCTTGATAAGGACTTGGTCTTTACGACATCTCATAACTTTTTGCGAAGGGAATACTTGGCTTTTTTTTTATTTAAAGTTTTTGTGAAATTATATTAAAATAAAAGGTATCAAATTCCAGCGAAGCGATCGGCATAGTTGTAACAGGGGGGACAAATGGCCGCCGCATGACACATTTAACAGATTATATTAGAATATACATTGTAATTTGTATATTTAGGCTGGGACTATATGATCCGGAATCGGTCCCGGGAAAATTCAGAGCTCCGAAACTAGAACTAATACAATAGAGCTGAAAATCGAACAGACTTGACTGTTGACTTGCCGAATCAAATGTCAATGTCATATATGACAGCTCGATACGCGAGACTTCGATTATCAACTCTACTGTTTTTTTTTTTTTTTTATTCCTCCCCTAACATAATCAGGGCTTTTTAGTAATCTTTTTTATTCTTTTTCTTTTTCAGTTCTTTTCTTATTTATCTTTTTTATATTACTTACATTTTTATTTACAGATTATTTTCTGCAGTTCCAATCATTTTCAATTACAACTTTTTCAATACAACTTGATAATTTCTTAATTCCTTATTTACATACCATTCGGTAGAATATTAGTCAATAAAGTATCCATTGATACTAATTGTCAATAAAATCAATTAAAATAATAATTACAATAAAATATCTCGAATAATAATAATAATAATTACAATAAAATTCAACCAAAATACAATTACACCCATTTAAAATATCAACAATAAAACGACGCCTCAACTCCTGGCTGACATGAACACGACGGGTCCTCCTTCAACTTGAATCTGTTCAAGTAGAAGGCGAACCCGCCGTGTCCAGTCAGTATCTGTGTAGTGTGGTGTGTTATGTCTATTTTGTTGACTATCTTGTATGCAGCAGCAGCGCTTGGGAAAAAGAGCTTCTTGGTTCCGGCCGTCCCTCCTACTTCGTATCTCCTGTCCCATTCCTCAACCGTATCCTCTCTTAAGATACGCTTGACGAATGAAACAGGACACAGATCGTAGTCAGGCTTCCTTTTCAATCGCAGCGCGGCCTCCTTGGCTAATTCGTCAACCCTCTCATTCCCTCTCAACCCTGCGTGCGCCTTAATCCAAAACAGGGAGACCTCCCGCCTCTGCGATGCAGCTTTTCGGAGGGCCTCCCTTGTTTGCACTGCCAAGGGATGAGGGGAACTAAGGGGGACTGCCTGGAGAGCCGATCTTTAATCGCTAAGGACGTTCGCCATTCCACTCTTACAGGCTATACTTACTGCTCTCTGGAGCGCTAGAAGCTCGGCTTGGTAGACGGTACAATACGGCAGCAACGCAAGCTTGACGGCCTTCGTCTCGACCTCACCCTTCCATGGACTCAGTTTCGTGAGAAACTGACCCAGCTGATGTCGGACAGACAATTGACTGTACAGAACATGGACACAATACACAGCACACAACAAATAGAAGAAGCAATAGACAGATACACGGAAGTCATAACACAGACATGCAGAGACACCATGCCGTCCAAAAAACACACACAGAGATTCACCTTGTCGTGGTGGAATGATGAGCTCGCGCAGATGAAGAAGGAGGTCGCCACGAGGAAACGCAGGATCCGTAACGCTGCGCCTGATCGCAGAGACCGCGTAGTTGGAATGTACCTGGAAGCGAAAGAGAAGTATGAGAAGGCTGTAAAAGATGCACAGACTGAGAGCTGGAAGGAGTTTTGCCGGAAACAGGATAGGGAGGGGGTCTGGGAGGGCATCTACAGGGTGTTGAGCAGATTCAGAGGGAGGGAGGAGGATCTGCCCCTTACGAGGGACGGTGAAACCCTCGATGCCCGAAGCTCCGCGGAATGGCTGGCGGAGACCTTCTACCCCGAGGACCAGGAACGTGATGAAAGTGAGGAACATCGGCGGACGCGCCGGCGGGCGGAGTCCTTGGACACCGAACCGCCGGCGGGTCCGGACGACCCTCCTTTCATCATCGAGGAGTTGAAGAGAGCCGTAAGGTCCTTCAACCCCAAAAAGGCCCCCGGGGCGGATGGACTCACGTCGGACATCTGCCAACATGCTGTGGAATGTGACCCGGAATGGTTCCTTGCTCTGCTGAATAGGTGCCTCACCGTCGCCTGCTTCCCCAAACAGTGGAAGCGGGCGACTGTGGTGGTGCTAAGGAAGCCGGGCAGGGAATCGTACCGGGTACCAAAAGCCTATCGACCGATCGGCCTCCTGCCTGTTCTCGGCAAAATCTTCGAAAAGATGCTGGTTGCCCGACTTAGGTTCTACCTGCTGCCTATGATTAGCCCTAACCAGTATGGCTTCATGCCCCAAAGGAGCACCGAAGACGCCCTCTATAGGTTGGTGAACCACGTCAGAAAGCAGAGGGAGGAGAAGAAAATTTCTGTCGTGGTGTCGCTGGACATAGAGGGGGCCTTCGATAGTGCTTGGTGGCCGGCCATAAAGGTTAGGTTAGCTGAGGTTGGGTGTCCGGGGAACCTGAGGCACATCGGCGGGTAATCAACAGCTACTTGAGTGAAAGAGAAGTGAATGAAAGGTATGCTGGTATGGAAGTGAGCAGGGAGACCAACAAGGGGTGCGTGCAGGGATCCATAGGTGGACAACTCTACTGTATTAGCGCAGAGTTTTATTTTCAGTGCTCTGAATTTTCCCCGACCTTACCGTCCTATATTCTGAAGTAGAGAGATGTAAATGAGGAGATGGGTGATAAAAGTTTGTATGGTAAAACAAGATTTAACGGAAGCGAAGCCGCGGGAGACATCCTACTACTATATTATAAATGTGGAAATTTGTGAGGATGATGGATGGATTAATGGATGTTTGTTACTTATTTACACAAAAACTACTTAATGGATTTTATATATTTTCTCATTAATTAAGCTATAACGCAAATTTGCGCATTTTAATACTTATAAAATGCGCAAATTTACTTAATTTCATCAATTTATATTCATTTTTATTAATTAAAGAAGCTAGCAGGGGCGGACGGACAGACGGACAGACGGACGGACAGATAGACGGATAGACGGACGGACAGAACGAAACTATAAATATGCCTAATAGTAAAACGGAACCCTGATAATAAGCATTCAATAACCATAAAAGCCAAAATCGACGCTAGATTTACATCAACTTGAATCAAGCGTTACATTTTCCCGGAAACTTTTTGGTATCCAAGCCAAAAGATTGTAAATAATATTTAGAGCATTTAGTATTTGTGACAGACAGACAGACGGAGACGGACATAACGAAACTATAATTGTTTCCTTATAGTACTACAGAACCCTGATAATAAGCATTCAATAACAATAAAAGCCAAAATCGACGCTAGATTTACATCAACTTGAATCAAGCGTTCTTCTCGCCGGAAACTTTTTGGTATCCAAGCCAAGAGATTGTGAATAATATTTGGAGCATTTAGTATTTGTGACAGACAGACAGACGGACGGACGGACATAACGAAACTATAATTGTTTCCTTATAGTACTACAGAACCCTGATAATAAGCATTCAATAACAATAAAAGCCAAAATCGACGCTAGATTTACATCAACTTGAATCAAGCGTTCTTCTCGCCGGAAACTTTTTGGTATCCAAGCCAAGAGATTGTGAATAATATTTGGAGCATTTAGTATTTTCGCACGTTATTTTCTGTTACCATATGTACTGTGTTGTTAGTTTCAGTGGTATATTTCATGATATTATTTTCCCTCCCTCTCTAATTGGCTTACAAATTGAGTATTAACACGTACGTCGAACAGTCTCGCGGGAGCTATTAGTTATTTATTCCCCGAATTACAAAATTACCATTTCGTCTGTACTTTATGAACATACTTTTGTTAATATCATTTTTTTTTATATTATGGCTATATCTGTTTAGTCTCAATATATTTCTCAAATATGGCAAATGAGCAGACATATTGCATGTATAGGTAAGTGATTGACCAAAAGAGTTATTTTTTGTATCTCAAACAAATATTTCAAAATTCAATATAGGCTATGACGTACATTTGTCAGAACAAATCTTCATACAGTGAAAAGTTACGCCATCTTGGTTTTCAATATACTTCAAATGTCAGCCATCCTGTTTTCACCATACTTTGAAAGTCAAATTGGCCCAAAAATCTCAAAAGTGGGGCCATTTAACTGGATACACTTTTTGCCTCAATATGCCTTGTCAATAATATATACATCTATGGTCTGAAACCTCACTCAAACCGCAAAATTTGTTTCCCGGTTTTTTTTTTGTAAATGTCTTTTTCTTGTCTCAGCACGATACCAGGTGCAAGTGGAGTGATCGGGCATATTGAATAAAATTATAAAAAACTCAATAAATTCTCTAATAATTTATTTTTCTATTAAAATCCCCAGAGACCTATTCAAATATCATATATTCAAAGCCTTCAAAGCCTTCAAAGGAAATGATTAATAGATGAGTTTGTGAAAATTACAATGCTGTGATAAATTGGATGTTTTTCTCATACCTAATACTCGTAATTGATATGACATTCGTGGACTGCCGTGGATGACGAATGACAGTGGTATTGAGATACTAGATACTAGGATTTGGTATTAAATGTGACGAAGTTCGTGATTGAATTATATTTTAATGACAATTGTAATAAATTATATGATTCTTAAGGAATTGTTGCAAGTAAAGATGTGTGTGTGCATTACACAAGAGCACTCTCTGCTCCTTTACTATCATAACCAATACGACTGGAGAGATCAGGCGAAGGACCGACTTTTTAAATGCCCGTCCGACGCATGGATCATTTCCTGTCGGACATCAGGTAATCAGTCTGCATTGTCCTAGTTAGACTTGAAAACAACATTTCTTGTTGTTTCAACAATGTGGGAATTGAAATCACGACTACCGCAGTCGAGAGCCAAGCTCTAAACCACTGGACCATGGAGGCGTAGAAACACAATGCCAGGTTATTTAATGCCAGTTTTCTGTGAGACCATGATAGTTCTCCAGTCGATCTTAACCATTCGTGACAGAGAATATGTATCCCCCGGAAAATTGCAAAACATTTAAAAAATATGCTTTGCTTGTTGTAGCTTTTCTCAGCTCGTGAAAAAATTGTAAATGAAAAATTTACGTTACAGTATAAAAGTTGTAATCGTAAAAAATCTCGAAGAAGTTTTCAGTCTGAACAAAAATAATAAAGTAAAGAAGTCGTCAGGCCCAAAAGACCCTTTAGTTTCTTTGGAAATTTATAACGTTTTCTTCGCTTTATTTTTATAACATCTCTTTTCAAGTTTATAAATTACTTAAATGATTCATGTTATTTTTGGCGAAGGAACTTACAAACATAAAGCACGCTAACTTAATACTTATAATGAAATTATTATGATTATAATACGCTTATTAGTTAGATCTAATAAAGTGATGAATTAACGTTGAGTAATGTAACGCAGCAGCTCCTTTCAAGCTTTTTAACCTTCCCAATTTGCTTCAAGTGGGTTAAAACAGTTTTATTACTAACACCGCAGCCTGCAGCTAACTCGGACGTGGTTTGCGATGCATCCGATTCCACAATAGCCTTCAATTTTTCATTATCAACTTTGGTCTCCGGCCGTCCACAGGGCTTGTTCTGCAGGTCGAAATTTCCAGAACAAAAACGTTGGAATTAAAAACGCACTGTATTTTCTTTTGCGACACCACCGCCATACACATCAGTAATCCTTCGAGCCGTTTCTGCAGCACTGGTGCCACGGTGGAACTCGTACTCGAAAATAACACGATATTTCAAGTTTTTCATTTTGTAAACAGAGTGACGTGACGCAAAGAAAAAACTAAAACAGGAAAAAACAAGTTCATTTCGGTTTTCGAAACATAAATGCATGAGTAATATATTTATTCAAATATAAACATAGATAAATGTTTATCTACATGATTTAACGTTACGCATTTGGCTTACAAAGAAATAATCCTACAATAATCCTACTAATATTATAAATGACAGTTTATGAGGATGGATGGATGGATGTTTGTTACTTTTTCAGGCAATAACTTTCAAACAAAAAAAAACAGGTATACGTTGAAGCGTCCAAACGTCACAAAATCAGTTTACGATACCAAGTCGCTTCACTTATAATACAATCAAAGTAAAATTAAAGTCTACTTTAAATACGAGAATTGATGTTCAGGTCTAATGGACGGTACAGTGGGGACTCAGCGACTCGCGACAGACCGACATGCCGGCAGTGTGAATAATTTGGGCCGACGACTAGGAGTTAGGACGGTGTCTCAGGAAGTTGTCGGGCACACACAAGCGGCAAATCAGAGTCTCAAGTTCTGGACAGTCTATAACACCACGAAGTACTTTTATAATTTTCCATGTTAGGTCTACAACACTCCGGACCTCCAGGGAGTTGTATCCCAAAGCATCTAAAAGATAGCCCGTAGGGTACATGCAGGCATTTAATACATATATTCTTTTGTGCATAAATCTAAGAAAAGCCTAATGTATTTTTTCGAGCAATAGTATTGAGGTAGCGTGTGCGGGCTCCAGACACGCATCTGTTGCCAATTTACTGCCAGTACCAGTGCCATGTATATTATTTAAACACTGTGTGATAGTCAGGCTGAGGGTGTGTGTGTGTGCGTGTGAGAGAGATAGATAATGAGATAAGATAGATAGAAACATATATTAAGTTTTGTGTACTCCATTAATGCCAATATTGTTTATGCCAGTAACAATAAAAATACCTATCTATCAGTTATACACGGAATCAACGAACGTAGGTCTTATTCATAGGTTCTTTTAGCCCGACTACAGCGAAGCCAAAAGGAAGGTGATGAATTTGACTGTCTATGCATGTATGTATGGTTGTTCCATCGTAGGGTCTAAGCTACTGGTCAGATTTTAATAAATGAGATGTCAATAGATTCGTAATGATGACGCGGGTAACATAGGCTTTTTATTTTTATTTTAAATTTTGTATTTTGAAAATGGTATCCCAGATTCTGACATCTAAAAAAATTTCACCGAGATAATCATCACGTGTTTGGTATCAATAGATAGGTCTTGGCAAGCAAACTACTAATATGTATATTTTTTATATTAGGTATATCATATTATTTATGTCATTATGTAAGCTAAATCTGCGATCGTACAATTCGTACAACGCAGTTGTCCAATTTTCAAAGATTACGTGATATAAGACTATAAATATATAATTTATATATTAAAATGTATTATTTTACCTTCATATAATAATTGTAAACCGAAATTAGTGCGTTTAAGTTCATACTGATCTTAATGAATGTTTTTTGTAGTTTGTTTTAAAGTGTATGAAACGCAGGAAAATAATATTTGTAAATATCTCCGGTGCCTATAAGTTCATAGTTATTCTAATTAATGTTTTTGTATAGGTATGATGTAAATAAAGTAATGATGTAGGTTTTTAGGGTTCCGCAATACTCAAGGAACTCATGTAGTTTCGCTCTGTCCGTCTGTCTCTCTGTCTGTCTGTCCGCGCCTCTAGCGTCTGTAATTATGAATATAAATGGAAGAAATTTGGTATAGTTAAATACTGTGTATAAATCTCGGTTTTGGCGTCATAAAATAATAATAATTTTACATTTTAGGGGTGGCTGTCCATACATGTGAAGTGGGGATGAAAACATTCTACCCCATCGTGTGGGGTATCGTTGAATAGGTCTTTTAAAATAAAGGCAAGATTTCATACATGACTTTTTTACAAAACTGGTTGTTTTGAGGTCGGTCTCCAAAGTGGTTTATAAGTTGGTTCCCCCTGGCATTTCTCAACTATGAGACTTAGAAAATTGCAATTTTTCATGCTGATAGACTATGCTAAATAACTAAATACTCATTAGGAAAAATATTTTGAACGAAATTGGACAGTTACTTTTGAAGTAATTTGAAAAAACCTATTACGCGTTTATAGTTACGGAACCCTCCTTAGACATATCCTGACATGCTCTTGGCTAGGTTATTTAAACTAATTTAGCGAAAATGAATTGAAAATTATATTTTTATCTAATCAATTTTTCTGAGTATATTTAAAATTAAAATAATATTTTACGCGTAGTCGTCTCCCCAATTCTTGTAACTTTTCCTCCGTGCATTTTTGCAGATATAACCATCCCTATATATTGAGTAGATAGAGGAGAGACAAAGCATTATTCATGTCAAGCTATTTGTCCCGGTCCTTAGACTCGGGTCAGCACATTATAAACAGATACATCATGTCAATTCAATATCGGCCTTCGATATCCATCATGTAAATTGATCGTGGTAACCGTGTAACATAGATGCGGGATAAACTTTCAAGGAAATAATATAATAATAATATCTATAGACGCTTTCACACCACGTCAATCTGGTCCTGTACTAAGTATCCGAGTATCACAGGTACCAGACAACGGAAATATATTTAATACTGTTATACTATAATCATTGCATATATTTAAGATTTTTATTCTATACACATCCAGGACCTAGAAACATAGAAAATCTTTTGTCCTTCGGCGGGATTCGAACACGCGACCCCCAGCTTAAGCGCCGACGCGCTCAGAATCCTGGCTTATCAAGTACTTTTAGCAAAGCCAATAAAAAAACTATACATGATCCCGGCCATTACCAACTATAAAATATATTTGTATCTTGGCAAAGAAAATATAAAGCTGCACAGAAATCTAGCAAAATATTTTAAAAATAAAATTATATGCTGAATAAAAAACAAATATTGTTAAAACATCCTATCCCGAGGCGCTCTTTACCACACAATATTCTAAGCAACTTCTAAAACCTGTACGCTGAAAGGTTTTGCGTGTGAAAATTGTAAACTGCATTGTGCACAAGTGTGAACTTCACAAATCTGAACTTCACATGCGAACTTACAGGCTCCTTTCAATGAGCCTTTGTGAAGTTTACAATTGACACCGATAGTTTTGTCAGCTGATGGCTTGCTAAGAAAGTATATTTTTATCTGACACAATAAGGAAGAAAACTTTGAAAGATACTGTTATATTTTATTACGAGCACATAAGTATTCTTATCATAGTTTTCCTGCTACAAGGAGGGTTCACTACTGATGAACACAAACAAATACTTTATCTCCCTCTAATACACATAAAATTAGTAACATACACAATATCTTACTACTTGCTTACTATTATTAATACGATTTTAAGGATATTAGTTTGTTATTCAACACAAACTCCGCTGAACTTATTTATTATGTAAATTTTCGAAGGCTCAGCCATCTGACTGATTTGTTGCAAAAATGGATAGTAGGCACTCTAAAATTTGAGTAAATAGCTTTTCCCGCAGCTCCGCCTTCGTAAATTCAGAATCCTACGAGAACACTGTACTTTATCGGGATGAAGAGTAGCCTATGTGTTAATCTAGAGCTTAAATTACTAACGAAAAAGTTTCAACATTTTCTGCTACACTAGTAAAAAAAACCTACATCATTAGTTTACTTACATCATTAACGTTCAATATAGTAAACACGGACTTAAACGCATCTCAGCAATTTTGTTATATTTTACGTACAACTTGCGAAAGCGTGACTCCATAGTTTTAGTGACTTTTGTATGGAGCGTTATCTCGAGACTTCGATGACAAATTATATACTCGTACAGAGTGAAATTCTGTAACCACATCGCTGCACCTTTGAATATATTGATTTATTTTAATATGTTTGGGCTGGATGGATGGATGTTTATTATTCTTTTATGCAAAAACTACTGAACGAATTTTGGTATAGGTAATAGTAGTTTAAGTTTTGGATTAACACATAGGCTACTTTTCATCCCAAAAAGGTCCGGGTTTCATGTGGGATAGTGTATTGACGCGGTTGGAGCCAAGGGCAAAAGCTAATAAGTTATAAGCTATTACAACAGTAAAACCAAACGCTTGCATAACGTTCGCCCGCCACCTGACGTTTTCGATATGAAAAAGCAAACAGCGGAACTGGGTCGTCAGAAATCTCTTCTTCGCAAATATTCCCTAACTTCATCGGCTATGACGGATCATCGATGTGGACTGCATTCATAATTCCATTTGCATAGCTTCGATCTATCATACCTACTTCAAATAGTCATGGTGAAGACCTCATTTGCGCGCTTTTTATGTGGGAGAGCCATGTTTCGGCACGACCGGATTAATGCCATGGCCTCACATAAAACCGCCGCGAATAACGCTTGCGTTGTGTTTCGCCGAGTGAGTGATGTTACCGGAGCCCCAAGGGGAGTTTCGGGATTTTAACGACCGGGAATACACTTGTAACTCCTCTGGTGTTTCATGATCCATTTCATAAAAAACCTCGGATGATATTAAAGACTACTTAAATTAAGTGGGTCTGAAGTTGCCATTTGTTGCTAAAGTTGCCAAAAAGAAACCATTTATTAATACATTACTATTATAATTCTTGAAGATTTTTTTTTAATCTTCGATCAAAAGTTCTAAATTTAGTTTTACACCATGTTTATTTGGATTATATGTCTCAGTCGCTCGATACTAAGTAAGCAGCAACAAAACTCCCGAATTAGCTCTCCGACACTTATTTGAAGATTGTCAAACAGGCCCATAACATATCTATAAACAAATCCTAAATTAAACAAATATTTCATAATTTTAAGGATCTGTATATTAACTATACGAAAACATAAAGATTTGTTTGTTTACATTGAATAGGCTCCGAAACTACTGGACTCTTTTTGGTGAAATTTATCACAGATACAGACTAGACGACGGGGAAGGATATAAGCTACTTTTTATTATACAATAGCCTAACCTAACCAAGAGCATGTCAGGGCATGTCTAAGGAGGGTTCCGTAACTATAACGCGCAATAGGTTTTTTTCAAATTACTTCAAAAGTTACTGTCCGATTTCGTTCAAAATAATTTTTCTAAAGATCATTTAGCAAGATCTATCATCCTGGAAAATCGCAAGTTTTTATGTTTCATAGTTTATAATTTATAAATGCCGGGGGGGCCAACTTATAAACTACTTTGGAGGCTGATTATTCGAAAACGGATGACTTTGTAAAAAAGTCATGTATGAAATTTTGCCTTTATTTTAAAAGACCTATTCAACGATACCCCACACGATGGGGTAGAATGTTTTCATTCCCACTTCACTTCGCTTTACCCCTAAAATGTAAAATTATTATTATTTTATGATGCCGAAACAGAGATACTCGTATATACACAGTCTTTAACAATACCGAATTTCATTCCTTTATATTCATAATTAAAGAAGCTAGAGGCGCGGACAGACAGACAGACGGACAGAGAGAAACTATAAGGGTTCCTTGAGTATTACGGAACCCTAAAAATGAACGGTTCACGCGGGATTCCCTTTTGATCGCACAAAGTCGCGGGCAACATCTAGTATTTAACACAACGAGTTATAACAGCCAGCACGCAATTTTTGTACCTGACCGTAAAATCTCTCACGGAAATATCGATATCAAATGCAAAATAGTTCTCAGAACACAATACAGTTTTACGTACATCCACAGCAATCACGCTATCGAGTTTGCAAATCCGGGGGCGGATTATCCCTCTGCCAGGCCTCGGGGAGTCAACCTGACGCGGGCGTGTTCCTGTTTCGAAGGGCTTTACATACATGTAGGTTACCCTACACGATACGATATAAATAGACAAGCCTATAGACACGGTTCAGGGTTGCTGTACACGTTACAACAAATCGTAGCAGTCTCTCTGACCGTCCTACTACTTTTATAAATGTGAAGGATGGATGGATGTATTTTTGTTACTCTTTCACACACAAACAACTGAACGGATTTTTATGAAATTTACTGTGGTAGTAGTTTAAGCTCTGGATTAACACATAGGCTACTTTTCATGAAGAAAAAGTACGGTGTCCGAACGGAGCCGCGGGCAAAAGCTAGTATACCATAATCTATCTTTTATACTTTAAACGAGACAATAAATATAATAGTTATCTCGGAAATGCAGGGAGTTTTGGGGGAGAAAAATCGATCAAGCTAGGACTTATCGCTCGGAAACTGCGCATTTTTAAGTTATATTTGTTTTATCTTGCATCGTACAACACAATAATATCAATAATTTTGACTGTAATATAATATCAGTCCAATTAGAAGCTTGGTATGCGTATGTGTAATTTTTGCGTTGTTCGGAAATATGGAATGTGGTGGGTTCCAACCCTGCTAAAATATTTTTGTGATTCTTTTTATTTTTTTTTAAATCTACTAGAGCTCCGAGCAAAGCTCAGTTACACAGTTACTTACACTTTAAACGGGACAATCTCGTATAATATATACTTGGTGTTTTTTCAGTCAGTGTCCAAACTTTCAGGGGTGAATATACGCTTGAATATAAGCAGCTTTTATCGCATCTTGGATCTACTTTCCTACTTGAAAAAAAAAATCAGCTGTTTCTTACAAAAGGGCTACGGCATAGATATCGTTTTGTAGGAAACGGCTGATTTTTTTATTCACTCCTTAAAGTTTGGACACTGACTGAAAAAACTCTCTGTGTAATCGGTTTCTCGAATACGGCTGCAAGTATTATCATGAAATTTAGTATGCAGCTAGTTTTGGGGGAAAATTCGATAGGTCTTATTCCTGGGAATCATAAAAAAGCTAGGTTTGAATCCCGGTCAGATAAATATTTTAGTGATTATTTTTAATTTTTAAAATTTATCAGAACTCCGATCAAAGCTCGGTTACCTAGGTACATTATCGCTACACACTTTACGGTGAATCGTAGCAGCCTTTGAGGCCATTCCGAACTCCACATGACTGCAATACCTATTACACGTTACGAGTGTACATTTGTTTTCCTAACATTTTATGAACGCATCTACAAAAGTAACTTCTACCTTTAATCCTATTTTAATTCACGCTTAACCGCTTTAACCTTCAACTGATACGGAGGCGGAACCGTTCGCTAATAATCATAATTTCATTTACAATAAGCTGCCGTAACCGCTATGCAGCTGAGCATAACCGATCATAACGGAGCTCGGCGGACCGTAATGACATCATTGGTAGAATTATCTAATACTAACTAGCTGTTTCCTGTATCTTTGCATTTTATCTAATGAACTACTATTGCACTAAAGTCTGTAGTGTATAAAAGCCGATTGATGATTATAGATAAAAAATAATAATCATAATATAATCTGGTCCCGTGGTGAATTCTCAAAGAACTTGTGCTGTGTTACGGTTACCAGACGACGGAAATATATTGATGCTTTTATACTAGGTATATTATACTTATTTAAAATGTTTACTTAATTAAACATATATTTAATACACATCCATGACACAGAAAACTTATTGTTTCTTCGGCTGGATACGGACCCGTAACCCCCAGCTTAAGCGCCGACGCGCTAACCAGTAAGCCACAGAGGTCTGAGTCTGAGGGTATTTTTGTCCGATTGAAATATTTAACCCAACATTGGGCTACAATATGTAAAATAATGAAAAATAACATGATTTACATTCCTTTGAAGGTCACGCGCCGGCCGCGAAGTACAGCCGCGCGGGTATGAATAGAATTTAAGTATTTTATAGGATAATCTGGTCAACATTTTGGGTCACATCTTACTAATATTATAAATGTGAAAGTTTGTGAGGATGGATGGATGGATGTTTGTTACTCTTTCACGCAAAAACTACTGAACGGATTTCGATGAAATTTGGTATGGTACTAGTTTAGGCTCAGGATTAAAACATAGAATATTATCCCGAAAAAGTACAGTGTTCCCGATACTGTATTTACGCGGGCGGAGCCGCGGGCAACAGCTAGTGATTTATATTTTTGGAACGAGAATCAAAGACTGATAACGCTCCTTGAATATCTATATTTTCTTTGAAGACATTCTGTATAATTATGAAAAATAATAAAAAAAAAAAATCAAGTTACAAACTCCCAACTGTTCATTTTATTCAACAAATTGCACTTCCACACAGCATACGCGTCTTTCAAGAGCTTCCTTAAATTACTTTAAAGTTTTTCTACAGAGCAGTAGGTAATGGATTTTTAATAGTGACAAATGATCATACGGATGGTTCTTTTTGTTACAGCTAATTTACAAATGGATGCCTATCTTCCATTAGTGATTTAATAATGCATATTGCTGAAAATAACATTATTTTCGGCGACTACCGTTCAGGTACTAAATCAAATAATAATAAAATATTGGTAAAAATGTTATCATTTCTAAATAGGGTTAAACACTATAAGGTGGGAGAGCAATACTTCGGCACGAATGAACCGGCTCAACCGGATAAATAGTGTGGTGTCACAGAAAACGGCTTGAAATAACGTTGTGTTTCGCCCAATGGAGGTTGGAGATATTTTTAGGACCAGGAACGCGAGTGCTCAACACCAGGGCGCCAATTCTCGTACTTCGAATCTCGGTTCGATTAACACGCTGATTCATTCGCATAGGCGGCAAGTCGTGCGCGCGTGAGCGGGACAGACTGATAACCGTACCTAGTTTCGAGGTACGAGAATTGGGCCCCAGAGGAGTTACAAGACGTGAAACTCCTCTGGTGTTGCGTGTGTCCAGTTCGATCTGCTCGTTTCCTGGTTCATTTAATTACAAAAACACTAAGGTGATTTTTTTTATAGGATTCAGCGCTACATTAATTTCGCCTGACAAAGGTCAATTTCTGTTTTCGGTTAGGTATCCATTTAATAGTACCTCGTCTCTATAAGATTAATACTCATTATCTTTCCTAACTAATAGTAGTAAAATTAAACTGTCTTAAATTATTGGGAAAGTGCAAAAAGATGATCAAAAAACCGAAATTTTAAGTTAAAAAAAAAACCGATTGGAATGGATGGGACACCACTAAAGAGCTTGATATTCCTAAGTTTGCTACTGAAAATTACCAAGGGAATTATTTAGGTGTCTAAATATAAAAGTATATTATAAGGTAGACTTTGGTGGAGCTTATAAGAATACAAGAGTCTATTTTTGTTCGAAGTGCCTGTTTTACAATCGCCTAATAAGTGTTAGATAGCTTAACTGCATGTTTTGTCTCTGTTCGCCCGATATAGAGTAAACAGCGAGAAAACTTCCAAATTTTAGAATTAGTTATCCAACACTTAGAATTAGAAGATTGTGAAACAGACCCTACATCTACCATCAGTTCTAGATCTAAATCTTCCAGGACAACAATACGCTCCATAGATTTTAATGCAATTATTTTCTGTGTTAAAACACTGACTGAATAGAATTAGTTTGTAGAGGTATAGATTAAGCGGCTGTGCGCTCGATAGAACTGAAAATTTGACTTCTTTGAAACCTTTTTTCTCAGTCATGGTAGTATTGAAAAACCAAAAAAAAGCATATGTTAACCTGCATTATATTTAGCTGAGGACTGTCTTTTTATAAATTGAAATTTTTATTTAAATATTGATTCAAAAATATACTAAGTCCACCCAAGTTTTTTAAAGTTAAAACCTTTTTTCTCTTCTTCTATTAGTCACACGAGTTTGAAAATTATTTCATTATTTTAAGTAAGATAAGACTCAGGGGATGGCCGTTTCAGATCTTGCAAATTTTGTCTCAAATATTTATAGCGATTTTTTATCCGAATTCAATACTCTCCGGTCGGCGCGATTCGCCCTTGTCGCCTACAAAATCAGTATGGGACTTGACGTTCAAGATCACTGGCGTTATACAGAGGCTCTAGGGTAAATGGTCTGAACTGTGACGGTGACAGTTGGTACGAGAGGTATTCATATGTGGTTAATGTACCGAATACGATGATATTACAAAATCTATAGTAGAATGTAATCAAAGTATTAAATAATATGTGAAGCAAAAACTTTCAGTGCAGTTTAACGTGAATTGTGCAACCGGAGGAGTATGAAATTTGGCCGGTTAATTAAAGTTTATGTGGAGGAAGATGTGTAGAGAGCTAATATATATTTTATAAATACATAAACTTAATAAACAACAACAAGTTCAAACTCAAATCATTTATTGCAAGAATGTGGTATACATGAGGTCTTACAAAATTACAATATTTAAAAGATCCTACATTCTGCCATCAGAATGGCGTGGGCAAATCATAGATATGCAGGTGAGTAGACTTATAATTAATCTAGCTAAGCCAAAAATATTAAATTAAATTAAATAGACATACAGTTAATTTTAGGAATCTCAATAACTCATAACAAATAAAATAATACATAATTCAAATTAAATTAAAAAATAATTCGAAAAAATATAAATGTCAGCAATATGCAATTCATAAAGAATAGAACTTGACAAGTGTCAACTGTCATTACTCTGTCATGAGATAAACTCTTTACTCTGTTCGAAATAGGTTATGTCTAAATTCTAGAGTGGCACATACACGTGGCATTTATATGATTTGACGAACACGTGCACAATATTCTGTTGTGCATTCCGAATTTATACGTTTACCTACAAGTTATAAGATATACAAGATACAAAGGGCGAAAGTAAATCATGGGCGAAAGCATCGTCCCACTGTTTGACATTGATCTCATGTTAACGAGGTGCACACAATAAAGGTTATTTTCTTATTATATATTTTATGGTATTGTAGTATAATATTTATCTTTTATACCAACACACACTTCCTCAGATTATTAATACACACTAACGTGCGTTTACAACATACATATTTTTTTCTTTAATTTAAGAGGCAAAAAAAAAACCACATTTCTTTATTATTACTAGGCATTAAGGTTCAAAAATCACGCTCTGTCGGCAGCTTTACATCAGGAACAATTTCATATCGGTTGTAACGACTATCGTCTAATACGACTTTTATCACTTGTCTGTCTCTTTAATGCCGTTATAACAGACTTCACTGTGCTTATATTGCTATTATAATACAAGATCCGTTCGAAAAAGTATAAAGAATATTGGAACGAGGTATTTAATTAATTATTATTAACGATCGCCATAATTCTCACGTAACAGATTTATGGAAGTGTGAATTTATTCGTAATCATTCCTTATTTATACCTCATTATGAGTGTAATTATTTTCAATTCGCCTCAAATATATTTATGGTTTTATGATGTAAAAGCATCAAAGTAAAATATAATGTGACGCGGCACATCATACCTCACTTCGGATAAGAGCCATTTACACGGTCGGTTTTCGCCGTGCGGCGAGCCGTCTGAGAAGTCACCTCACCTCGCCGAATCGCAAGCCCATTTACACGGGTGACTAAAACAGCATGCGGCTTTAGGGTCAACTCACACTGGCGCAGAGTCGAAGCGACGTGACACGTCATGATTTTCTCATAGAGGCTATAACGAATGATTTCAAAACCAAGGATGGGCTATGACGTACATTTGACAGAAGAAACTGCATACAAGAAAAACTTACGCCATCTTGATTTCAGAAGATTTTGTTTTAATTACGTTATGTAGACCGAATATACTGCAAAAAGCAAATGTCAAAATGTCAAACCTCGACTGCCCCAAATAACCCCAAACGTAGGCCAGTTTAAGTGTGGATACTTTGTTTCGACATGTCTCATCTATAGTAATGTAATAAAGACGTGTTATATATTTGTTAGTTTGTTTGTTGGTTTGTATTGGATAAGTTTCGAAACTAGTGGATTGATTTTGATGTAATAATTTGCGCAGATATGAAATAGATATAGGGCTACTTTTTATCACGGAAAAATGTATCCCGTGGGATTTCTTTTTGCGCGGACGAATGGCAACATCTAGTATTCAGTATAAAAGTATAGGTAGGTATAGTTCTTACCTCCTCCTACGCTTAAAGCATATTAATTTCTATTTTACCATTATTAAAGTACAAATTTGTATTATGATAATACGGTAGTGCTCGACGTCGTGCGTCGGCTTGCGTATCCGCACGTCTGCGTTTTTGTGGACTAGTAGTCAACGCGTGTCGCCGCGTTTTACTCGGACGCAGTGACGCGTCATGCTTTGACTATACAGCGTGTTAAATGTTTCGGCAGAAGAAATTTTTTCAGAAAACAGTTTTGAAAGCCTTGAAACACATGAATTATATCGATTTGTGAATAATCGTCGTCCTATATATAAAGAAAGAGTAGATAGTTAATTTGCGCGAGTATTAGCTGAACCTTAGTCACCTTTCTTCAAAAATGTCAAATGACAAATTGTAAAAAACTTCTTTGTCGTTTAAATTTGAATTTATTTAATGTCATGTTTAGAACGTCAAAATGTAAATGAGTTCTACGTAATTTCGGCTGCAATGCGCTATTAAAGCATCGAGGAATATTGTGTAATGGCAAAGAATGTATATTATTAACGTATAATTTATTGGAAGGATTAGCATTTGCAAGGATTAGTTCTAAAGATTTGAATTGAAAACAAAATACGTCTCCTAGTGTAATGCGTAAATACGTCTCCTCTGTAGTTTCATTCAGTAGATATATTTTATGAATGAATGAAGTCCTGCAACTGAGCGTTTGACCAGTGTGACCAGAAGAAATTAAATCGACCATTCTGCAATTCACATAATGTCCGAGTTCTGCTAAAGTCTACAAAAATATTTTATATACCGTTTTGGAGATTTAAAACATACGCCAGGGCAGAGCATGCCGATTATATATGAGGTTTGTTTTAAGAACATTTTTTTTATTGTCTTCTAAATCTGGAGATTTTATAAGATTCTCCTAAAAACTGATCATTTTTCAGATCTGCGATATAATCTATAAAACTCTAAAATTGTATTCTGATTCTGCTAAAATCGCAGGTTTTGCTAAACCTGGCCACACTGCCGGGCGCCGTGCTGCGAAAATCGAATAATACCCAACTTTGGGGTGTTCTGTTTTTATTCACTCACGGCCTCAATGAATTGGCATTTACACGGTGGATTTTCACCGCGCTGCGGAAATCGTGCGGCTTTAGGCACCCGTGTAAATACCCCATTAGGTAGTCGAAGTTATTTCGTATTCGTAGTAATTATGACGTCGAAAATTCCTTTGCTCGGAGTCCTGATCTGACCAGGATTCGAACCCAACCACACTCCAAACTTTAGAACGAAGCAAAAATTATGCATACGTACATCAAACTGCCAATCGTACTGACAGAATAGAGTCGAAATTATTTATAATGTATCGTTGCACTACGAAAGGAAAAACATATTATATAGCTTATAAACGCGCAGTTGTATAAGACCTAGCTAGATAGATTTTTCTCCCTCAAAACTCCCTGCATACTGAATTTCATGATAATACTTACAGCTATTTTCTAGAAAAACTGCTAGAAACTGATTAAAAATATACCAGATTGTCTCGTTTAAATTATTTAAAGATTTAAAGTACAAGTTTTGTTAAAAAAATTTTTTACGATAAAAATTGTTTGAAATAAAAAGGTAATTATGCCAACAAACTGCTCCACAGTTCGGCGAGTTATGTAATGGTTTTAAAATATTTTCTATTTCGTGAAAATAAAAATGGCTTCAACGTAAGTATTTTACTATTTTAACCGTTCTAACCGTTTATATGAACATTGACACATGAAAGTGCTCACCTCTAATGGATTTCTGGTGCTTACTTTTATCTCTAATAAAATATTAACGAGATGTTCAGTAAGGCGTGAACGTTTCTTGAAATTTACATCAAAAGTGTTTTAGAAGACAGATGTTTAATATTGATAATAATTTTCGCGTTAGGGTCAGATCACACGAAAACGAAACGATACGCGACATGTCGCTGCATTTATTCATTAAACAATAAGACACACGTTTCATTGTAAGAGTTCGAATGTCAGGTTGCACCGCGTCGCACAGCGCATTTGAAGTGTATGACTGATGTCATATGAAATCCTGTATCTTTTTGTGTAGTGAATAAAGTTCATGCAGCGCCGCGTCGCGAAGCGTATCATAGCGGTGTGAACTGACCCTTGAAGTATAAAAGGTTTTAGAGGAGAATTTAGATCATCACGATGTTAAATTTAATTTTATTTACCACGACATTTTCCGACACGCACAAAGTCTTCCCGTGACTTCGTGCCCGCCAAAGGAAATCAAGTGGGAACTGTACATTTTCCCCTGACAAAGTAGCTATGTCCTTCTCCGTATTCTAATCTATATGTGTGCCAATTTTCATTAAAATCGATCCAGTAGTTTCGGAGCCTATACAATGCAAATAATAATAGTATAGAAGAAATAATATAATACTTAGATTTGTCTGCGATGTAATTATATATGTCTGGTTATATTTCTTTGAAATTTGAAAATAACGATATAGGCTGTTAATTTTAATGATTATCATTGAATATCATCCCCACTCAATAGTGTAAATGTGACGACACTGCTGTTTTGCCCACTACGGGCCCTCCCAAGGGCACAACAGATTTATTGAAACTTCGTCGTTTTAAAATATTTGACAACCAATTTATACAAATTATGCACTTTAAATATAGAACACATTATGCTGAACCTCTATATGCTGAAACGGCGTAACATACCGGCCGCCAAGGACATCGTGATGCTCAGCCAGATGTATCTTCTTAAAGAAGAAATTAAAATTATTTTCTCATAAGTCGTTTTTCAAGAATCTTTAATATCCATCTCTGTGCTCTACCCATCCGTTTACATTCTTGTCCCTAAATAGGTTGTAGCCATTTATATTATGTTTTCTATCAATAAAGGCTTTATCTTTCAACTTGTGTTTATGTTCACTCACATTTTCATTTTATTTTCTTTTTTTCCATGTACCTCAACAGCTGTACCATATTTACATTTCAAGTATCTCACTCTAGTGTAACATATTTTTAATGTACATTTCCTCAAAATCTCGCGTCTTTAATCCTTCTTGTATCATCATGTATTTTACTTTCATCTCCAGATGTGTTATGCATGCCGTCTGCTCCTTCATTTTCATCATTTCTCCTCCTGGTGGGATCCGACCTAGTACTGTTTTCTGCTCTAAAGGTGTACTGGACGGGCCCGTATATGACGCCACCTTTTATGATACTGCTCGTGACAGCTGCACCTCGGGGTATCTCTATTTTTACCGAACTGCTGTTTTTTGCCATAGTTTTGTTCTCTGCGGCACATTAAGCAACACATTTTTAGTTTTATTCTCAGGTAAATGTGAAGCTGCATCTTTAATATTGTTTGTGGACCGTATTTATTAATTTCTGTTCGATTTTCGAAATTTCCTCTGCTCTGTATGTGGAATTTCTATTGTCGCTTTTGGGAGGTATATGATTGTAGTGCTCGCTCGTATGGCAGATAGAATGCAGACGGGCGATATAGAATAGACCACGGGGAAGAACATAGGCTACTTCTTATGGCGGCAAAATGTACGGTGGCCGCCCGATTTCGCGGCCAACAGCTAGTCTTGTATCATATTAAAGTAATCATAAATAATTACAAATTAGGTAGTAGCAGTTAACTTTTCCAACCGTTGAATCAATTGTTACAAGAAATCAACGCATTGTATTGTGTAGTAGTTTAGTTTACATATGCAGGATTATCGAGTTGTATCCAACTAAGTGCATGCATATGCATGATTGTGACCCACTTCAAGTCTTAATCAATGCAGCTAGATAATCCGTAAGACACGTTTCTTGTTAGCGTTGCAAAAAGGCAAACGGTCGCAATTTTTTAAACGGAAATCGCAATGCAGCCTTACAGAAAAGGTTACCTACTGAGAATACAAGTATGCTTAAAAAAATAAACCTTAGGAAAAAATACCTGGTAAGTTTAGATTTTATATTGACAAATGTATCAATAAACACACAGTTTGTAAGTGCATACGATGCTAAGTCTTTATAATTTAACCTTAGTGTAAAAGCATTTATATATTTGAGTTTGAAAGTTCCGAATGAATCTGTTTTTAATCGTTGATTACGTTTCATGTTATCTCTATTGTTCTTGGCAATAATGAAAGAGAAGGCATGATATTCAAATAAACGATTAACACGTTGGTAAATTCGGGACTTAGTATGTCACAAGCAATTTTTATTTATTATACCATAGTCATATATTTTATTTTTTACATTGGCCTACTTTATTATTAAATATAATTGAAAACTAATATGAAGATTGTATACACAAATGTGTACTTAACGCAAATTTAGGGGTAAAAAATATGATTTATTTGACTCGATAAATCGTTGAGTAAAATATTATGTAACGCAGCTCCTATTCACAATCTTTTTGGCCTGATTTATTTTTGTTTTATTGTAATGTATACATAACATCTTGTATTGTATATCCTAATTTGTCAAATAAACGTTTTTCATTTATTTATTCATCGACTAGTGGTACAAATAATCCTACTACTATTATATATATATATATATATATATATATATATATATATATATATATATATATATATATATATATATATATATATATATATAATGGTAGTTTTCTTTTTTCTCTTAGACTTTTTTCTTTCTTTTGCCTCTTAGACACAAAAAAATGTAAATGTTGTTGTGAATGTGAAAGACAGACAGACAAACGTGAACGTGTGAATAGAGAGGTAAGGAGTACCATCTCCATACATGAAAAGTGTCCGTAAAATAACGTTAAATAGGGGGCGCTACAGACGCAAGGGTGTAAAGCGGCAAAATTTAAACGGATAATTAAATCTTGGGATCTTCTTCGGTTTTATATATAAAAATAATTTCGACTATACGAGTAATTAGAATATTAATGATTTACTGAATTAACTACTAAAAACTAGTCATAGTCATCAAAAATTCTAACTTCATACCACACACCCTTGCCACTCTAGCGCCATTATGGCCAGTTTTGGAACTATTATTTAATTACTTTTGTCGGACACTTTTTAGCTTTTCTGCCCTAGAGAAATGATCCTCCTTACCTCTATTCTCCATGCGTGTGACGGAACGTTGCAAAATGCATGGCAGTGTGAGTTATTAATCTGAGCACTGCCTCAGATTAATAACTCACACTGTATTATACCATTACACACTAGTGTGTAATGGTGTTTTATGAATTCGATGTATTTTGGGAGTATTTAAATTTGCCAAATGCACCTCCGTTCGCATCATTTTCTTAAAAAGGATTACAAAGTTTTTGCTTCGCGTATTAACAACCCAAATATGGTCAAAAATGGTTATTTTCTGATAACCGAAAGATACGTTTAATCGAAGTCTGTCATCACGTATTTCTCACGTTTCACGAAATCATGTTTTCCAACAGAATGTTACTTATTACGTGAACGTAGCACGTGATACTCGCGACGTGCGCTGCGTACCGTGGTAATGAAATGTTCAAGGTTAATGATAACATTCGTGAATAATGATAATCGTTTCATTAATCATAATCATTATAAAAAAATATTACTTTAATAATATAATACACCGATTTCGGCGACGGTGGCCGGTTTCATCGAAACTCAGGAGTTATTTTATAGTGCCCAGGTGTGTGCGCAGTACACAAGAGCACCCTCTCTTCCTTTACTCTCGTAACCCAGGGGACGGAAGACCGACACGACTGGCGAGAGGTCATGCGGAGGACGGACTTTTTACATACCGACATTTTTACATATGCGACGCATGTATTTTTCTTGTCAGACAATCAGGTGATCAGCCTGTATTGTCCTAACCAAACTAGGAAACAACATTTTTGTAGTTACAACGCGGGAATTGAACCCACGACCTCCGAGGCGAGAGCCAAGCTCTCAACCACTGGACCACGGAGGCTGTTACTACGCAGTGTCGGTCAACACATTATAAGGTTGTACAAAACCATTTATGGATATTTTGGGCATACGATCTACTGCTTCAAGACGTTTAGGCAGACAAAAAATATTGAAAAAAAATGCTAAATTACCCTAGGGACAACGGCGAAGCCAAAAGGATGGGTATATGATTTTGGCCTTCTTAGGTTCTACCTTAGCGCCTAAAAAACCGATCCGATTTCAAAAAATGAGGTGACAATAGATTCGTAATAATAGGCTTTATAATTTTCGTAGTCGGGTTATAGTTTCATAAAAAAGTTATTTGTGTTTAGATTAATTTGGATCTGAACGGTGTACAATAGTGGAAGTTTCCACGTGGATTTAGCTATTAATCTTTATGCAGAATGGGATTCGAGCCGCTTACAACCGACATTACAAAATGTTTGATTCAGTCAATTATCTACGGATATTTTGGGCATATGATCTACTGCTTATGTAATGACGTTTAGGCAGAAGAATAATTTAAATTTTTTTGGATAAAATATATACGAAATAAAATTACATTGCGCTCTCTAAGGTGCTGAGGTTATGAACCTCACAGAAACAGCTGACTTTAAAGCCAAAGCGAAGATTTTAACAAACCTTATATTATGTCCTTGACCAAAACAGGATTTTTGCGGCCATAAAATTCTTTGAAACACCTAAGGCAGTCCCATCTAAATAAAGCGCTTGTAAATAAAATATTCCGGCGAGATACACAAACAAAATTGAATTTTCCAAAAGATTTTATTTCAAAGGCCCTTCAATACTCAAAAAGTCCATATTTCAGGGAACCCTCGTTTTCATACAAAATATTATCTTAATATTACGAAATAATATTCACCCCGAGGAATCGGGAAAATTCGAATGATGAAATTCTTTTAGCGAAATGTTCGGTGTTTTATGCCTTAATTCGTGAGTTGTGTATCAATACTTACTTCAACAGACTTCGCTTCAAATTCTTATAAAAGAAAGTTAGATTACGACTTTTTTATGTTAGAGTGCTTTAGTGAAAGTCAATTGAGATAGTTTTGTATATCCATAAGTTATTTTTTATTTTAAATAAATAAAAATAAATCTAATTATAATATGCAGTCTAATATCATAATTAGATGTTTCTCGCTACTTTGTGCGCGCAAATGGAAAAACAACGGGAACCGTACATTTTGCCGCGATTAAAAGTAGCCTATGTCCTTTCCCGTGGTGTATTCAACATCTGTGCCAAATTTCATCAAAATCGGTCTGGTGGTTTCGGATCCTATTCAAATGCAAACCAACATACAAAGAAACAAATCTGCTTCATGATAATAAATAAGTTTTTAAGTATTTTTAAGCCTAGAAGTATAGATTACATTGTTGACTTTCACATTTATGCTAGATAATAGCTCGATAATAATAGTTGCCAATCCACAGGAGGTTGACTAAAGACTAATATTTCTACACTCTGTTCATCATACCCCATTTAATAGGATTGTAAAGAATATATATTTATTTCGACTAAATTAATAGTATGCTATTAGTTTGTTCGAATTTAATATCCTTGGAGTATTTCTTTATTACACGGTAAATCATTATGTATTTTAAAACTAAGTATGTTTCGAATTTGCGCATGAGACGCGCCAAGTGCCTACGCGAGTTGTTTTTAATTAATTATTTAATCTTCTAAATAGAAATGATCACCGAAAAAAAAGACAGCAGCTCAAAATATCAATAAAGGAACCAAACGCTTACGAATTCTCTCAATTTTCGGAGAAATGTTAATTTTTAATTCGTATCTGTCGGCCATTGATAATTGTATTTTACTATTAAAGGAATCGAATTATCTAAGACTTGGATAAATGAATAACAAAATTATCGGGAAGTCGCTCATCTGACAAGGAACTTGCGGCTTTGAACACAGTAATTACTTCTGTTTTGGCGGGTTGGTTTTATTTTGCTACTTGTTTCTAGGTCGTTCAAATCTATGTAGCAGTTTTTACCCAACTACGAAGCCAAAAGGGTATGATAATAATTTTGGCATTCTATGTAGGTATGTATGTTTGTTCTACCGTAGCCCCTGAACTACTGATCCGATTTTAATAAATTAAACGTCAATAAAAAAGATAAAAAAATAAAGTGTGCGTTGTAAAGCAGTACCTACAAGAATAAGCATTGTTGTGTTATCGTAAAGTTTCAGAAATATCCCCAAGACTTGATCGCATTTTATTTACCGTAATACCGAGACTAAGATTATGCGTTCATAAATATATAGGTACAATATATTATTGTACAATGTTGTCTCTTTGTACGTGCAATTTTTTAAGTGATTTTATTGGCAAAACTTGTATTTCTTGCTAGGGAATTTAGTGGACACAATTAGGCTCAACGAATAAGAGAGAAAATAAAGATTGTATTAAATGCGCTACTTGCGACCGCGACCGGTGGCCAGCGACAGCCGATGCATGTATATTTCATATATTTCGTATAGACTTGCCGCACACGTGTGGGCGGCATCAGAGAATCGTGTTTAATCAGCATCCGCGATTAATTTATCGACGCTACGAACGTAAGATTTTTTTACAAAAGTTGCGGTCGCATGTTATAGCGATTGGACGCGGTTGCTTGCGGCCCGTCTGCATTGAGCCGAATAAATAATAATACAATGCAATGTGCATTATAATAAACCATTCTAAACCATGATAATTATGAATTTGGTACACACATTTTAGAAGTAAAATACCAAAGCACAATTTCATAGCAATTGTTAAAAACGGTTTTCAACTAAACATATTGTACATTCAAATCAGAAGGTCGATTCTGCTATTTTAATCCATCAATAATGCAGCTTCGATACTTGTTCGATACAGTCCGGATCCTACCAAACGGCAAAATCGTATTCCACTAAACTTCAAACAAACGTCAACCGACGAATTTCACCACGATGCAAATATTATTGTATCGAAGCTTGATTGTAGATTGAGCGAACCTTTCATCCATAGAAAACGGTATTCTCTTAGATTTAGAAGCTTGACTCCAATTCGACTCGAACCGAACCGTCAACCGGATTTTTTTTCACTTTGACATGTGGGGACATAACATAAAAATATTCATTTCACGCACAAATCACTTTTTTTGCCTTCCGTCTCTACCAGCGCGTTGAATGTTTTCCGTCACAAATTTGCAAAGCCATTAGCCACGCCCCAATTTCGATGATTTTCTGTAATGTTTAATAAAACACGAGCAGAAGACGCGCCTTAACTGACAATAATTGGCAACACTGGATGGTACAAACGTCATGCAACAGCTGTCTTTGTACTCGCTATAATTATGAATTGTATACAATGTAATTTCAAAATAACTGTATTGGGATTTTGAATGTACTAAAATAGTGTAGTACAATACCGAGTTTCGGCCAATTTATGATAACAGAATGATTAATTTATAATGAATTGATGGTAAGTTGAAAGTCTTAGTTTAATACAAGAATTGAGCCTCAGAATTGAATAAAGTGCGAAACAATAGCATTTGTGGTGTCAGTAGCTCTGACACCACAAATGCTATTCTGACGTCACATGTTTCTTCTAAGTGGTGGTGGTTAGTTCTAATTTTTTTTCTTTCATCTCCTTATTGATACGGACGACAACAGGATGCCGAAAGCTGCTTGTTTCGTCGCCCTCATATCAAGTCTATCAAGCTCTTTATGGCTCGAAGTCGATAAACGAGCTGGTGGATCGCCAGATGGCAAGTTATTCCCACCATTATAATGTACACGTATATACTAGGGACCTGGGACCCTCGCATGTCAAGACTAAAAACGTCCTTATTGCCCCAATGGGGCACTCAAGTTTTGCATTTGACAATATAGAGGTTAGTATTGCGCTTTATAGACATAAAATATAATCAGAGATAAAATATGATATGTTAAAGAAGCACAATATTATTTGTAAAGTAGATACTTTTTTATTTTAAAATTAAAGCCTGTTATGGAGGACGTCGCGGCCTACGATAATTATACGCGTACGACGCGTAATTTGATTGTGGACATCATAGTTCTATCGGTTTTCAACAGATGGCAGTAGTTTTTTCTTGTATTAAGATTTTTTTTGGCTGTTGTTTGATAAGCCTTGCCCTTATTATTGTAATACTAGCTTTAGCATGCGGCTCCATCCACGTAAATATAGTATCTCACGGGAACACTGTACTTTTTCGTGATAAAATGTAGCCTATGTTTTAATCCAGAGTCTAAACTACAACCATACCAAATTTCATTATAATTCGTCGAGTAGTTTTTATGTGAAAATGTAACAAACCTCCATCCATTCATACATCCATCCATCCTCACAAACTTTCACATTTATAATAGCTGTAGTACGATGTTCGACGACACACAGCTTACATGTTAAGGATTTTTGTGAGACCTTGGTATCTCTTCGGTCTCTTCTATAGTAAATATTTGTCGTTCTAAGCTGCAGCTGTATGTTATATTGAGGGTAGACACGAACGCCATAATCTGCTATTTTAACTATGTCATTATGGTTTTATTAGGGACGTGTAGTGACAATGGCATTGTAATTGTATGACATTAGCATAATAGACGCCAGGATGGTGCAATTGTTTCATGATTATCGATTTTGTTGAATAGTGAAATTCCTGAGTGAAATAGCTTCGAAACTACCAAAACTAACCACGTTAAAAAGTTTTCAAACTTTTGATACTAATTTTAAAAATTATAAAAGACTAAATAATGTAATATCGTTTTTATTACTTCACGCATTCACAAATTTGACATACCTAAATTGGCTGTTTTCGGACCATTTTGCGACCAAATAAAACCAGGTCGTTTAAAACTAACAACTTTCACAAATAGAGTACTTCTTTATGTAAAATTCGTTTAAAAATATAGAGAACCAATTGGGTATTATCCTACATGTAAATATAAAGTTTTTTAAATTAGGTACGAATTAGGTATTTCAACTTGATAAAAGTAAAGAGAATTAAAATTTTATTTGTAGTTTTGTAACTATATGCATTTCAAAGTCACAAAAAAGTTGAAATATGTTTTTAAAACATTAGTGTATAAAACCTACATAATTAGTTTACCTACATCAAATACACAAAAGATTTACTATGGTATATTGTATCAACATAAACGTGCAAAATTACGAGATATCAGATATTTTGTGCGTACATTTCGTAGCAACATTACTAGCGTGTGACGTAACCTACTTGTACGACTTTTATATGGGGCGTTTTCACAAGACTCACAAAAATGCTTCAAACAATCCGCTATAATCTATATCTTTTAAAATTTTGATTTAAGTATACTATTCCTTTTGTAAACTGTCTTATTTTTTAGAGCACTATTCATTTTTGTAGTAAAAAAATACAAGAAAACACCGTATTTTTCAGAACGTCTTCACCAAAAATTTACAAAAAGAGGTCGTGTTGTGAAAAAGTCAGTCAGTATTAAAAGTCTGAGAAGACTTTTTATGATTTTTCCAAAAAAGTTTTTATTCTTATGTGACTTGGCCGTTTCGTTCCTGCAAGAATAGTATAACAGAAAAACAGTCAGTAAAATTTTCACCTTTTTTTGGTTACATGTATTGTATGACATATTTTTTTTTTAAATAACAATTTTGGCTATCCTTTTTAATAAAAGGTGGCACCCGCGCGAGTTTCTTACGCCGGTTCTTCTCGCCGGGAACACTAAGTTCCAAACCGGTGGTAATTGTAATTCTTTTTTTTTTCTTTGTTTGACGTTCAGAAAACAAAACCTTGTTTTTTATTCTGAATAACAAGATTTTTTTTTATTTACTAAACGAAATGGCCAGGCCACATAACTTGACTAAGGTGTAGAATTTGTGAAGTTAGGCTTGTAGAGTTAAGGCGTGAAGAGTCAGAACGTGAAATTTTGGAGGAAAAATTTCACGGGTTTTGCAATTATGCATGAATAATATTGCTTAATTCATTCGCTCACTGTCTGGATTTATTGCACTAGGCCGCTGTCTAGCCCTTAATATTTAGCAACAGTTATTTGTTTTTGTTTGGTAGTAGTTGCAGGCTAATATTTTATCATCAGACACAAAAACAGTTTAAAAAATTGTGTTCTTATTACCTTTTTAAAATTCTTGTATCTTTTACAACTTTCGCGATTTATTAAAAAAAAACTCATAAACACCAAATTTAGCATTTCATAGAAGCGCTGAGTCCCAGTTTAAAATAACAAAGATGAACACAAATAGAGCCCATATCTAATGCTACATAAGTACAGGTTATGAGATGATATCTGTAGTGCGGGAATACCTTTTGTTCGGTAGAAATGTGAGCTCACTACGAGTTAGGGCGTGTACACACTGCGCTGCAGTCGCATCGAACGTTCAATCGCGTCCTGAAAACTTGCCGCACGAAATCTTTGTATGTTATTCCTACATATTAAAAATAACAGAAAGGGGGCGAATGCGATTTATAATATTGTACAGAATTATTGCCATAAGAATAGGCTATTTTGCAACAAATTGTTTTTTCTTTTTTTGCATTCAACATAGCTGCAATCCGTGGCGTTTCTTATCAAGTGTAGTCGTATTAAGCTACATTATGATATTATCTTTTTTACAAAATAAGTTCAATAAAGTAGAAAATAGCCTACGAAAAATATACTAAGGCCATAACGTTGAATGAAGAACTTGTTGTACGAAATGCAATCGCACCTTCCTGCGTTTTCGCGGATCGTTTGTGTATACCCCCTTACTGTAGGTAGAGTTATGCCCAGGCTGTAATGTCCATTGTCTTGTCCAATTCAGTCGCAATGCAGGAGGAGGTTTATGTGCAGTTACATACACGTTTTATGCGCTCCTGAACATTTTCACTATTTTATAAACTCGGGAAAAGATTTCCTGCAAACGTTCATTGTCGTTTATCTCATCAATTTAGGCAAGTCTGTTGTAGTCTATAAAATGGAAATTAAAAAAAAAACAAATGAAACTCAACAATATTTTTTCGGAAAATAAACAGAAAAAGCTACCACCGGTTCAAACCTAACCCGCCTACAAAAACCAGCGTAAGAAACTCGCACGGGGCCATCTTTTAGTAAAAAGGTGGAAAATTATTTTAAATATAAATATATAATTTATATTGTAAACTTAATCTATGTTAGATATAACAAGTGTACAAAGAGAGCGCCTCGAAGGGAACAAAATCATTTATTTTATAATAAGCTTTAAGCACACATTAATTGAGCAACATGAAAATCATTTCATATGAACGAAGTAAAAGTAATATTTGTGTTTCTTAATGTTAATGATTTTAAATGATGTGGCCACACGCGAACAATATGATACATTACATTTAACCGTTACATTACATTTGATTATCGTCAAATGGTTGGTGGTTGTTAAATTAGGTGACGCTCAAGTCGCATGCTGTCCTTGTCATTTCGACCAGGAGAGTCAGTGACAGCCTATGAATAGGAGGGCTCTTACTTTTAATTAGCGTTTCGGCTGTTAGTAATTTTTTCGTAGGGACTGGTGTTAAGCCATATGAGGCATTAAAACTTATTATACTTGCAGCAATTTGAACAAGTAACTTATAGGTACCTCGAGTAGGTAGAGTGCCTCAAGCGTCTGAAATATGAAGACCTCGAAAATTAAAAAAGAAATTAATATTTTGTTTGTAATATTTCGAAAGTTGACAAAAAAACCGTAATTTAAGTAATTAACTTTCAAATTTCCTTTTTTAATTATTCGTTGTGATCTTGTTAAGTATAATTATACATATATAAGACAAGCTCCGCAAAGCAAAAATAATTAACGTCAATTATTTCATATTTTTTATTAACAATGAAGACGAATTTTCAAGACACTTTTCTTAATTAACAACCGTCTAATTTGTTGAAAAATTAACTTTATGATAAATTTCCAAGTAAAATAAATTATTTAAAGTGTTCAGAATAGGTATAGTATAATTATTTAAAATATGTTTTGTTTGTTACTCACTTTTGACGCCGTGCGCGTGTTCAATTAAATTAAATTCTGAATACATTATTTATAATTAAAGTTATAAATAATGTATTCAGAATTTCGGAAGTAAAGAAATATTTACTGTAAATTTCCCTGTTCTTTTAGAATATATTTGCAACTATTAAATAATAATAGTTTATAAACTATTTAAGAAAAATCAAAAACAATTTTTGACGTGATAACGTCTTATAATTCGATGGAGCCGGCTGCACGCACGAAAAAACATGACTCATGCGGCGTTACCGGCGTTACCTCGCTAAACATGACTCATGCGGCGTTACCTCGCTCTGTTCCATTCCTTATGACGTTGTCACGTTCAACTATCGTCAGTAAACCGACTTGACAGACAACCGATTTTTATCTTGTGGGGTGGGGTGTATATCATTTTGGAGAGATAAATGAAAAGTATAGTCCCGATAATATTATATTGTATTTTCTAAATTATTTTTAAGTTAATTTAGCATTTAAAAAAAAGTAACAAAATAATGGGTAAACTTTTTAGTTTTTTACCCATATAACATAATTCAGAATTTTTTTACATCAATTCACTCAAAGTAATTGGATTCCGAGGTCAAACTCTTCAGAGACCTGACTAATACCAACATTTTGGTAACATCGTAAATCCGTCACAAGCAAGGGTATCCTCTTTTCGAATGACCAGGGTGTCTAGCAGGAACATTCGACAGCGGCGTAAACGTAATGTTATCGAATGAAATTTGTATAGGCGCTGTCACGATTTAAACAAATTTTCGTACAATTCTCATTCGTTAACATTACGTTTACGCCACTGTCAAAAGTTCCTGCTAGGCCCACGGGGCATTCTATTACTTTGACGATACAAGTGTTACACCAGTATTTACTGTTCTTACTCCCATTAATTCAGCAACAAAATAAACTGTTGTTCACAGATGGCGCGATAATGTAGAGATGTGCGCGCCGGCGACCGCGGCGCTGTTTCTGGCCGCGCTCTCCGCCCTGCCTTGTCGAGGTAAGCACATAATAGTATTCATTTTTTATACACACTAAGTACTCACACTTGATGATATAAATATGTACATATCTGATGCTTGTACAAATGGACATTTGAAAAAAAAATTGCAGGTAAAAAAGACAAAAACGCAACGATTTTCCGCAGTTTAAAGCAGTTCGCACATTGACAAAAGCGAAACCAAAATTCGCACCTATAAGATATAATGTCATGTAAGGGCACGCTACCAACAGTCTGTTACAGAAAAATTCTCTCGAATTTTGGGCACATCGCTTGCCGACAACCAGACAACCTTGAAAAATGTATAGTGATAGGTAAAGTTGAAGGTAATCGACCCAAAGGCCGCGGATCACCTACCCGCTGGTGTGATCAAATTACGGCGCTCACTGGACTGTTTATAACAACTGCCCTTAGGGAAGCAGAGGATCGAATGAAATGGAAAGATTTAACAACCGCAGTAAAATAGAACTTTCCCAGACGCGACCTTCACTAATTAAGATAACGACTAAATAGAAATATATACAAATATAGCCTATAAGATATAATATGACCTTATTCAGATAGGGCTAATTCACCGCGTTTCCGCCGCGAAATGGCGTCAAACGTCTCGACTCGTGCGTAGTGCTACTTACTGCTAGATTGCGTCCAGGTGCGCGTGTTGGCCGCGATTTACGCGCGTAATTCTGTTTTTTCTAGTGAAGATTTAGACCTCACCTAGCCGCGCTGGTGTTTTGGAATCGGTACGCTTAAGAAAACAGTCGAGGGATATTATACCCAGTCGTAAATCCTCTAAATATTGTCAAAGATAACCCTACTTATATAATTCAATTTAAATACCCTATTAGTGCAAATAGGCACTTCTAAATAAGCACTCTTTTAGAAATCTTTAAACCACGCATTAAACTGTTTGAAACTTTAAAAGTTTTTACTGAGTGTATCTAAAATATCTAAACTTAAAATGAGCCACTAAACCCGGGATTAAAGTTAGACACAGCCTAACTTAGGGTTAAAAGTTATAAGAGAACATTTTTACCGTTAATATTATGCATGCTCGTACTTTAAAACTTTTCATTCTATGCTATTCTATACAAGATTCAAAGTGTTTAACTTTTTACTAATAATAATAATACAAATACAATTTGATTTATTCACGAAAAATACATTTACACAGCAGTCATGATGGATCCCCACACCAGCCGTAGCCAGTCCTGTGGGGTCATTAAAGACAATGTTCCAAAAAGGGGACAAGGGACTCAAGACATACATTGTAAATTTTTTTAAACAGTCTTAATTGTTGAAAGTTAAGATTACACTGATGTAGCAGATAATGCATTCGGTTAGATACATAGAATCTTAAAACTAAAGTGGTGAGTGAGTGTTTGTGTGTGTATGTGGGTGTGTGTGTGTTTAACATAACACACACGTTATCTCAGACATATACCCTTAACATATTTTCGGCCTCCTCAAATTATGAACTTCTGAGAAGTGCTCTAGTAATAAGTTTCTTTGACTTTTGAAGGCAGTATCTTTCGAAGTGATATGATTTAATCAACTTATTGTTGATCATTGTGAAAAGAAACGACCACAAACGCTGCGACAAAAGTTTTTACAATGCTCGGAGGTACCTTGAAGGTGCTCTATAATATCTCCCCACACCGATTTCGGTGACGGTGGCTAGTTTCATTGAAACCAGACCTGTTTCGCAGGAGTTATTTTATAGTGCGCAATTGTGTGCGCAGTACTCAAGAGCACCAACACTTCCTTATCTCTCGCTACCCAGTGGGACCGACGACCGACACAACTGGCGAGAGATCAGGCGCTGGACCGACTTTTTAAATGCCGATCTGACGTATGCGGTATGCATCATCTTTCTTGTCAGACAAGCAGGTGATCAGCCTGCATTGTCCTATCGAATCGGGGATCGAACCCACGACCTCCGATGTCGAGAGCATAATTTAAACCACTGAACCATGGAGGCGTCCAACTTTTTACAACTTTTTAAGATACTAACAACTAATAAGCTATCTGCTTAATACATACAAAATAATAACTTTTCAGAACACGTACATATTATATCTTATACCTAGTAGATTATATTTGAATTCAGCATACTTTGAAACTTTATTCTTATCATATTTAGGAATGTTACAAAGTATGTAAAATCACTTGAAACTTTGTTACTGTAAAGCTTTTATGTACCACAAAAGTTTTTTTTTTTTATTTTAACAATTTATTGCACACAATAAACATTTAAAACATTACAATTTACATGGAAAAAACGACACAAAGATTCTGCTTATTTCTAAAAATAAATTTCTTCCAGCGCCCTACGGAGAGAAATGGGATAAAAGATAGCTTGAAGATTTTTGTCAAAAATACCAAGTTGTTATGATTTTATATGCATTCAAAGATCGCATAGTTCCGCTAACTGTCGCGTGATGTCACGATTTTACGAGTACAAAGCCCATGTATGAGAAGCCGACCCCAACATAAAAAAGTATTATTATTATTTATATTAATACCAAAATTTTAAATCTATACGCTATCATATAACATTAAACATAATATAATTATTTTTTTTCAATGTCACGCTAACCAGCGTAGAGATTTATTAATCTATGAAGTCACCGATAGGCCTAAGATTATTAAAATTAAATATAATCTTGGAAACTAATTGACGTATCGAAATAATAATTCTTTCACGGGTATATTTTCACGAGTATACTTTCACGGGTATATTTTATTTTACACGGTGGGGAAATGCAACATCTCAGCATACCGCAGCAAGTTTGTAAATTTTAATGTATCTTCGGAATACAATTCTTTCATTGTTTGAATAGATTATTATACTTTAAAGAAAGTGTGAATCAAAGGATTCATTTCAGTAAAATTGGAACGTATTCAAGAAAATTTTTAATTCATTGAAGCACAAAATCTGGATTCATTAAAGCAAAAATTTGGATTCATTAACACCAAACAATGCAGTTGCCGTTAGTATTTTTAACAAAGCACCCTGTACAACAGGGGAAAGTTCGAGGTTACTTCATTGTTGTCTGATGACTTCGCACTTTTCAAATGGCCGGCTAACGAATAGTTCTCTAATGAGACATTAAAGTTCCTCGGGAACAATCCACGAAGTTGTCTTTTTACATAAACAATGAACAGCTGTTTTACGTTCTTTCTTATAATAATTAAACTCGACCTCTTGTTCTACATCTAACTTTTTATCTTTACATAATATTTCTTGTTTGTGACGATTCCAATCTTCTTAAATTTCATCTCTGAGGGCGTTTGTGCACTATCCTGAATTTCACCGTCCGACATCCGATTTTCTATTTAAACGCTCTTATTATATGCATAGGGCGTTTTGAACAAAAATCGGACTACCGGATGCTAAACTTGACGTATAGTGTGCAAACACCCTGAGACCTTTTAAGATTTACGATCCATCACCGTTTAGGTAATGACCATGATGTTATGTATTTCTATGAACATAACTATCTTCTTCTATTCTATCGTACTAACTACGACAAAAATGCGTCACCGTTTGGATTGCCGATGTCTCTGTTCAAAACACAGAGGTTCAAACTGAGGAGAATGTGATGTCATCGACACGCCAGATCGGACTGTCGGCCCCGCCCATAATTTCTCGCAGTCCGAACTGAATGTGTGGCGGACGCTATTCGAAATAGGATCGGATAAAATATGTAAAAAGAAGAGTCGAATAAATGTGAAAACCCTCATAATGTGGCCTCTTAAGGTAGCATTTCGATCTATGCGACTGCGACCGGCGACCGAGACAGGGTCGAGGGACCCACTGCTCAGCATGAATTCATACGGAGTACTCAACGAATGTTGAAACTGAAATGCTGAAATGCTGAAAAAAAACTGAATGCTGAAACGAAAAAACTGGTTAGCGTGGCTAGAAAACTTGATTCGCTGGTATGCTGGTCGCGGCCACGGATCACGGTCCCGCGTCGCGCGCGCTAATAACGGAATGCTACTTAAAGAGCTATTTATTTCATATTTTTTATTAAGTTCATACCGAGACGTGACGGGGCACGGCAATTTTAAGATAGCGCTTCAAAATTAAGCCTTTTCACCATTTATAAAGGATACACGTTTCATTGCAAGAGCATTTTGAATCGCTATCTTACAAATGCCACGCCGCATCGCGTCTCCATGTGAGCTGATCTTATAATAAGTGGCACCTTTGCGTATCTGCAAAGACTTGTTTGCTGACAAGACGCGTCGTTACGAAATAAAATAACATTTTGTTGTTGACAGGTTCAGACGCTGACGTATCCACGACGGCGAATACGAAGTTAGAAAAGAAATCGCAGCCAATTCTGAACAGAGTCTACCGAATGCTGCACTCGACAACTCTGGAGCCAATTCAATACAATTTCACAAACTTCAAATTCGCTGACTTTGACGGCACAAAGCCGTGCTGTCAAACGAAGGATATAGATGTTAAAGAGAGAAAGAGACGGGTTGTGAATATAAATCGAACGAATGAAAATGTCACGTTCAATATGGCGAGTGTTGAGTCCACGACTCTCTACATGCAGAGTCCTATTACATTGGAGAGACGACGCAAGCCAGGCGAGACGGGCTCGAGCGCGCCTCTCCTCAATTATATATTTGATACGTACTCTAATTCACATCAGCATAGAAATGAAAGGTAATCTTGGATTTACATGTAGCATAAGGTAATAACTTGTTATCTGGTCGAGCCATACCATAGTACGAGAGCACAAGAGGAGATTTTTGTACTAACTCGAGCGCGTCAGATTAATATAGTACTGACTAGCTTTTTCCCACGGCTCCGCCCGCGTAAATGTAGTATCCCACGGGAATGCTGTACTTCTTCGGGATAAAAAGTTGCCTTTATTTTAATGCAGAGCCTAAACTACTACCCTACCAAATTTCATCGAAATCCATTCGGTAGTTTTTGCGTGAAAGAGTAACAAACATCCATTAATCCATCCTCACAATTTTTTTACATTTATAATAGTAAGTAGGATGTCCCACATGTCTCTTGTAAGCAAGGTTCACAAATCAGTTTGTTTATTTGGGGCGTTAAAAAAGTATCAAAATTTTATCGGGCCCGTAGATTAAGACAGGTGAGATGTTGTGTAGGCCTGAAAGAAGTTCCAACTTAAAGTACTGACGATTTGAAAGTCGGGTTAGCTCGTAAGGACTTATTTAAAATTTTAAAAATTAACCACTAAATTTAAATCGGGATCCCCAAATATTTTATAAAACACAGCTTTCGCGCGCGACTTAGTCAAAAAAAATTTTTTTATTGGATGTCTACGTAATAACTATCTGCGTGCCAAAATGTAATGCAATTCCTCCAGTTGCTGACATTTCACTATAACTTTTAACCCTTTAGGATTTGAATTTTTCAAAATACCGTCGTACTCGTAGTGTGCGTTTTTGAATAAAAAAAGAAATGTCCAAATATTTTTACCATTATCGGTTACGGCCGTGTTTGCGTGCGTCTATATGCCAACGTGGCAGTGGGTCATCTCCTTGTAATATTTATAGATCGTAATACTTGCAAAGACATTAGTTATGAAAAGAATACAATAAACTTATTAGTATGCTGGCTTTATGGACCTTAGTATATAGAATTCTCATAAGGGTACAACAAAAACAGATAGATCCCAAATGGCGAAAACGAACAAGGGTTAAATCTTTCAATATCATTAGATCCGACTACAGTTCCTTATTCCTGCAAAAAATACCCCCAAATATCCATCGTCGATGTATTTTTTATCGTTTTAATATCAAAAAGCATTTTGTTTTTGTTCTGCCTAAGATCAAAGGTTATCGATATTGTTCTTGTTTAATTCCTGCTATGTTTGTGGGCGATATTTTCCTCGTATTTACTTTATTTAACATTCGTTGTCACGGTCACAAGTATTTCATCGCCATTTTTTTTTTGTGAAAACTGTTTCTCAATTGTTTCTAAAATAAAAGGCATTGATGTACCTAACTTGCTCTCTGTAAAACATAGTGACTTCTGTGGCTCAGTGGTTTGCGGTTCGAATCCCGCCAAGGGTACAAAAAGTTTTCAATGTTCCTGGGACATGGACTTGTATTAAAAGTATAATAAAATAAAAATCTTAAATATATGTATGGTATAAAAGTATTAAATATACTTCCCGTTGTCTGGTACCTGTAACACAAGTTCTTCGTACACTTACCACGGAGTCAGATTGACGTGTGAAGGCGTCCATAGATATTATTATATTAATATTATATTGGTACATTTTTTTTCATCGTAAGACCTAGATACAGTTTTTTATCTATAGCCTTTTTTTATTTAGACAATAAGTTATAAGTAATTTAGATATTTTAATAGATTTTTTTTTTCTGAAATAATTAAATAAAAGTGCCACCTAGCATAAAGTTGATGTACTATTAATATTATATCCAACAATATCCCGCGGAAAAATATCCACAACCTGCAAGCAAATGTGTGAGTGCACGCATAAGATCTGTGAACCACTTCTTGAGGATGCTCCGGGTTCGGGGCGAAACACGAGTCGAGATTTGCAACCTGCATGGAGGTGTGGGGCCTTGCACGATCTTGCTGACATTGTTGCTTGAGTGGTGGTGGTGTTTGCACTCGCACACACACATCTTGTTTCTGAGTGTACGCATAATTAGTGTGGGAGGAGGAAGGTGCTTTATGCATAGTTATGCGTGCACTCACACATTTGCTTCCAGGTTGTGGGTATTTTTCCGCGGGATATTGCTGGATTTAATATTAATTAAATTGAATTCAATTTTCTTACTTTCTTAATGTTTCTTTAGGCCAGGCAACGGCAACAGTATCTACGTGGCCACCGGTCCAGAGATAGAGGCGCTGGTGGGATCCACGGCGCACCTGGACTGCAAGGTGGACGCTCTTCATGATAAACTGGTAATAAGTATGTTCCAGATTTTCTTACATTTGCGTGATAGAACCTTAATATTTTTTTGTTGAACTAGCTTTTTCCCGTTGCTTCGCCCGGGTAAATATAGTATCCCACGTAATATCCTTTAATCCAGAGCCTAAACTACTACCATACCAAATTTCATCCAAATTCGTTCAGTAGCTTTTGCGTCACATACATCAATACACACAAACTTTCGCGATAATATGATTAAGATGCGGTCGCAGAACACGTAGAAGCAAGGATAATTTGTGTAATACAATACATTGGGACCATGTTTGTAATGGTCTATCAATTTGTAGAGAAAAATGAAGATTGTCAAAACCATAAGCAAATTTGTTTTACTGTAGGCGTTATATCTTATACTTTAAACGAGACAATCTTATATATATAATATAATCGGTATCAACAATCATTGTACACACAATCTTGTATATATATATAATCGGTATCTCGACAACGGCTACAAGTACTACCTGTAATTTAGTGATCAGGGAGTTTTGGGGGAGAAAAATCGATCTATCTAGGTCTTAGAAACTACGCATTTTTAAGCATATATATTGTTTTTTTATTTCGTCGTGCAACAATATATCAATAATTTCGACTCTCTTACGTCAATCTGACTAGCAGCTCGGTATGCGTACCTACGTATAAGTTTTGCATCGTTTGGAAATTCGGAATGTGGTGGGTTCGAATCCCTGTAAAGATAAATATTTTTGTGATTCTTATTATTTCTTTTTATTTTATATATAATATGTTAAATTATTTTATCGTTTTACTAAAACACCGAGCAAAGCTCGGTCTCCCGGGTACTTATGTATATAAATACAATAGCATAAATTCATTTCTACAAATCATAAATTTTGAATTAGTAACACGAATTTAAATCATTGTTACATTATTAATTATACGAACATAATTACATTTGAATAATATATTCTATTTCGAATCTAATTCGTCATAGTCTATTCATAGTTAATCGCCGTAAGCGGTTTTAAGTTTAGATTTATGTGATTATGGACAAGTTAAATTTAAACTGTCATACTAATTACTGATTCTAATTGAAACCCATTGAATTGAAATAAAGTGGTTATTGTTATCGCTTCGATATTGGCTGCCGTTTATATATTCATGTTTCTCTTATAATATGACATAAACGTAATAGGGTAGTTGAATGTTTAGTTAAATTTGTACACTATATTCTGAAATATTGAGGTATTATTATTTGATAAATGTAAAAAAAGTGTGATTTTGTAATTAGGTTTATTTGAAAGTTACAAAATAGTTGGATTTTTTTTTACACAATTATTGTAAAAAGCCTACGTAACTAGTTACTTTCTTTTAAACTTATATATGTACTTATGTATTATATATATAAAGTTAGCTTGAACAAAAATATATGATACAAACTGATATAGGTTTATCTCAACATAATGATTTTGTATCACAAAAAACGCTTTTACTACAATAATCATGTTGCCTGGTGTTACTAAAAGTAAACTTTAAAATTATTGAATAGAGATTTATTATTGAATAGAATACTGTTATTAATAATAATGAATACTGAATATTTATTGAATACATAAATCTAAAAGAAAAGTTTATTTAGATTGACGCGATTGAAAACTATAACCAAATAAAAAATGGTTGTCTGTTGTTACGTCAAAATGTTGCCCAACAATTATTAATATAAAAAAGAACGTTATCACGTTGTGGCGGACCAATTAGCGCCACAATCCTGAATCGCGCTATCGAAGTTTTTTTAAATCGGCGGTATGTATACAACACCTAAAATGACTACAAGTGGGCTTCGGCCTGCACATCACCTCGCTCGGTCGATCGGAGATCTCCCTTTGGGGCATCCAAAAATTGTCACGTTCCGCCTGATTGTCACGTTCCGCCTGAGCAGAGCGTGCAAGCGAGAGCGCGGAAGAATTGTATGGCACATCGTGACGTCACATATAATATATATATATATATATATCGCTCTCTTTCCTATTGCAAATTTAAATTGTTTGTATCTTCGCTAGTTTTTAAGATCTACAAAAATGGGTTTTAGATGTTGTCTAACATTGAAGAGACGAAAAGTAATTTTTTTGTCAACATGCCTATATATATTAGGCTTTAGGGACAATTCCGTAAATGTTATTTAAGGTTATTAAATAACATTATATTATATATTTTATATTATTACATATCTTATAAGCAAATAAAACTTTTTCGATTTTTTATTTTCATTTTTGTTTGAAACTTTCTTCGTGTCTTAAATATTTTGTCACTGTTCTAAAGCTATCTATAAAATGTCACCTACGATTAAAATTCTCATTGTCCCAGTCAGAAGTGTCAAGGTGACGTTATATAGGTCACACTCAAAGCATCTCAAGACCCATCGGCGTTCTAATATGGATCCGCTCTGTAGTCTGTATACTATGTTCAGATCCAATTCAATCCCGAAGATACACAAAAATATTACATACGACGATACAAATAAATGTATCATTGTATTTGAAAATGAAAAATGTTATTTCCAAATTAAAACTAACAAACTTTTTTTTTTACGGAAAGTCAACAGAAAAAGCCACCACCGCCTCAACCCCAACCCGACAAGAACCGGCGTAAGAAATTCGCAATGTAAATACGTGACCCGATCTTTATTGCACTATAAATATGTGACATTTAAATTGGTAGCATTTTAGGGACAATTAACCATGGCGGCCAAAGATAAAATTAGGTTGGATGTAAGCATCTGGATAACAACGCGACGGCATTGGTCGCGTATCTGCAGGAGGTGGAATTAATCCTGTGATGTTCATATAAAATATTATCATTTGTTTATCGCCTCCATGGATCTAAATTAAAATAATTACGGGAAATTAAATGTCAATGATAATTGTACAATCTAATGGAATTTTGGTTTGTAGTCGCGGCTAAAACACCCAATGCATTTTTTATCCGGCAAATTAATCGTGAAAATTCAAACAAACACATCCATCTGTCGTGTTCATAATTACTTCGAAGTTCTAATTTTGTTTTAGAGAACACGTAGATTTTCGTCATGTGATAGTGATACTATTTGCTAATTCAATACTTAGGGTACTCATTTGCAATAAGCAACGATCACTGTTGAGATAAACAAAATAAAAAGTCTACTTCTTTGTCAATTCTCTTTTAGAACAGAAAATACATTAATCACATTATTAAGCTTCTTGTCAGCTAAGTCTCTGCCTTAGATATTTCCCCTGGGGTAGTCTCTGTTTCCTACGTAAAAGCCGATCTTGGCGATGCATAATGATACCAAGCGTGTCTATTTTCAAACATATTTCAAGCATAAATAATTTAATCATAACAAAGGGTCACCCTAGGGTCGAAATTCGCCCGTAATCTTTTACAGGTATATAAAATTCCCGGGGACACACTCCTCCGAAACGGCTTGACCGATTCTTATGATTTTTTTTTGCATATTCCGTGTGTCTGAGAATCGGTCGTAATCAATTTTTTCAACCCCTAAATGCTAAGGGTGACCCACCCCTAGATATATATTTTTTTATTACGACAATTTTTATAATGTTTATTATTACATATTAAGGCAGAACAACGTCTATCGCGATCATCTAGTAACTCATATCATTTTTAAGCTTGAACTTAATACGGGTTTTTTTTGCTCTCTAGAAAAGTATATGTTGTGACAGATTGACAAACATCAAAATTTATCAAAATTGTATCTGTCAAACGCACGGTAGTGTGTGTTAATAAATTGTTAATAAACTAAGGTAGTGGGTGTTGCTATTATTTTTATTAATTTTATATATTTCTTATAGCACTATAAAAAAAATAGCTTTCTACGCACCTTACGCCACATGATCTTTAATTTACCGGCTAACTTTCATACTCCTCCGTTTGCACAATTCTCGTGAAACAATACTGAAAGTTTTCGCTTCACGTATTATTATAGTAACTTCAAGCATAAATCTTTACTTATTATTATAAAATAATGAAGTCGCTCCATTCCTGTTCTCTTAGATCTTTTAAACTAGTCAACGGTTTTTATTTTTTATTAATGTAGTTTTCAGCAATAGAGGAAGGTTTCGTTGCAGCCGTGCGAAGATGGGTCGCTACACGCTAGTAAGGGTCAGTTCACACCGAAACGGGACCATACGTGACATACTTAGCTATTCGAAATTGAACTTTATTCAGAACACAAAAAGATAGTACGTTTAATTGCAAGAGTTCGAATCTCATGTGCAGTGCTTGACTGATGTCATGTGAATAGTATAGCTTCGGTACGGTATCTTAAAAATGGAGCACCGCGTCGTGTATCAATCAATCAATCAATCAAATCGATCAATAAATCAATCAATCGATCAATCAATCAATCATTTATTCACAAGATCGTTTCTTCACCGAGTAAATGCAATAGTGACGCGCAATGAGGCACAATGGGGCAAAGCCAGGAAATATCGTCTTTGCAATGGCATATCTATGATCAACTTTTAACGAAATACATTCATCACACAAGTGAGATCGTTGGAGAGCATCAAAACGTTCTATATAAAAATTATGCACGAGTGACGTCACAGCAGTGGAAAATGAAAAACTAGATAAATACACAATTTATTTTATTGACTTAAATACTGCGTTTATGTATAATATCATTGTTACTTATACCTCTTTTTAATTTGATACATCTATGTATTTATAACGAAAAATGTCACAAACAACATAAGGATTTGAACAGTAATTTTCGTTTTCAATCAATCAATCAAGTCAATCCATCAATCAATCAATCAATCGATCAATCAATCAATAATTTATTCACAAGATCGTTTCGTTTCGGTGTTTTCGAATTGAACCACCATATATTACGACTAGTATTAATCTGCGATCGAATAATCGATGATGAGGTAAATTAGGAATAATTGTAAGTGTTTGTTAAGGTATCAAAATAAGGTAAACGGCAGATGGATAGCAATAATTTATCATCTGTGTGTTGAATGTGTTTTCTATTACGTAGATATAGAGTACAACGTCGAGAGAGCTTTCACCACAACACAACAAAACAAATAGGGAACATGCATCATATTTAAATCACCAAAATCCTTATATTTTCCGAGAGGCAACATAAATATGGAGCGAAAAATGCAAAAAGTACAGTAATCAGTGGTTAAATTCCAAAAAGTCCTGTAAGCTACAGGTCTAAAAAGGACTATAAAAAAGTCGATTTTTTGCTATGATTGAAAAACGAAAATGACTGTTCAAATCCTGTATTGTTTGTGACATTTTTCGTTATAAATACATAGATCTATCAAATTAAAAAGAGGTATAATGAACAATGATATTATACATAAACGCAGTATTTTAAGTCAATAAAATAAATTGTGTATTTATCTAGTTATTCATTTTCCACTGCTGTGACGTCACTCGTGCATAATTTTTATATAGAACGTTTTTATGCACTCCAACGATCTCACTTGTGTGATGAATGTATTTCGTCAAAAGTTGATCATAGATATGTCATTGCAAAGACGATATTTCCTGGCTTGCCCCATTGTGCATCATTGCGCGTCACTATTGTATTTACTCGGTGATCGCGTCTCAATTTCCCAACTACGCAGCACCACCTGGTCGATTAGACCGCATTATACATAATAACGCACTTTGTCACAGGTTTCGTGGGTGCGGCGGAAAAATGACGAGGAGCCGATGAAATTGCTCACCACAGGCACGCAGCTGTACACCGCCGACGACAGGTGGGGATTTACGACTCATTTGTAATCATAAACCCGTCAGGTCCCACGTATGTTTTAATTGGGATATATTTTACCCCCGATGTTTGATTTGGCCATTCCGATGAGAAATGCGCCCGGGCTAGCGTGAAATTGCTTGATGTTTATACATATTTAATGTGTTTTGTGGTAGAGATTCAGTTGTGTAATTTTTTTTGCTATGTAGGTCCCTATTGTTGTTTTGAAATTAATGATATTTGATTTCGACTGTTTTCAAAAATTGGTTTGAAGTATGTTCATACGAGGGCTGATTGATAAGTTTCCGAAACGACAAAGAAAAACTTTAATAATCTATTTAAAATAAATTTATTTCTCAACGTAGTTTCCTTCTACCTCGATGCATTTAGTCCAGCGCTTCTCCAATGCCGTTACACCAGTTTGATAAAATGTTTTCTCCAACCCCTCAAAATACTCGTCCACGGCAAAAATGACTTCTTCATTTGATGAAAATCTCTGGCCACCTAACCATTTTTTCAGGTTTGGGGATAAGTGGAAGTCGCACGGGGCCAGGTCTGGGGAATAGGGTGGATGCGGTAGCAATTCGAACCGCAATTCATGGAGTTTGGCGACTGCAACCATTGACGTGTGTGCAGGTGCGTTGTCATGGTGGAACAAAATTTTTTTCTTGGCCAAATGTGGTCGTTTCTTCTGGATTTCTTCACTTAATTTTTATAGCAAGCTTACGTAGTACTCTCCATTTATTGTTTTTCCTTTTTGCAGATAATCCACTAAAATAATCCCTCGAGCATCCCAAAAAACAGTCGCCATCACTTTGCCGGCCGACAAAACAGTTTTTGCTTTCTTCGGCGCAGGTTTTCCTCTCTCAGTCCACTGCTTAGATTGTTCTTTTGTCTCGGGAGTATAATGATGTATCCAGGTTTCATCGACTGTTACATAACGCCGCAAAAACTCATTAGGATCTCGGTTAAACAGCGCCAAACACTCCGATGAATCGTCCACTCGACGTTGCTTTTGGTCTACAGTGAGCAAACGCGGCACCCATCGCGCGCAAAGCTTTTTCATTCCCAAATGTTGGTGCAAAATATTAAAAACGCATTCAGATGAAATGCTCACCATCTCTGCTATCTCTCGCAACTTTAAGCGCCGATCATTCAATACAATTTTGTGAATTTTTTTGATCATGTCCGGATTCGTGACTTCATTTGGACGGCCAGACCTGTGGGCGTCTTCGCAGCTCTGTCTTCCACGTTTAAAATCAGTTACCCAGGTGTGAATTGTACTCAATGCAGGAGCAGAATTACCTAAAACACTGTCTAGCTTGGTTTTAATCTGGGTTGCTGTTTTCTCTTTTAAAACGTAAAACTTTATCACCGCACGAATTTCGTTTCTTTCCATTGTTAAGAAAATTTACGACAGAGAAAGTTCTACGTCCTCTCAAACAAATTCCATCAGTTCGATTAAATTCAAATTTGGCGTTCTATTTTCAAAAAGATACCAGAATATAATGTAATATTCCTTTTTTGCGTATCATTTTTTTAAGTTCGTCGTTTCGGCCAGTTATCAATCAGCCCAGGTACTTTATTATCATTACTTCGTAATTTATCACTAACTTTTTTTGTAAATAATTTAGGAGTAGACCGTAAAAACGTTTTGAAATATTTGTTATAAATTCTGAATAAGTATGATAAAAGAGTCAGATATAGAAATGGTTTCTACATAATTTATATTGTAGCAAAATAATTTTACGAAATATTTCTTCTCAATTTTTCAAATCAAAAATCGCTAAATAGAAACCTTTAACTGTGGACGTAAAAATATTGTTGCATATTCATGGACGCGAGGTCTCACGCACCTCTATTATTTTCAGGTAATTTTTTAAGATTTACATTATGGTGCAACATTTATTCGGCACTTGCAGGCTAGTGAAGCCGTGACGAAATTTGTGAATATCTTAGCAATACGACCCATTACTATAATTGTAAATATTAATAAAATATAATTTTGGAAGCCTTCCATGAATTGTATCATTATATTTGAAGACGTCTTAAAATAAATATCACACAGGTACTCGGCGCGCTTCATCCCGCCGGACATCTGGCGGCTGGAGGTGCGGCAGGTGCTTCCGTCAGACGAGGCCTACTATGACTGCCAGCTCTCCGCGCACCCGCCGCGCACCGCACGGGTTACTCTCAGAGTGCCAGGTGAGCTAAATCATCACATCAGGCACTTGCATAATATTATTTCAATTCAGAAATTACCAGTATTTTAACGCCCAGCCTAGGGACTATAATATGATCCCGAATCCGGCGAGCCCGAGAAAATTCAGAGCACTGAAAGTAGAACTCAGCGCTAAAACAATAGAGTTGAAAATCCTAGTGTCGAGTATCGACTGTCGAGTAACTGTCATTGACATTTGACTCGAGATTTGTGTGTTCGATATTCATCTTTTTTTAAACATCTATGGACGCTTCCACAGCACGTCAATCTGGTCCTGTACAAAGTATCCGAAGAACTTGTATCACAGGTACCGGAAAACGGAAATATATTTAAACTATCTCTATTGTAATGCATAGAGTTATATTTTCAGTGCCCTGAATTTTTCCCGGCCTTACGGATTCCGGATCATATTATAGTCCCAGCCTTACTAATAAAAATATTTACATAACTGATAAGATATTGAATGTTCAGTCTTTGTATGATACGTTGAAAAAGTCACATCACAAAGGGGCTAATGTTTTTAGCAGACTTACAAACTTAAAATGTTACTTCTGATAGGTACAGACTTTTACTTTTTTTTTTCTACAACTCATTGAAAAAGTCTGCGTCTTATTTACTTTTGGTGTCATTTCAAGTGGTGTAATTTTCGGGACATCCTATACATCTATTTCGCTTACCACTTGCATAATATTGTATAAATGGAGGTCGCTGAGCACATAGAGTTTCGTGCTAAAGTGCGGTCGCGGAGCACGTAGAGTTTCGTACATTGACTAATCGCTACTTGTTTCTATCACTCGCGCACGAATATATTGCTATCACGTTCCTATCGCGTAGCCGTGTAAACGATGTAGCAATATATTTATGCGCAAGTGAAAGAGACAAGTAGTGAAATTCAGGATCATGCTAACAAAGCATGAGACTGTTAAGGCGTTTTAACTTTTCTTGTTCACAGATTATCCATCTGGCCCAAATTAATATTACTCTGTATTTTTAGCCAAAGAATAAAGGTACAACTTTGTCCGCAGAAGTGTCAGTCCGTATAGTGGACGGGGCGGGGGCGGGGATGTCGGAGCAAGTGTGCGAAGTGGGCAGCACGGTGGCGCTTCGCTGCGAAGTCCGCGGGCTTCGCATGGAAGGTGGACCCTCGCTGCTGTGGTACCGCCGGGACCTGCTCCTCAATGACGACACCACGAGAGGTGGTATCAGGTAATTTTTTTTTTCATTCCACCCCATCGAGAGAAGTACCTATCATCGAATAGGTCTTTTTAAAATAAAGACGAGGTTTTATACATGATTTTTAATTAAGTGGACCACTTTCGAGTAATCAAGACGAGTAATGAAGAAGTATGTCGTGACGTCATGTGACTCAAATTTTTTCTGCCGTTAGACGGCAGACCCAACGCACACAAAGCGTCATCTGGTGGCATAAGCGGTATCAAAAACGGTCGATAACAATTTTCAATTCTTTTTCTGTCACCAGGCTGCGCTTGGTAGCCCGACCGTCCTTGTCGTGTCAAAAAGCTGCCGGATGTCACGAATTTAAAAACACTCATTTTGAATGAATTTCAAATCCATGTAAGATCATAATAACTACTTGGCATTATTGAATAAAACAAAAACTAGTGTATCTGTAAACATAATAGCTTTACTGTAAAACAATTTGAAGTGATGTGACATACCTAGTAACATTCCTAATTCCAACCGTTTACTCGAACTATTGCATAAGCAATCAAGACGAATTAATAGATTACAGCTTTTCAGGGTTCCGTAAACAAAGGGTAAAACGGGACCCTCTTACTAAGACTCCACAGTCCACTCCACAGTCAGGCTCATGAACCGTGATAGCTAGACAGTTGAAATTTTCACAGATTATGTATTTCTCTTGCCGCTATAACATCAAATACTAAAAGCATAAATAAATATTTTAGTGGGGGCTCTCACATAACAAACTGTTTTTACCGTTTTGCACGGAACCCTTGGTGCGCGAGCCCGACTCGCGCCAGTTTTTTTAGATAAATAGTACTATACAAATTATACCTAGTTGTGTTTGTATTTTCGAAACATTACACAAAACATCGAAACATTGGGGCGTGGCTATACACATTTGTGTAGGAATATACAATGTTTTTGTCCTCCGAGACGAACGGAAAACATTCCCCGCGCGTGTAGAGAGGTGAAGTAATGTTTCATTTCTTATCAACTGGTACACCACTCACATGACCATTAAACATAGAAATACGGAAGAAATTATTTATCGATCCCAAATCGGCCTTCTATTCGTAACTCTTGATATATACCAAAATTACGGGTCAGTAAATATGGCCTAACCCGAAATCTGGGGGTCTAAAAAGGCCACTTTAGATGTTTCATACTCTGTTTCATATATTTTTTTCCATACAAAAATGGTGAAATGGTAAAATGGCTACATGATTTATCTGATTTCATCATATTAGAAAATATCAATTTCGACAGTTTTCAATAGAAATGCGTAAAATGGCGCACATAATATGAGTTGAAAAAAATATATGAAACACCTGAAGTGGCCTTTTTAGACCCCTGTGTTTTCTCCTAGATTCTGTACATGCAATCGCTAAAACTGCGAGTGCTTACGTCTTCCTCATCGGATCTCATGATTTTGTCCACAAAAAATGTTTTGTTTCAATGAAAAACATTTTCTATAGCTGGAGACAGCTTGTGTATGAAAACAATTTTTTTTTGTTTCATGTTTACAGGAGACGCACCTTTAGACACATGTTTTCTCATGAGTAAGAGAAACTTTAGTTCTATACATTTAGTTAACACCATTTATCTCACAAAGCTAGTTACAGAAAGTACAGATAAGCAAGATTATACGTACTTGTTTTTCGAAACAATTTTCTAGGTTATCGCTACGAAAAATAACTTAAATAAAAGAAGCTGAGAGTGAGTGATGGAAAGTCTAAATTGTACCGTTATATAACATTCTGAAGGGTCCGGCCATCTTGAACTTTTAACCCCCAACAAGCGAGACTCATTTTTAATCCTGTGATAAATAGATATCGATATTTTTGATAAACTTCCTTGGAATTAGAATAAAAATGTACTCTGTCTATGTACCTGGGTTAAAGTTAGTCCTGGGTTAAAATATCATACCTTCTCCGTCATGAATATACGAAGAACGAGATAACACGACATTTATCCCCGAATTAACTTTAACCCAGATTATTTACTTATTTAAGCCTCGTGGTGTATTGTTTAAAGCATGGCTATCGACTCCGGAGATCGTGGGTTCGATCCCCAAGTTGAAAATAACAAATTAGTATTCGAAATCACACTCATATCTTGTCTGTATTACACGACGAAAGGGCCGTAACGCCTTTTCGTGACAGAAAATCGTAATACTTTATTATTTACTCGTCTTTATAGAAGTTTCACTTCAATAACCTGACAATATTCAAATTATTATTAGGTATTTACCTATGAATTTGCCGTTTTGTATGAAAAAAATTAAACGAATTTTTTTCATGTATTTTTTATATGTATTAATCGAAGTAATCACCCATGCAATCAATGCATCTTTGCCAACGCAGTGGCAGTTTATTGATGCCCTTCTTAAAAAAATCAGCTGGACGAGAGGCAACAAATTTTTCAAAGGCATTTTGTACTGCCCCTCGGGTATTGAATTTTTATCCCGCCAAGAAGTTATCCAAATTCTGGAAAAAGTAGTAGTCTGTAGGCGCAAGGTCTGGTGAGTAGGGCGGATGACGGAAAGCTTCCAACCCCAGTTCTTGCAACTTAGAGACCGTCTGCTTTGCAATATGAGGTCGCGCGTTGTCGTGCAGGAGCAGCGGAGACGAGCGATTGACCAATGCTGGTTGGAGATGTGCCTGCTTCTCCATCATTGTGTTCAGTTCTTCATAGTACATATCTGCAGTAATGCTCACCTCATTTGGTAAGAAGCTATGATGAATCACACCGGCGCTAGACCACCAACAATGACCATCACTTTTCTAGGGGTAAGTTTTCGTTTAGGGCATTGTTTAGGTGCTGAACCAGGATCCAACCAACTTGCTGAGTACTTGCGGTTATCAAATAGAATCCATTTTTCATCGCAGGTAACAATGCGGTTCAAAATTCCTTCATTTGTGTATCTGTTGAGCAGTGCAAGGCACGTCTCGACGCGTACTTTTTTGTACGTAACTATTGAGTTCGTGGGGCACCCATTTGTCAAGCTTTTTTTCCTTGCCAATTTGACGTAAATGTACCAATATTGTTTTGACGCTAACGTCGAAAGCTGCTGCTAATTCAGCCGTAGATTGTGTATCATCAGCTTCCACAATCGCCTTTAATTCGTCATTGTCGACCAAAGTCTTCGGACGAACGCGAGGTTCATTTTTCAAGTCGAAATTTCCAGAATGGAAGCGTGCAAACCAATGCTCAAAGGTGGTGCGTTGGTTTATAGTGTTAGCTCCGTAAACGTCGTTGATGTTGCGTGCCGCTTGTGCCGCGTTGCTGCCACGACGGTACTCATATTCCATAATTACTCGAATTTTTAACGTATCCATGATGACTAAAAAGATTGAAATGTGATGAAAATGTAACACTAATCAATAAACAAATGACTACTTTTGGAAAAATAATTCCAAGTTTTTAAAATAAAATTAATTTGAAATTAGGATTCTTAGCCAAACAAAAATTATTTTGATTTGAAAAGCCCAGTATTGCAGAACGGCAATTTCATAGGTAAAGACCTATTATTACAATAATTAGGACATCGTTTCTTGACCATTTTTATGTCGGGACCCACGAAAAAGATAAAGATTTAATTAAAAATTCTTGCGATCCCGTCAATGTAACATTATAATAATATGTACATAGCGCGCTATTTTTATCAGCTATTCGTTATATTAGCCTTCAATGGCTTTAGCCTGCAGTATACTTGCAGGAATTTGTCAAATTAGCTGCTTGCGCATCCCGTGTGCCGTGGTACATACGCTGGGACAGGTTCGTACATGTTAATTGCGATATTTATAAAAACAAAAGGACGCGAGGCCGTCCCCCGAGTTCTGCCGCTGGGGTTCTTCCCTTAAAATAGACAAATGCGTCCAGTACTCGTACTGGGCGCGTCTTTTCTACCCCATGTAGAGGGGCAAAGCCTCTGGTCATTGTTCCCCGCCCAAGGCTCCTTCAAGGGCCCGGTCTGAAAAGACGTAGATAGCCGACCTTCATTGTTATTTATATTTTTAGGTTACAACTATCTTATCTCACTCACTCACTGTTTAATTTTTATAAATAGAAAACAGTAAAAAGTGGGTTAAAAAGTTAAATTAAATTGGACAAATATGTGACAAAACGAAATACAAAACAGTTAAGAAAAAGAACAGGCTATACAACGACACATATTTGAAATATGGATTTATCGCATTGGATGACAAGCCACAATGTGTTTTTTGTTTTCAAGTCCTATCTGCGGAAAGCATGAATTCCCTCAAAAGGGAGCCTTTAAAATTACTCCGGCATCTGGAAACCAAACACCCGTCTTTACGCAAACCGTTAGAATTCTTGGAGCTGAAGCCGTAATGAGACTGCAGCACCTCATGCATCCTACTTAGCAGCACTGCGAGTCGTGATCTAAGCCCCAGACTCATTTCACCTGCTGTCATTGATATGGTAAATATTAAGATAAGTCCGAAGGAAGAAGCTAATAATTGAAAAAGTTAAATTAAGAGATTTTTTTGCTATTCAGTTTGACGAATCAACAGACATATATCGAACTTGGCGCAATTTTTATGTTTCATCCGATATGAATGTCAGGAGTATATTAAAGAAAATATGCTTTTTTGTAAATCAATTCCTGGTCGAGCAACAGGCGAAGGACTTTTTAACACATTCGTTGAAGCAAAACAAAACGAAAGCTTGGACTGGAATAAATGCATTGCGGTATGTACTGATGGTGCGAAAGCGATAACGGGGAAGAACTGTGGCGTTATAGTAAAATTAAACGATATTATGTGGAATGGACGCACTGCTTTCACAGACATGCGCTTGCACGAAAAAAGATGCCGAACAATTCACAAAATGTTTTATCACAAGCTGTTAAAATAGGTAATTTTATTAAAAGCCGACCGTTACAAAGTGGAAAAGTTCTTACAAGGCTTTTTTAATTCCGAGATGAATTGAAAGTCTTTTTTACAGATAAAAATAGTTCATTTTTAGAATTTTCACAAGACAAATAATCTTTATTACTATTGGCTTACTTGAGTGACATATTTTCACATTTAAATGACTTAAATACTTAAAGACAAGTTTACAAGGCCGTAAAAAAGAATTACTTATTACAGATAAAGTCAATACCTTTATCAAAAAGCTTAGAATTTGGATTATACGCCTTGAAAAACTAAATTTTGATGCATTTACTGTAACTTGCGATTATATTAATTAAATTCTAATATAGAAAATTCAGTTATTGACCGCCTGTTGGAGAGCATAGAAACGCATTTAGGTGAATTGAAGATTCAGTTACTTAAAATATATTTTTCCAAATGACAATAATGTTTTATCGAAAAGACGGGTTCTCAATATTGTTGCAGCTGCTGAGTTGCGAAATGACACTCACAATCAACTCATTGAACTATCGGCTGATAAAACTTTACAACTGGAATTTTCATCTCAAGATGTAGATAAATTTTGGCTTGCACGACGACGTGAGTACGGAAGCCTAGTGACGGAAGCTTTGAAACTATTGATACCCTTTGCTACTTCTTACTTATGCGAAAAAGGTTTCTCGTCTATGATGGCTTTCAAAACTAAACACAGAAATCGTCTGTTATCACTCGAAAATAAATTACTTATTAGTGTTTGCAAAGATGATCCACGCATAGAGATACTTTTATGTGAGAAACAATGCCAAATATAGCATTAATTAATTAATGGTCATGATTAATCATTTTATTGAAATAAAGTAAGCAACAAGTTATTTTTTCATGTTATTTATTACATCTTATCAATTTTCACGTGGTTTGGCTTATTGCCACGCATTAAGATTCATGCGCAATAAGGTTTATTTTATTTAGCCAATTATATTAGTCTAGATTTATTGCACAAAACATCTCGGGAACTTGTCAAACAACTTTAGTTAAAAGTGCGGAATGGCAGAATCTGCGCGTGGAAACACGATGTTAGTGTGAAAATCGCCATTCTTCGGGTACAGTCGCCAACAAACCCCGTGTGCCACTTTTGGACATAATTGCCGTAGTAATAATATCGAAATGTGGGGACACCGGCGTCGGCGATCGTACATTCGCTGAGATGCCACCCATTCGACCCCAGAGTTCGTCCACCGAAAAAAGTTCGACCCCAATGACCTAAATGATCATTTGTAATTGTTAATTATCTCCTGTGATTAATAGTCGCCAGCACGTAAGTAACAGAAAGTAACAAGCTATCTTACTGATAAAAGAAATAAGTTAGTAGTGAGTCAAATGATCGACTTTATCTTGAGTTAGCTTACATTTTATCCTAGTCTATGTAGGATAATAAGACTTATTTTATTTATACTAGATGTGAATGATTAGTATAAAGAATGGTGGTTCGAAAAAAGTTTTTTTGAGTATTTTTATACCGCTAGTGCATAGTTTGAGGTATAGGTATTATGAGGTTTGTAATTATTTACCTTTGACTTGGCCATAATATTATAACGTAAAAGTACATGTAATTTAATAGACCTGTGGTAAAATTCGCCCATAATGATTCATACGACGACCTCTGTGGCTCAGTGGTTGACCGCGTTGGTGCTCAACCCGAGGGTCGCGGGTTCGAATCCCGACGAAGGAAAAAAAAGATTTTCCGTGTTCCTGGGTCATGTATGTGTATTAAATACATGTAAAATATAACAAAAATCTTAAATATGTGTATAATATAAAAGTATTAAATATATTTCCGTTATCTGGTACCCGTAACACAAGTTCTTCGAGAACTTATCACGGGGCCAAATTGACGTGGTGTGAAGCGTCCATAGATATTATTATATAAAAAAAAATTATATATAGGTATATATTTTTGTGGTTCATTGTATGTAAAATTTTTCTGCTATGTTATTGTGTGTTTTTATTGTAACTCCTTGTGTTGTTTGTAATTGTGTAATGTCTTTATATGTCCCTCCTCCGTTCTCACTTTTCTCATAATCTGTACTGAAAGTTTCTGCTTCACGTAGTATTTCACAAACTACATAAGTTACATAGTTTGTGAAAACGCCATAAATTTTTAATAAGTAATTTAAAAGACAAAATAGAGAAAGTATTTAAACATGAATATTGGTAAATGACTTTGAACAAAAAAAAAAATCAGTCTAACGAACAAACGTCCTCCTTTTTTGGAAGTCAGTTAAAATCGCGTGTGCCTCTTTATTTTACCTTTTTTTTCCGAGGGGAAATGCACTATGCATACCCCACGACCCCGGGGGAGGGCCGCAGAGTTATGTTGGACTCCGCAGTGCTTTGCACCGGCTTAGATCGGTTTAAGCCATAAAGGCACCAACTAAAACACCTCGATGTCCTTCTTCATGCTTCTGGCGGGCTATGGGAACTGTCGTGACTACCACAACCCCGCTGACTTGCCTCATATGGCATCATCTTATTATAGATGACGGCGATGCTAACATCTTCCTTCGCTAAGGGTTCCCCGGACATAAGGGAAACCTACATCTCTTGATCCTTCAATAGGCGGCGACCCCACCCCTCTCGTTATTATACCTACGTAATGTATTAAAACAGCTATTTTTTTCAGTGTCCGAACAGAATTCGGCTCGAACGGCGCCAACTCAGTCCTGCGAGTAGCACGGGTGCGGGCCGATGACGCTGGGCTGTACTCGTGCACCGTCGCCCGCGCGCCGCCACCCGCGCTGCCGCCCGCGCAGGTCACGCTACACATTATCAAAGGTGCGTCCACTACTACCTACCAAAGTATTATAAATATTGTAATAACAGTAGCGGAACTGAGCCGTGTCCTTGAAACTTTTACCTACGATTGAGCGTTACCGAACGGAGCTTGGGCAAGCCTCGCGGCACTACTAACTAAAACTCGTAGTCGTTCTATGCAGCGACAAGTCTTGGCGGCGTGACCCCACGTACATCTGCTATTTGAGGTTTAGTTAGCGGCTGTGTAAATGACGTGTACGCGTGCGTGCGCCGATTCAGGCGGTCTAGTATAAAGATGGTCTACTGTACATCATTTATATCGTGTACCTACTGTTATTCTACTTGTATGTCGCAATTCTGATGACGTCACAGTTGTGTCCATCCCACTTTTGCTGTATGCCGCACAAAAATCGGAAGTCAAAATAAAAGTCCCAGTACAAAATAAATAAAAACACTCTAAGGGTCATTTCATACAAGCGCAGAGTCAATCTTCTTTTTATCTCAGAAGAAAGGGCACAAGGGTAAATTTGCTATAATAAAGTTCAGATATTCACTTCGGTGCGACTCTCGAAATACATCCAGGCATCTTATTTACAGGCATTAAAATATTCTAGTATCTTCGCCCTCTTTACGCCCTTAATAAACACGATCAGAAATCAAAAACATAAAAGTCATAACAAAGTGCCGATCATATTATTATTTGTTTTTACGACAGTTTTTATTACGTAGGCAAAGTTCAGTATGAATTAGGTGTGAGTTTAATTTATAGCTTACAAGTTACAACCTTATATCTCGTGATTTCGGTGGAAGTAATAAAAAGAGTGGGGTCGAAAAGGCACGTACCTGTAAAAGTCAAATATGAAATATGTTCAGTAAAAGTATTTTGTACTTGTCTTGTTTTTACATTTTATTTTAGAATATTTAGATAATAAATACTGTATGTATATTATTATGTTCTTATATTTATTAATTACTTTATATATAAAGTATTTTCTGTTGGCCGTTTAGTTGTAGGTCTTCGTACAGCTAAAGACCACAAGCATATAGGTATTAATAGAATTCCGGTAAAGCTGCCAAGCGAAGGCATCTTCGATCATATTATCTCAATACATACGTTAATTTCATAAGGTGTAAGGCACGATCAACACGTGCAAACACGCCACAACACGTCATAAACACTTCACAACACACCACTATATACTACACACGCTTCACACGCCGGCTAGCGGCTGTAAGGCTGGGACTATAATATGAATCGGAATCCGGCGAGTCCGGGAAAACTCAGAGCAATATTATGACGTTTACATTTGACTCGACACTCATGTGTTTGATCTTCAACTGCTTTGTTGCTCCATTCCGGAACATAATATGCTCCGGAATCTGGATCGCCGGTGAACATTCAGAGCAGTGAAATTAGAACTCTGTACTAATACAATAGTCTCGAGTCAAATGTCAATGTCATAATATATGACAGCTCGCCAGCTTATAGTCCCAGCCGTAGGACACAAGCGTACAAGGCTGTCTTTCCACATTCCGACCGGCACTGGTAACCACCCAGTTGCCGGGGAGATGAATATACTATATGGCATGCTCTTTCACATACTGTACCGGCAACGGCCCGCCTCCCATATGATACATGTCACCGGCCGCCCCGGGCCGGTGAACGGCCTTCATCACAGATTAAAGACGAACAGATAAACAGCTACATAATTAGCTTTCGATTTGATTGCACTAATACAAGCATACGATGTGTCCACGACTGTGTGGAAAATTGTGTGCCGTCGAAGGAGACGTAAAAAATTAATTTTGCAATTTTGGATCGTTCTATGAAACCGGTTTCCCTGTACGTAAATATATTATATTTTCTACTCTACTCTACTGTCACCTTTAACTGTAGACACAAAAACTTACAGATATTTCGGATTAAGCCAGGTTACGACGTCAAACTCAATGCTACTATAAAAGATTACGCTTAAAACGCTATAATTTTACCAAAGTTGCAATTATTCCCATCAATAATGATAATATTACATTCCGCTTCATCACATCCTGCACGCTTAGCGTGACTACCGTAGAAATACGTTTTGTCTACACAAGAATGGACATACTGACGGATAATATGGATAAATCACATGCTGACAGCTCTCATTTGTAAATCATTATTCCGTAGAAAGGAATCATTTCTACGGTGGTTATGCTAAGCGCGCTGTACGTTAGTGTTTAAAAAGTACAAAACAAACCTATTGTAGCAAGAAATCTTACTATTACAACCGTCAATTCCTCTTTGATCTACGGCACACTCCAATCAGCATAATAATTTCTACCCATCTCCTTTGCTGAACGTGTCGCGAAATATTTTGCGAGACGGATCAATGAGAGCAGATGAAATTTTCGTGATAGTGTAGTGTGTACGAAATACGAATTTATACCTATCCTGTGCTTTTAGTTAGAATTAAATAAGACTTAAATTATTTATTAGCGGATGTCTGCGACAATTTTTTCTGTGCTTCTCTGCGCTATTCTTTTAGTTATTTGTGTTCATAAATCAGCAATTCACTTTTGTATATGTATAAAGATTAAAATAACAATCAATGACATTGCTTTTATGGTTTTTAGCTTGAGATGTTGTGATGTCGCAAGATTCGTCTCACTGCGGGAGTACCACTGGATATATTATCAATGCTAAAACAATCGTCAGTTCACACTGAGGCGCGACGCGGCGCCCACTTTTTAAGATAGCAAATCAAAAATGAACTTTATTTAAAGATTACTATTATATCTATTACTATAGATTTATTTAAAGATACGCGTTTCATTGCAAGAGTTTGAATTGCGAGTTACACCGCGCTGCGCAATCGCTATCTCAAAAAGTGCGCGCCGCGTCGCATTTCGGTGTGAGCCAGCCTTAAGTCGTCGGGGTTTTATTATTTATTGAACATTATGGTTATAACTTTATAGAAAAAAAAACATATTTTTATCCAAAACCAGTTTCAAATATACTGTTTGTTTCAGGTGAAAGTTTAGCGGAACTCCATCAGGGGGCAGAGTGCACAACGATCTCGAAATGGCTGCTCCTGACTCTAGCGACACATCTGATTTTACATACATTATTGTAATATTCAATAAATTGTTCATTTTTAACCTTCTTGTTATTGATTCTTAATGACTTGATGACTATACTCTCAAGAACCCATTTCATATTACACCAGATGGAGTAGGTCAGAGAAATTATGTAATAATTTAGAGTTCATACCGATATGAGAGCTTAGACCAATAAATACAAACCTTATTAATTATGCTTAATATTAATTCCATTGTTACACAGAACATTGAACCCCAATCTTAATTAACTCACATTTCATTTTACTTTTAATGAATTATAATATTGGCATTTTTACCAGGACGGAGCCTTTAGCCAAGTAGCCATAGCAAAGCTTATGTCACTTAGCGATCCGTATGTCAAAACCCATACATTTTTGTATATGAACTTCGTCGTCGTAATTAGCGATGGCAACTTGGCTAAAGGCTCTGGATTGTAACTGTAGTGTTGCAGGATTTAATAAGCACAATCGACCTGTAGAGAACCTATCCGATTTGAGAAAAATCTTCACACGGAATCGTACCTACTTCTTCCTTTAACCTACAACCATTTGCCATGAACGGTTTCCCAGAAGCTAGAGGGAATTATATTTTAGCATCAAACGAACTATTCTAAAGACTGTATTACCATATTTATGAAGACTTTGAGGCATTAAATGTCATTATCGAAGGTGCGGCGTAAGATAGTACTACATTATAATCACTACACTCGTAGTAAAGCTTAGCTTGAACATACACCTGACCTACTTTCTAAATGTAACAGGCGCTACCTTTATTGGATAATCATCATCGTCTTGTGGAAGATGAAAATACCGAACTTATATCAGACTAGCTGTATCCCGCGCGCGTAAATATACTATCGGGTATTCCGCAGTAATACTGAACTTGTCCGGGATGAAAAGTAGCCTATGTTTTAACCCAGAGCCTAAACTAAATACCAAATTTAATCGAAATCCGTAAAGTACTTTTTGTGTAAAAGAGTAACAAACATTCACCCATCCTCACAAATTTTCACATTTATAATATAAGTAGGATACTATTAGTGGAAACCTATCTTTGGCTTCAAGTCAGCTATGCTGTCTTATCTATTGTCACTTAGTTGTAGATGCCTACAACTAACAGATATCGTCCGTTTTACTCTTTTACTTTGATGCTGTTTTATCGTTCGGATAAGTGATGGTCATCTGTGATAACGTATCACTGGTGAAACGTCATACGTATCTAGCTCTGGCAATGATTATATATTACTAACGTCCTAAAGAACTCATTCGATAGACTTACACGATTGATATCTCGCAGCTATGTGTGCGCGGCTAGACCTATGCGGAGGGTGCGCGTGGCGAGCGGGGCGTGAGCTTTTTCCAGGACTTTCGTTCACGGGGCTGGCCGCTGGTCGTTTCGTGCTTTGACATAATTGACGATATGATTTGTCTGACGCGACGTTTAATATTGTTTCGGTGTCAACCTTAGGCTTACGTCAACATGTCTGACACTCGCTGGTGCTCGAGCTGTCATTTGTAGAGAGTGTCACCACTGTGGCTCTGATGTTTAAAATAACTAACGGCCGCCAGCAGCTGATATTAAACACGACGGATTACTGTCGCATACTAAATGTGATGTTGTAATGAATTCATGTTGAAAAGTAATAAAGTGACGTGATCTCTAATGATTGTTAAGGGAAGTTATTGATTGTAAATCACCTACGGACTTAATCAGGGCTATACGTTGACATAGATATAAGCTGTTGGTTTCCGAATGAAATAAACAGATAAATAGATAATACCCCAAAAACTTGCAAGGAGGCCTTTTTTGTGTGTGTCGGATTATCCTTTGTCTGGTACCCGTAACACAAGTTCCTCGAGAACTTACCACGAGACCAGATTGTCGTGATGTGAAAGCGTCCATAGAAGTCGCGGCTAACATTTACTAATCACAATATTTTTGTTCTTCCTCATTAATTACATCTGAAACTTTTTCTGAAAGTACTTGAAAGATAATATTATGTATGCATGTATTATTATTTTATTTGTGTATTTTATTGATATAATTCGATGGAACCGGCTGCACGCACGAAAAACATGACTCGTTACCAGCGTTACCTCGCTAAACATGACTCATGCGGCGTTACCGGAGTTACCTCGCTAAACATGACTCATGCGGCGTTACCTCGCTCTGTTCCATTCCTTATGACGTTGTCACGTTCAACTATCGTCAGTAAACCGACTTTACAGACAGCCGATTTTTATAATAAGGTATATATTTCAAAGGGTGCCTATAAGAAATTGCTCTTTAGTAATAAGGCCGCCTTTGTGTACTTTCGTCTTGTTCTGTATATAGTTTATGTCGTATATGTGTGTGTAACTGTTGATTGTGCACAATAAAGTATATATTAATTTTATTTCATTTCAAAACAGTGTTGTCTTACGGCTTGCACATTTCTTGTGTTTAAGCCTTCACAGTATGTCGTGTTTGTGTGTGTAAGTGTAAGCAAAATACTTAGAAGGTCGTGTATTCATCAGTAAAGTGTGTCAATTCAGTGTGACCGAATGACTGAATGAAAATGTTATTTCCAAGTTGTCTACAAAGGCGAATGTAATTCGCTTGAAATTAACTCGAATTTCCTTGCTCGGCACGGCTCTCAAATTAAATTTAGATCGCCTTCATAAAACATTAGCTTATTTTTGTAAGAACAGGTCCTGTCTGAGCGTTCAAATGTCGCCAACCCCGTTCGAGTTCGTCAGTTCGTCCGCAAGAGAACGCTGCGCCTGGAACATGTCGGGACAAAGTAATGACAGTTTAGTTGTATGTTTATGCAAAGCGTTCCTAGGGGCTCATCTTTACTTTCAAAATCATTATTTGAAATGTTTAGAAAGTAGACGTGGTTAATGTTGGATAAATCTATAAAGCGCTCATGGAAAGTCTTCATAGAACTCCACCATTGCTATTGGTAAACTGTAAATTTACTGAAAATTCATAATTATACACTGTGTAAATATTTTTCTTAGTAAGGGGGTAATATTAAAAAATATTTCCCGATTTAACGATAATTATGAATTTTCAGCTAATGAAAAAATGCCCAAAAATGGCAGAAGTACTAGTAGTAAAATACTCTCATCGTGCCTAAAACACATCACTTCAAAACAGAATTGAATAATTATAATTTGTATACCTAGCCACAGATTACTAAATACTTACATAGTGTCATCTGTGTATTGAGCCGTACTTTAGAAAGTTAAGTTGTCGTTAGATGGCGTTATATACAAAATCGTGTCGTGAGGTGATGCGACCTTAAAATTTCACCCGCAACGCCGCTAAGGGGTTATTTGAAACGCATAAAACTTAACACTCCTTTTTGCGTCGAGACTCGACAGTGGAAAAATGAATTTTAATGAGGAAAGACGTAAGAAGTAATAGGGAACAATAACTAGATATACACGTCGTTAGAATAATATATAATATTATGATCGAATCCTCAAATGCAGTTTAAAGTTAAGGATTTATTATCTGTAGATCACAGACTGTCTCTGTCTCTACTTATAAAAATAATGATAGGTTGTGTCTTGAGAGCCTTTTACATTAGCTTTTGGGATTAATAGCTCCATATTGCTTATATTTGTTTTTTCGTAGTAAAATCAGTTGTGATAAAATCGGTATTTTGAATGAAGTGTGCGCGAAGTTTTAATCTCCGGGGAGGTAGAGTGGGGCCTCGATACTCACGGAAGTGTCAGGTTTTACACTCATACATATTGATTAGACTACAGAGTAGGATACAGAGGGGACAAAGTGAATGACGTCACAGCTTTTACCCGCGGCTCCGCCCGCGAAAATAGCTTATCCCGCGGGAACATAAAAAGTAGTATCTGTTAATGCAGAGCTCAAACTATTACAAAACCATATTTCATCCAAATACGTTCTGTAGTTTTTGCGTGAAAGAGTAACAAACACCCATCCATCCATCCTCCCAAACTTTCACAATTGTAATATAGCGATCAAATGCAGAAAACCCCAGAAGAAAACTGCAGGGTACAAAATAAGGTGCAGGGTGCCCATCAGACAGTTTACAAAACAACTTTGACTTGTAGGTTAAGGCTTGTAACTTAGTTTTTTTACCTACTATTTAAGATGAGGTACGTGAAGTTACTCGATTAACAACTAAATTACGTTTTACACCTCAATTATTGCGAATAAATATATTTTTTTCATATAATTTATTTGAAAAAATGTTTTCCCAGTAAATAGTGTCCAAAAGATTAAATAAACATTTCCGTATTTGTTTTTCTCGAACTGTATCAAAGGGTTGTAGCTTAACTCGTACAGTGACTATTGAAGGATCGCATCTACTCCATTCATTAGTCTTAGGATGACCCATACAAGCCAGTCCCTAGGTAAAAGCTTCAAACAACCTTTTTGCGATAACCCAAATTTGAGATCACAGCATTACATACATGAACACAATTTTACTATGGAGCTTTAAAGAGCCTTAAAGTGTTTAAAAAGTTCAAAAAATTAAGTTAACATTTAAGATTAATTACACTAAGGGCCATTTTCACAATCCCTTAATAAGTGACGAATGGCTTATCTGGAAGTTTTGTCGCTGCCTTACCTTATACTGAGCGACAGAGACAAGACTTGCTAATAAGCTATCTGACACTTATCAGTACATTTGTGAAACTGGCCCTAATACTATCTAATCTTTAATACACACACCGGCATATTTAGCGGAACATAAAATAAAGGTTTGATATCAGTATCATATAAGGTTGCTGGCTGGTTTATATGTCATTTAATTTGAAAAGAAATATTTTCAAATTAAGAAAACAACTGAAAATCACATTTTATGCAATTATTTTAATTTTAGTCAAATACACCTTATCTGGAGCGAACTTCGAGTATTTCTTCCTTCTGAGTTTGATGTAAAATTTCATTGAAATACTGTTTTTTGTTAGTTTTTTTTAATCGCGTATCATTTTGGAGTTGAGGACTGAATTATGCCTGACTTAGCCCCAACGGAGATTGCCAGGGCACTCGAAATGCGAAGAAATGGTCAAACTTACAGAGTGATGTCCAGAGATCTTCGTCGACCAGTTTCAACGATCCATCGCAGTATCCAACGGTTCAGGGAGACCGGTACTTATGTGAGAAGAGCAGGACAAGGCAGAAAAAGACGCACTTCGAGTAGGGATTCGTCGAGCAGTCGTTTCATTCGGCTTCGTGTACATAGGAACCCCCGTTTGACGGCCGTCCAAGCCCGACATGAGTTAGAAGCAGTGCGGGGTGTAACCGTAAGTGAGCGTACGGTATGAAGAAGGTTCGAAGAAGCTGGTTTGGGTTCATTTGTGCCCGCCAAGGCTCCAAGGCTCGAGGTAAATCATCGTAGAAACAGGTTAACTTTCGCTCAGGAACATCGACTTTGGAACGCGGTCCAATGGAGTAAGGTATTAATAAATATATAAAAAATAAATTGACGGAAGGCAAAGAATATACAGACGCAAAGGAGAACGATACATTGAGACAAATTTTGAAACTACAGTTGCGTACGGTGGTGGATCAATAATGGTTTGGGCGGGCATTTGTTTGGGAGCTCGCACAGACTTGGTAGTGATTGACAGAGGGAGTCTGACTGCAGACCGCTATATTAGAGAAGTTTTAGAAGAAAATGTCGTTTGCGGTCGAAAACCGTTTGCCCCATATATCGGTGACGATTTTGTTTTTATGCAGGATAATGCTCGGCCGCATACCGCTCGGGTAACTCAAGCTAATCTTAATGATATGAATATCACTGTTATGGAGTGGCCGGCGAGATCACCATATATGAACCCAATAGAGCACGTTTGGGACTTGCTGAAAAGAAAAGTTAAGTCCAGAATTCCAGCTCCTGTCAACGTGGGTGAACTGCGAATCGCCGTAGTTGAGGAATGGCGGAGACTAACCCAGGAGACCATCGATAACATCATTCTCAGTATGCCTATACGGGTAGAAACTTTAATAAGAGCACGTGGAGGAAATACGCGATATTAATCACCATTTTTCTAATTTAATTAATTGTTATTTTAATATTAATTTTCACTTTTCCCGGTTACATGAAAATTTCAAAAATGTACCATTTTTTCACAAATAGCCTTTACTCGCAAAATCTGTTCTTAATGTGATCTCATTTTAAGTAAAACAAATGAAACTTTAAATAACAAAAGAAGTGTAGTAAGTAGATTTTAAAATAAAGCCATATTTTTTTAATTATGGACCTTTTTTTTGTGTTCCGCTAAATATGCCGGTGTGTTTATTACAGAAAATTAAATAACCGAACCAAGAGCACGTCTGGACATGTCTAAGGAGGGTTCCGTAACTGTCAACGCGCAACAGGCTTTTTTCAAATGACTTCAAAAGTTGTAGTCCGATTTCGCTTAACATAATTTTCCTAAAAAGTATTTAGTTAGTATGGATCTATAAACGTGGAAAGTTACAAGTTTCTACCTCTTACTCGAAAATGGTTCACTTTAAAAAAAGTTATGTATAAAACCTCGCTTTTATATTATAAAGGACCTATTTGACGATTTCATCCCAACTTCACATATTGTATAGAAAGCCACCCCTAAAATAAATATAATAATTTTTATTATTTTAACTATGATGCCAAAATCGAAATCAATACACAATCTATATATAGATACCAAATTTCATAAATTTAAAATAATTATTACAGAAGTTAGAAGGTAAGGGTCCCTTGTAGTACTACGGAACCCTAAAAAGGATAATTTTCCACGACTCGAATTGAAGAAAGTACACAGGATCATGTATCTATAAAAATAATTTATGTGCAATATTTTTTGTAAAAATCGGTTCAGTAGTTTCCGAGGCTATTCAATGCAAACACACAAATCTTTCCTCTTATATATATTATACTAGCTTTTGCCTGCGGCTCCGCCCGCCTAAATACTTTATCCCCCGGGAACCGTATATTTTCCCGTGATAAAAAATAGCCTATCTCCTTCCCCGTGGTCTACTTTATATCTGTGACAATTAAACACATTTCAAACAATCAAACAAAATTCACATTTATAATATTAGTGCATAGGAATAATGATTAAATTAGTGAAAACAAAGGAGAATGCCCATAAATGTATGGAATCCCGTACCAAGTTGCGTCGAAACCAAACTTGGTTTTTTACAGGCTATGATTATCATATTAGCTCCTATAAAAATTTCTTTGTAAACAAAACTGGGGTTTCAGAGTAATTTGATAAAATCGAAAATAACCCAAAAATCTTCAAAGTACCTATTTTATTGGCACGTCATACACGAACTATCGTTATTGCCCTGAAAACAGAGTAAGGCACTTATATTAGTAAGAATTTATAATCGTATATATTTATATATTTACCTAACACCCGTTACCCGCTCATGGTATAATCACCAAATTCAGTCCCGCATACTGTGTTGTGACTGATAGCCACCACTATAGTATCTACTATCTAGGGGTATTTATTATTATTGAATACTTTCTTAAGCAATTTAAGTAATTTAAGCAAAAATGTAAGTAACATTTTAGTCACTTACAATACTTTTCACAATGGACACTTATGCTCATGCTGTTGACTGGAGTCAAAAATAAAACAAACAGAATGTATTTTTATTTTATCCAAACATTGTCATAACATACAATTTGGCGCAGTTAATCAAAAGTTATGATTGTTAGAGTATGTTGTATCACTGTAAACTAATTTAATGTATTTAGGGAACTTTAATAAAAACAACATATTTACATAATCTATGTTCCGCTGGAACGTTAAGGGTGCCTTTACATTAGGTCGCCAGTAGTGAGGCAATACCTCTTGACAGATCAAGGCGATTGGAGTCTTGTTCATCATGACGTCGCACTTCTCTTGTAGCTGACCTCCAGCGAGCAGCACAAACTCTTTCCAATCTTGAGATCTAAAAAGTGATATGAAATATAATATATTAATTGTATGTTAAATCTTACAAATAATAGTGACAACAAATAAAAATATTTTATGAAATTATTTGTGAAACCATGTTTAATAGGACACAATAATAAAAGCACTACCGGCAGTATCAAATATTGAAGACTAAAATGAAAAATATCAATAAGATATAATTTAATATAATCAAAAATAATTACCAAGTGCAGCGGAACTAGTCTAATTATAATGTTTCTCTCATGTCGATCTTGTCTTACAGAATATGTTCTTGTAGTACGTAGAATAGACTGGCCACAAGAAAAACATACTATTCTATGACCAAAAGCAGGCAAAGGCAAACTTCCTTCACTGGTTGTGTTTGCTCTATCTTGAAGCAGTGTCAAACACTGTACAGAGCACAGAATCTGAAGTCAGCTGTAATAAAACAATGAATTAAATAGTGTTTGTAATATAGAAGAAGAATAGAAGTAACACCTATACTCTAAATGGTTCGCCTGCTAGATCAATAATTGTGAAATCAAAGACTAAGTCTTTTAAGGCTTTAATATTTTTTCTGTTGTTATATTTTCAGGTGCTAGTTTAAAATATTTCTTTGGATTGATAGAGATTTCTCTATAATTCTTAGAAAAACTTGTCAGGAAATACATAGAAGGTGCCTTCTTAGACTTTAATATACTTTACTTATTCAGAAAATAAAATAAGGTCCGCTTACCTGAGTAGGAGTTATCCACGATTGTAATAAGTTAATCATTGGAGTAGACACTTGTTCTAAAGTATGTGTATTTTGATTTCTGGGTATCAAAAATGAACAATTAATACATCTGTTTTGCCGGGTGACACCACGACTCGCCATTTTTGCACAATCAAATATATACGCAGAAAAAGTTCACAAAATATAAACAAGTCCTGCTTATTTACAAATATAAACAAGTCCTGCTTATTTATATTTTGTGAAATTAATCTGAAAAATAAAACAGACGGACCGCGGACGTATTCGCAAATGTCGCAATGTCAGATGTCAGAAAATATGCGTCGGTTATGATTTAGGGATGCGGTCGATAAATCGAAGTCTATGAAAAAAATTGATTTTATGTCTAATAGCAGCACTGAATCGATTAGGTGTAATGGATTAGCTTAATTATGCATGGATTAGCATTCATGATATAGAAAATCTAATACATAATATCAATAAATAATATTATCATTCGGAAATTTTTATTAGAGCAAGTAATATTTATTAAAATAGGAATAAGGATTGCAATAACGGTTTTAGTCGAATGACTCGATATTGTTACAATATATTGTTTGATGTTTCTAATAATGCACTACATCTCTATAGCCGAATGTGGAGGGAGTCATTTAATAATCTATATTCTTTAATTTAAATTCCCGGTTCAAATATTGGATTCCTGGTGTGTAATTACGTAAAAAATTCGAAAAATGATTACTATAAAATTTTCATCTTGATGCATAAGACTTTTTGGTACCATTTTTGGGCATTCTCCTTTGATAGATATCAATATGTTTAGATATAGACGTATTCGTCTATAAAAAAAAATTATATAAAAACATATTTGTTTTTAAATAATTAAATAACATTATGAAACACAATACTTAACGACCTTTACCACCGTTACAATACTGCCAACCTTCCACCGTTACAATACTGCAAACTTTAACACCATTACAATACTGCTAACTTTACCAACGTTACAATTCTGCCAACTTTACCACCGTTACAATACTGCAAACTTTGCCACCGTTACAATACTGCTAACTTTACCAACGTTACAATTCTGCCAACATTACCACCGTTACGATACTGCTAACTTCACCACCGTTCGCTTGAAAGGATGTGGACATCCGTCCCATTCCCACGAAATTACATTCAGCATAAAGCGAGAGGAAGGATGTTACACATCAAGAAATTTGAAAAGTCTGTCAATTACTGTCATGGTCGCATTTAGGTGAAAACAACATTTTGCAAATCGTGAACAACGGATTTTCATAATGAATGAGGAAGCGTGTTGTTAGCGGTATGTAATGAGTTTGACGTGTAACGTTTAATTCGTAGCGCCCAAACGGATGAACCAATTTTGATAATTTTTGTTTGAAAGCTGACATGATCGCGAGTATTCTTAGCTACAATTCATCATCATCAGCTCGCGCACTGCATGACTATTCGGGAGTTACTTGTAAATTTTTAATTCTCATACTTTATTACTTACTACCAATATAATGCTACCAATTTGCCGTGCAATCCTACTAATATTATAAATCTTACTGATATTATAAATGTGAAATTTTATGAGGATGGATGGATGGCTGTATTGATGTATGTTTGTTACTCTTTCACGAAAAAACTACTGAACAGATTTCGATGAAATTTGTTATGTTAGTAGTTATGGTTCTGGATTAAAACATAGGCAACTTTTTATCCCGAAAAAGTACAGTGTTCCCGTGGGATACAGTATTTACGCGGGCGGACCCCCTAGTAAAAAATACCATAACGCACGATAATATTATTGCATACAATTTTACGATCCTGCGCTCCTACACTGGCCTTCATTAAGTGTGAGAATCTTCTAATCTAAGATATATAATTCTAGCTTTAGCCCGCGGCTCCGCCTGCGTCAATACAGTATCCCACGGGCACCGTATATTTTCCCACGATATAATGTCATGATGATCGGTAAAGTAGATTTTACGTGAAAGCGTAAATACAGTAGCCCACGAGAACCGTACATTTTCACGCTATATAAAGTAGCCCATGTCCTTTCCCGTCGCCTACTATGTAAATGAGTTTAATATCATGATGATCGGATAAGTAGTTTTTACTTAAAAGCGTAAATACAGTGTCCCACGAAAACCGTACGTTTTCCTGAGATAAAAAATAGCCAATGTTCTTCCCCATGGTCTACTTTATATCTGTGCCAAATTTCATGATGATCGGCTTAGTAGCTTTTCGTGAAGGCGTAACAAACAAAGAAACAAATTCACATTTTTATTATTAGTAAGGGTAAGGATAGAATCTTTAATGTTTTTACAGAACAAACCTTCATACAAGAAAAAGTTACGCCATCTTGCATTCACCATAACTCAAATGTCAGCCATCTTGATTTCACCGTACCTCAAATGTAAGCATCGCAAATTAAGTGAGGCAAGTTTTTGCCTTAATATGCTTATATGTATTATATTTAGTCCACTTAAATAAAGTTATTATTTAATGAAATTATTTATCAAAGTATCGCTATATATTGCACGTTTTTCCGGTCTCAGGTGTTCTAATTAGAACCCGTCTCACTGCCAAGAGCTGTTCTATTCGCCTCACGTATCCACCCAATTGTATTTACTTCATCAGTACATGTTTTGGCACTATCAAGCTTCAAGTACGCTCAGAAAATGTTAAAGTAACTGCTTCTGCGATGGAAAGTCACATTTACGAGTTACGGGGTGCATTTTAGTGTGCAGACTCATTTTAAAAGTCTTTCGGAGATGACAGTACTCTTTGTAAAACTTTGATTATATATCTCACCGAATAATACAGAGCCATATAACCACTTACGTGTTGAAAAAGTGTATTATTACCGGAAAAGTTCTTTTTTTTCTATCGGAAATGTGTAAAAAATTTAAGTGTGTAAAACTGTCAAACATTAATTTATCTTGACTGTACATAATAGGATTTTAACTACGAGATATTGTTATAATGATATATTTTTTGTATGACTAAATAACAGGATTTATATACATATATGTTGATATAATGATCATTCTAAATAATTTATTGTAAATTTCTAGTTACATCGATTGATTCCTTTTTTCTTTTTAAAAACAATAATTTTGATAAGTAGACTACCAAGTCTACTACCTAATATACCTATTAATACATTATATATTTATATTCACACACCATGCTGTCATGGTAGAATGTATGAACTTGTTTTAAACTGTACCACCTGCATAATATGTAATACTATGCACCTACCTCATTCAGTGAATAAACTATTGAATCTTGAATCTAGACATGATACGTCCATGAACATCCCGATAAAACATTCGACGTTATAAATTTGTAAAGGGCGCAGGGTAACAAGGAATTGGCTGCCGTCTGCCACTGTCCCAGTAACCACAAAGAAAAACTCATTAAACTTTTGTTTGCAAACGCCAAAGTGACATAAAATATTTATGACCCAATGGGGTCTTTTCATTATAAAGTGAATTATAAATTAACTGACACTATCAGTAGGGGAGCCCATGATGCTTATTGTGAATTTACACGCGGAAGCCTGTTAGAATCGGCAGATTAAACTATAGAAAGAGTAATGGTCCTATAGTTTTTCTACTTTTAGTGGTGCGGGAAACCACATTTCTCAATATTGTAAAATAATCATGCTGAAGCGTTAGATTATAATATTATTCGAGCTCTAACATGTCTCTGATATGAAATATAGCTATGCGGCGGAAGAGGTAAACAAAAAAAAAAGTTGCTCAAGAGCGTCAGATTTTCTTTTTCATTTTCATCAGACGATTTTGAAATGAGACAAGCTTTTTACTACTTCCAGCTTACGGAAATCGTCATATTATATTATTTCTGTTTTTCAAGCATCTCCACCTCTACATAAAAAAACAAGCTCGCGTAACTCCACACATATTTTATTTTGAATTTTTTTACCCTCCCACATCGTTAGGATACGCTGAAATAGTCAGATTAGCAAAATTGATACTTGTTAGTTAGAAATGAATTCCCCTGACTGATGATGATCCCATCTGACGCGCTCTTCGGATGATCGATTGCTTAGTAACATGACGGGATCCCCTTAGCGTACCCCCTATATTAAGCGATCATACTCGCTGGAGGTACTTATCAGTATGTAAAGTATCTTCCCTTAAATCAATCTGACGCGCTCAAGTGAATCCCAAAATCCTCTCTTGGACTCCCTAGTCATATTGCAATACAAAGCGAAAGAATGCTTGTTTAACGTTTAGACACACAAGAAACATCCCACTAGTTATTGTTTCATCCCAGAGGTTTTGTACTCCAGAAATTATTTGTGTCATGGTGAGACTTACAACATTTCTACCAGTTTTTATCAAAATTAATAATAAATGTTGTTTTGGCAGGGTTAATACGGATTCAGTACATGATATTATATTTTCATACCATAATATTACAAAATACGTTATAGAAATGAAATATCGATTCTATCGAGATCTTACCATAAAATTTTATTGTTAGTTATTTGTGTGATGCGAAACAACTTCTCTAGCATTTTTGGAGTGGAACATTTTTAGCACATCTTTGAATGAATAAATTAATATTATAACAACTAACAATATGAACAAAGTTCGTTGAGTTAACGAACGTTGTTCGCAGGTCCACTTCCTGAGGATGCTCCGGGTTCGGGGCGAAACGCGCGTCGAGTTTTGCAACCTGCATGAAGGTGTGGAGGCTTTGCACTATGTTGCTGACATTGTTGCTTGTGTGGTGGTTGTTTTTGAACGATCTTGTTTCTGAGTATACGAAGTGTGGGAGGAGGGAGGAGGTGCTTTACGCCTGCTTATGCGTGCACTCACACATTTGTTTGCAGGTTGTGGGTATTTTTTCGCGGAATATTGTGGGATGGACGGAAGCCCCAAAGGGGGATCTCCTACCGAGCGAGATGGTATGCTTGGTCAGGCCGAAGCCCACTTGTATGCAATTCAGATGTCGTATATACCTAGTCTTGCCATAAATACTGAAACAAAGAAAAAAAAAATTCTATTGCAAATAACATTTATTACTTTTACAGTATTTCAGTTTAATACATGAATATGAAACAATGTAAAATATAAAAAGCTTATTCGAAGTGTTCTCCATTGGCTGCAATACAGTCCTTTAAACGTTGAGGCCAGTTATCATTAGAAGCACGCACTCTCTCCATGGGAAAATTCTTCACTGCCAATGGTACGGATTGTTTTAGGAACTCCAAATTATCATGGCGTTTAGAGCAAGCCGTACTCTCTAAAACGGACCATAAATCATAATCCAGCGGATTAAGATCGGGACTAGGCGACGGCCAGTCTTCAGCTCTGATGAAGTCCGAAACGTTCGTTTCCAACCAAGACTGCGTAGACCGAGCTTGATGACCCGGCGCCGAGTCTTGCTGGAAGGACCATTCTTGGTTATTGAACATGGTGTTGTTAAGGGGCTTCACTACCTTCTCAAGAATGGTATCTTGTGCCGATGTTTTGATACCTTTTTCACAAAAATATGGCTCAGTCACTCCTTCATAGGTAATACCCCACCAAACCATCACTGAAGTCGGATAGTGCCCACGTTGCACTCTGTTGACTAATTGGGAAGCTTCCTTAGAGCTTTGAGCATAAATACGGTAATTTTGTTTGTTGAAATGTAGCTCAATTGTAAAAAAAATCTCATCCGTAAACAAAATTTTTCTGTGACCTCCCTTTGCGTACCGCTTTAATAGTTGTTTCGATTTTACACACTTTTTTTTAAATTATCAGTTAAGAAATGACCTGTACGTCTCTTATAGGTTGCAAGTCCTAAGTTATCTTTGAAAATACGCTACATGGTTCTAGGTGCTATCTTCAACCCCCGAGATTAAATCTTTTGCTTTTGGATAGGATTTCTTTGAATTCTTCTCCTTACTGCTTTAACCACCTTTTTCGTACGAATACTACGTGGACGGCCAGATCTTTTTCTATCACAAACAGAGGGGATCTCATTGTACCTATAAATAGCCCGGTACACAAAAATTGCATTTGGCTCCATACCTACTTTGTGTAATGCAATCACAGCGATACGGTTCTCTTTATCACCCCAATCCATTTTAATATCGCAAAATATTGTACGATGTGTTGGCGCCAAAATTAGAAAATCAATGAGCAATGACATAAAAAAGACTGATTCCAAATTCAAATGTAATATTTTGTTTATTTTTAATTGTAACAGTATTTATGGCCAGACTAAGTATAGTGCCGACCTTAGAAAACTTCGATAGCGCGATTCAAGATCGTGGCGCTTATTGGTCCGCCACATCACTACCCCCCGAAAACCGGAGGTCGAATCTTGAGTCGGCAGTGCCAGGGAGTCCCAGTGAGTCGGAACTGTGCTGCTACTGCACGGACTCCAGTGTGTCGGAGTACTGCCGTGCGGGGCCGATGTTACTGCTGACCAGGAGAGATGTGCTCTGCTTGCTGACCGGTGTCGTTGTAGTGAGAGTGACCGTTGAAGCCGATGAGGGTTCGACCAGGCCGCGGTGCGTTGAGGCTGGTGGTCGAGGTACCCGATGAGGCTGAAGCTGGCTGGCGTGGTGCTAAGGGGTGGGGAGTGATGATGATGATGTCCAGAAGGAGGCGGAACACAAAAAAAAGGTCCATAATTAAAAGAATATGGTTTTATTTTAAAATCTACTTACTACACTTCTTTTGTTATTTAAAGTTTCATTTGTTTTACTTAAATTGAGATCACATTTAGAACAGATTTTGCGAGTAAAGGCTATTTGTGAAAAATGGTACATTTTTGAACTTTTCATGTAACCGGGAAAAGTGAAAATTAATATTAAAATAACAATTAATTAAATTAGAAAAATGGTTATTAATATCGCGTATTTCCTCCACGGGCTCTTATTAAAGTTTCTACCCGTCTAGGCATACTGAGAATGATGTTATAAGGAGCTGGAATTCTGGACTTAACTTTTCTTTTCAGCAAGTCCCAAACGTGCTCTATTGGGTTCATATCCGGTGATTTCGCCGGCCACTCCATAACAGTGATATTCATATCATTAAGATAAACTTGAGTTACCCGAGTGGTATGCGGCCGAGCATATATATATTTCTATTCCGAGCATAGAAACAAAATCGTCACCGATATATGGGGCAAACGGTACGACATTTTCTTCTAAAACTTCTCTGATATAGCAGTCTGCAGTCAGACTCCCTCTGTTAATCACTACCAAGTCTGTGCGAGCTCCCAAACAAATACCCGCCCAAACCATTATTGATCCACCACCGTATGCAACTGTAGTTTCAAAATTTTTCTGAATGTATCATTCTCCTTTGCGTCTGTATATTCTTTGCCTGCCTTCAATTTGATTTAAGAGAATTCTGCACTCATCATTAAACAATACCTTACTCCATTGGTCCGCGTTCCAAAGTCGATGTTCCTGAGCAAAAGTTAACCTGTTTCTAGGATGATTTATCTCGAGCCTTGGAGCCTTGGCGGGCACAAATGAACCCAGACCAGCTTCTTCGAACCTTCTTCGTACCGTACGCTCACTTACGGTTACACCCCGCACTGCTTCTAACTCATGTCGGGCTTGGACGGCCGTCAAACGGGGATTCCTACGTACACGAAGCCGAATGAAACGACTGCTCGACGAATCCCTACTCGAAGTGCGTCTTTTTCTGCCTTGTCCTGCTCTTCTCACATAAGTACCGGTCTCCCTGAACCGTTGGATACTGCGATGGATCGTTGAAACTGGTCGACGAAGATCTCTGGATATCACTCTGTAGGTTTGACGATTTCTTCGCATTTCGAGTGCCCTGGCAATCTCCGTTGGGGCTAAGTCAGGCATAATTCAGTCCTCAACTCCAAAAAGATACGTGATTAAAAAAAACTAAGAAAAACCAGTATTTCAATGAAATTTTAAATCAAACTCAGAAGGAAGAAATACTCGAAGTTCGCTCCAGATAAGGTGTATTTGAATAAAATTAAAACAATTGCATAAAATGTAATGTTCAGTTGTTTTCTTAATTTGAAATATTTCTTTTTAAATTAAATGACGTATAAACCAGCCAGCAACCTCATATGATACTGATATCAAACCTTTATTTTATGTTCCGCTAAATATGCCAGTGTGTGTATTAATATAATTATATGCTATGAATTTCTTTTTCTGATTTAACATCTCATCTATTGCAATCGTGTAAAATGGCTATTTAATTACATACTCTCTCCGAAATGATGGCAGGCATATATTAGTCGTGACTGTACAAAGTAAACTATTTGTTATAATTATTAACATTATGTCTTAAGTACTTAACGAGTTCAACGGTGGGTATAGGCTGATAGTGATGATCTTATTAGCGGTATATAGAATCCAAATGGATCCGTTTCCGAGGACTTATTACTGCGTTCCCAGGAGTGACACTGACGAAGACGTGCGAGGCTTGTTACTGGGGTAAAATCGACAAATATTGAATAGGAAGTAAAAAGTAAGCCGATTTTAACTTGATATTTGTGTTACTTTTATGCACGGTCAAACATACGTACTATTGAACGTTATTACCATTGCAATAAGGTCGAAAAGGGGTTAACCTGTCCAAGCTAACTAGTATGGCAATATGTTTCAAAAGTTGTACACTGGAATTTTAGCCGATCGTAAGTACTTAAACAAATTGTTACATGTAATTCCAAATTTTAATACAAACATTTTTAAACAAAAGTAGTAATATTTATAAAAATTACTAAAAACCTTTGGGTTTGTAATTTGGTATGTAATTTGGCTACTGCTATTTGCTGTACTTTCAACAGCTGATTTCCAGTAGAGGAAATAAACTTCTGTTGTATTTTACGTCATATTGTTGGCAGTATCATATCATTATCAGCAAAAGGTTGGGGTGTACGTGCTAGATAAAAAATATTTATAAATGATGAAATATATTTTTTATTCAAATGTGTTTTTCTTGATTTTTTCTACGAAAATAATAAAATAATTATTTCATAATGAAAAAATGTTATGAGGGATAAAATAATAATAAGATTTGTATGTGTGTGTGCGGGGGTGTTTTGTCAATAAAATTATTCTCGACTGTTAAAATCTCTTAACCCCGAGACGACAGTTCATGAATATACATACACATTGTAGATGTTTATACATCGTGGATGTGCTACGGTCGTAGCCGCTACAGCCAGTTTAAAAAAAAAAGAATTGAATATCCGGCACCAATTTTAGTCAGTGAATTATTGTCTACACGGTATACAATGATATACATACACTTTTACACAGCTTGGCTACTTAGCCGGACTTCTATTTCCCATTTTAACCTCTGAAAACTTGGATTTAATTAACAAGACATAGGTGCTTTTCACGATTTTGTTTTGCAGCTAACATCACTTGCAGCATATGTTATTCTCATTGTATGGTCAACGTAAAAAGGATTTATTGTAAGTGTTACGATGGGACTGAGATATTCACCTTGTGAGAAAAGTCCCTTTAATAAAATAGAAAAAAAACTGCTGAATCGTCAGAATTAGATGTGACGATTTTCAAGTTAGTATAACTAAAACTAACTAAAATATTTCCTTTCACCTATTGACCAAATAAAGCTTTGGACATCAGGATATTAAGGACGTTAATATCCTGTTGTCCAAAGTCGTGGCTATTGTACACCGAACGGGTTAATCCATCCATCAACCCTGACACCATAGAAAACCCAAGGCATCCCATTAATAGATATTTTTCCCATTTGATGTAGAATTTTACGCCTATATATTTTATACACGAATCACAGAAACACTGTCTTCAAAGGAACACATTTTTTTTGTTTAGTTAAAGTATTAGGCTATATTCGAGTTCAGAATCAAATAGTTGTGTTGTTTAGTTATTGTCACATGAAACCTCACTTTTGAAGCAGAAATCTAGTTTGGTGGAATACAACCTTTTTTTTTATATTAATACAGCCGTTTTTACATTAAGGATATGCCCTTAGAGTCAACTCACACCGTAAATCGAAACTAATTAATTATTAAGATTAAACTTTATTCATTACACAAGTAGATACAAGTTTCATTGTAAGAGTTTTAATGTCGAGTTACACCGCATTGCATAGCGCATGTGCAGTGTATGACTGATGTCATATCAAAATCAAATCAAATCAAAAAAAAATTTATTCAAAATTGGTATTTTTAAATACTCTTTTTGAACGTCGACACTACGTGATGCCTACCACCGGTTCGGGAACTAACCCAGCGAGAAGAGCCGGCAAGAAACTCGTCTGGGGCCATCTTTTACCAAAAAGATGGAAAATTATTCTTTTAAATCAAAATTATTACAATGTTTACTTATGTCTATGTAACAAATAATAAGATAAGATAAGGAGCCACCTTATTCCCAAGGTGTGCCGTCTTGAATGAAGTCATTAATTTTATAATACGCTTTGGCGTATTAATATGAAACGTGTGTCTTTTTGTGAAGTATATAAAGTTAAATTTTGAATACCTAGCTATTTTAAAAATGCAGCGCCGCGTATCGTTGCGGAGTGAACTGACCCTTACCCTTAACCCTAGCAGGGTTAAGGGTAAGGGTCAGTTCGGGACATTAAAACGGATAACAAGTTAAGTAAAAACAAGAAAATAATTAAACCAAATAAATATTACAATGTGATACTTTATAATAAAGAGATAGAAGGATTTTCTTCAAAAGATAAAATTATACGATGTTACCTGCTGTATATAATGATAACAGAAAAGTTAAAAAGTTGTAATGTAAGATTGAATTTAGCTTCGAAGTTATGAATATACAGTAACTTCGCTACAACGCACGAAGTTGAGGTGTTCATATAGCGTAACAAGATATAATTTCGTCTTACATTCACCGTTATACAGAATGCGTGATAAATACTGTTGTTTAAGAATAGTTCTTTTTAGGGGTTCTGTAGTGCTACAAGAAACTGGTCCGTGCGTCTGTCTGTCTGTTTATCTGTCTATCCGCCTGTCTGTCCGTCTGCCCGTCCGTCTGTCCGTCAGACAGTCCGCCAATGATAACTTCTATAATTATGAATGTAAATTAATGAAATTTAGAACACTTATTTATTGCGTAGTCCTTACTTTTGGCAGGATAATATATTAAAAAATGAGTCCACCCCTCAAACAAAATAAAATATTTTAGGGTGGCTATATACATCTACGTGGGGATAAAAAAAAATTCTCATTCTACCCTACCGTGTGGGGTACCTATTTAACGAATAGGATTTTTTAAATAAAGGCGAGGTTTTATTTACGACTTTTTAGGGTTCCGTAGCACCACAAGGAACCCTTATAGTTTAGCTCTCTATGTCCGTCCGTCTGTCTGTCTGTTTGTTTGTCTGCTGGTGATGCGTACTTGCGTCACAGGGGTGACGCTCAGCTACAAATGACAGCTCGAGCACCGGCGAATGTCAGCCATGTTGACGTAAGCCTAAGGTTGACACCGAAATATTTTTGAACGTCGCGTCAGACAAATATATTATGAAATTAAATTGTCAATTATGTCAAAGCATGAAACTACAAGCGGCCAGCCCCGTGTGCCATAGTCCAGGCTGGGAAAACTTCCTCCCCGCCCGCCTCCGCATTCGCCCAGCCACGTACACATAGCCGCGAGCTGTCATTCGTGTGAATCGGTGGAGTGACGATTCTTTACGTTAGTAATATATATTTTTTGTTTGTGTTCCTGATCATTGTCCCCAACCCCACTTGGGCCTCCGGTAACCTAACCCTCTCGGCGAAAATTGCACGCTAGTTTTCGGTGAGGCCGTGGACCGTGGTATTCATCCGGTCCATGCATGGCTCTCCCACGCTGTTAAAAGTTGACTAGAAAAAAAATACTATGTAACAATATCGTAAGCAAAGTTGCAAATGAAAGCTAAATCGATTCGAGAAATGTTACGAACATTATATTATAATATAACGTTTATTCTAAAAGTGTTGACAACTTGCACATTTTGTTTCTCATAAAAATTCAGAAGCACACACGTTTATTAAATTTATATCTTCTATCTACGCCCGCTGCATATTCATAGCGAAAACATTTCACGCCCAGCTCATCTTTCGGCCATGTTGGTTAATCGGCCAGATAATTCAGGTGCATTTTATTAAATGTACAGGCGGGTAATTGAATATCTTAAAGGGGAAATCTAACGCTCTTTAGTAATTTGAGCTAATGACTTAATGAAAATGTTATACAGCGTGTTCTATTTGTGTGCTAAACTTTTTTGGTCTGCACGCGATTTTCACACTAAGGGTTTTTAAGGTAATTTTCACACACCGAAACGAGACGACATGTGACGTGGCGCTGCAATTTTAAAATAGTGATTGAAAATTGAACTTTATTTAGTACACTAGAAGATACACGCTCTCTTTTAGCGAGACATTGGAATTGAAATTTCTTTTTTTATATAAAAAGAAGAAGATTAGGTCGTTTAAAGAATAAGATAAGGGCATTATTAAAGTAAAAAATTGGCTGCCGGAAGCTGGTACAAAAAAAAAGATTTTTTAACATTGCAATTTGTAATATTTTCATAATATTTCGAAAGACGTGATAGTATTTTCATTGTATCTAAAATCATTTAGCATCACAATTTTCAAGTATCATATTCATCACATACACATTTGCATCATATAAAACATATTTCGAGCATATTCGATTTTATGCTCATATGATCGAGTCAATGGTCCATAATCGAGCGTAGCTGGCGGGGCTCCAGTATATCGTATCCTCTAAAATTTACTTTAGGCTGTAGCCGTCAGCTCGCATGATGTATTGGACCAAATTGTTTCTGAATCGATTATCATCTATACTTCTATACTCGATTATTATCTATACCTCTATACTCGATTATTATCTATACCTCTATACTCGATTATTATCTATACCTCTATACTCGATTATTATCTATACCTCTATACTCGATTATTATCTATACTTCTATACTCGATTATTATCTATACCTCTATATTTTCTATACCGATTTTGAATATTCGTTTACCAATAGAAGGCTACGTTTATGGATGGATGGATGGATGTTTGTTACTTTCACGCAAAAACTACTACCGAACTACTTACTAACCGAACAGATTTCGATGAAATGTGGTATGGCAAGAGCTCTGTATTAAAACATAGGATACTTTGTATCCCGATAAACTACAGTGTTCCCGTGGGTTACTGTATGTACGCGGGCAGAGCCGCTGGCAACAGCTAGTAGTTCTTAGTTACAGTCTACATCAAAATTGCCTTTTACATAAATTTGAACTAGATTAATATAATTATATATATTTTTTATTTTTTTTTAATCGGGCAATTGGCCCACCACACTTACCCACCTCCGACTGAAGGACTTTGTATCCATGGTCATGAATAAATTAATAAATAAAAATAATAACTTACCCACCACTGCAACTCCTGTGTAGCCAGGATCGACAGTGGTAACCAACCGCAAAAACCCTTTGATATGATCTCAGGGGTGCCCGGGGGACATGCTAAATCTGTCTTGGAACCCGCATCGAAATTAATCAGAAGATTGTAGGAGGAGTAGGAAGTATTCCAGTTTCCCTCCCCAAGAAAAGCGTGAGACAGCAAAAATTGTGATGACAAAAAGTCAGAATTAAAGGGGAAGCACCACGGGAATAACATGTTTTTTCTCTTTTTTTTTTATGACTACAAGACAGAATGTAATTAAATGTTTTAATTTATAATATGACAGTTGATTACAATGCATTTATAATGACAAAAAAGTGTTGCATTGTTTCCAATAGTACTTATGACAAAAACGTTTGAAAGCTCGGAAGTTCTTCGCACAGCCCACGAGATCTTCATAGTACACAACCCTAGAAACACAATGGACGCTGTTCAAAATTTCGATTCTTTCGTCATCCCAGAGATCACACTCCCAGAGTATGTGATGAGCAGTTTGTTCATAAGGGCTACCTTCGGTCGAACACTCGCATAGTGGAGACGAGACTAATGTAAAGCCAAATAGTTTCGCTTTAAAGTTTCCGTGTCCTGTCAAAAATTGAGCGACGTAGTGGTCTATTTCTATCCATTGCTTCGAGAGTCTATCGCGTACCGAAGGGAAGAAATTATATAGGTGACGCCCTTTGATAGTGTTTTCCCACCGTTCCTGCCACTCAGAAATTAGGTTCTGTATAGAAATATCTAATGGCTCGAATAATCTAGTTATCTTACTACTCTCTTTCGCGCTTAAAAACTCAGGGTTAGTCATTTTTTTATTTTTATAATATAGTGCTGCACGACGCTGTATCTCTAAATCTACTGGTAGGACTCCGGCTAAGACTGGGAGTGCTTCAGTACTTACGGTACGGTATGCCTTACATAAAAATATTAAGGCGAGACGTTGGCTTTGCAAAAGTTTACGACGGGCCGCTCCTATTGTAGCCCTATCTGCCCACGCCGGTGCGCCATAGCATATGCTGCCGAGGTACGTCGCATTATAAATTATTTTTAATGTTTTAAATGAAAGGCCCCATGTCGACGTTGATATTTTTGTGAAACAATAGAAATTCCTTTTAGCTTTGTCACCGGTCTGTATTATATGTTCCAGGAATGTAAATTTATTTTCTAAAATAAGTCCTAGGTAACGTTTACGTTTCACATTGATGTTGTTCAGCTTAATGCAAGGAGTTGATATTAATGAACCTTTTAAAACTACTTGAAAGGTTTTATGTGCTGCAAATTCTAATCGATTTCTGTGGCCCCAACTCGATATTACGTTGAGGCACTTGTTGGCCTTGTTTTCAATTTCAGATCGCGAATTGGCTTGAATAATAAGAAAACCATCATCAGCATAACCTATCAGAGAGCACAGAGGAGGCAAGGGAACACATAATAAATCATTAAAACTTATATTCCACAAGTGCGGCGATAGTACTGATCCTTGAGGGCAGCCGCGCGTTAAGTTTTTGGAATGTGTGTAATGGCCGAGTTGGAGTTTTGTTACGCCATTGCAAAAATACGAGTAAATTAAATAATAAATATTACGATAGCAGCCTCTGTTTCTTAACTTCAGTAGTAGCATTGGCCACCAGGCATTATCGAAGGCACCCGCGATATCCAGAGATATACCTACTACATATTTACACTCCGATAGATTTACTGTTTTTCTGACCTCGATTGCTGCATCCACTGTAGACTTCCCGGCGGTAAATCCAAATTGCTGATTATTAAATTTCGGGCCACCGGGTAGCAAGCGGGGAACAATAAGACGTTCTAATAATTTACCTAAGCATGATAATAGCGTTATAGGACGGTAGGATTTCGGATCGTCTGGTGGTTTATCACCGGCTTTTGGAATTAATTTTATTGTGCCGATTCGCCAGATTTTTGGAAAAGTGCCTTCTGCAATACATTTATTAAAAACCTGTAACATAGATGAGCCTACCGCTAGACACGCCTGCTTAATCATAATATTAGATATTTTATCCTCGCCTGCTGACTTTTTCGTAGGTAACAAATTAACTATTGAAGTGAGCTCATCAAGTGTAGGTAAGTCAGATACCGGCGTATTGATGGGGTCTAACATTCTGAACCTTATCTCGCGGTGGAAATCATTGTCCAAGTTCGGCTTGTCGTCTGGAATTAGTACGTCGAGGTACGCCTTCGCCGTGTCTCTTAAACTATGAGTATACGAATTATTAATCTTGATATTTGAAAAATACTGTGAAGCAGTGGTATTATTTGGTTTGAGTTCATGGTATAAAGAAGACCATGGTCCCTCCTTATCCAGTCTAACGGCTGCATTTCTCAACATATTATTTTTTGCTAAGGTGACGGCGGCGCGATAACGCGACATTGAAGCCCTAACTAAGGTCAGTTAGGTACGATACGTAATTATCGTCCAATAGACCGAGTCCCTGTCTACGTGCATAATTAATTTTCCGTCTGGCTCTCCTAAACTCCCGACGCAAGTTATATAAATTATCGTGCCACCAATTACACTTATTTTCTGTTTTAAGCGGCCTCCGGCACAGTAGACAAAGGTGTTGGTCATTATTTCCGCACTATCATTTGAGTTCAAGTCTGGACGAGTGAAATCTCTGGAATGAGCGAACATAAGAGACCGGAATAAATTCCAATTACCATTTTTAACATTATATTTATAATCTTTCGACTCAATCAAGGGACAACTCGAGGGTGCGCGAATAAACTCAAAGACAATTAAACGATGGTCGCTGCATGACGCATCAGGAATGACGCGCCAATTTATTATATTGTTATTATGGACGTACGCGCTGGAAAGCGTGACGTCGATGGAAGATTCACCAGAGGGGCTGCTAAATGTAGGTGGTGCATTGGGAGTGTTATGAATTTGCAGGTTGAACTCTGCTATGAAGTCTTCCACTGAGCTACGACGGTCGCGGTCAGTTATATAATTATATATATATATATATATACATATGTATACGAGCGGACCCGACAGACGTTCTCCTGCCGGGCTGATTTGTGAATCTAAAACGCATACAATAAAATTCATTCAAATCGGTCCAGCCGTTTAGGAGGAGTTCAGTGACATACACACGTACAGTAGAATTATATATATAAAGATATATATAATATGTGCCGAATCGAAATATACGGCTAGAAACAAAAAGAAAGCTCGTATTACTGAGTTGTGCGATATTTAAGATTGTATGAAGAAATTCGATATATTTTACACTTTTATAACAAGTATTCTTTATATTTTGTAAAAACCCATAGAAATTTTATTACAACTTATTTAATATAGTTATTTTGTTCGTTATTTATTTAATATTTTTGGCAAGTTAGAAAAAACTCTGCAGTTTTCAGTTTATCTCGTAGTTTAGTTAAGAGTAAGTGCCATGTGTTGTTTTGTTTTGTTCACGCTGGTTTTCTCTAAGCCCGTGGTACTTATCCGGTAATGCCGGCCCTTTCATGCCGAAGCGTGACTCTCACGCGGTGTTTTATATGCTTCGTTTTTTTTTTCAAATTTTGAGATATCTACGAAAAAGTTTTATCGGTCATAATATTATATCGAACCAAGTATATCGTCAAAATTTTTAAACCACAGCAAAACAATACATTATGTTGTTTTACCGCAGGGATTTAAACCACTACAGTCGTTGTTGCCAACCACTAAACCACTGAAGTACAGAATGTTAGTAAACTAACGTCCGATTATTACAGAGCGACCTTATTAAAAAAAGTGATTGGAGCCTTTAACCAGGTAGCTATCGCTAATTACGACGACGAAGTTCGAAAGCAAAAATGTATAGCATCGCTAAGTGCTTAGGTCACTTTGCTACGCTTGTGTCAAATATCATATTTCAGTTTTCGAACTTCGTCGTCATAATTAGCGATAGCAACTTGGCTCAAGGCTCAGGAGGACAATTCGCAGTTGGATTCCACCGTCAGTGCGGTCACTAACACAGGCACGATTTGATGCGTTTGCGAGTCCGACGATGTAACCTAAAGCGTTTCGACGTATGCCAGAATATACAGGGTGTCCCGTAAATCGACGTCAAGCCATAAACCCGTGATAGGCCAAGTTACAATAGTTATCAGAAAAATTAAAAAAAAATCCAAGTAATGTGTCTCAAAAAATACAAAGCTTTTAAAAAAAATAGAAAAATTGACATCTTGTGGTGGTTTTTTAGTTCCCGGCACTACAAATTTCTACTTTTTTTGTAATTTTTTGTTGTATGTAATCCTGAATAATGCTTTAGTAAACTGGTGCCTAAGATTTAAATCAAACGACTCCGACTTGAAAGGAAATGAGGGTTTTTTGCCCAAAACAATGATTCGAATTTAATAGTTTGCTCAACTTTAACTGACTGTACTGGAAAAAAAATGTACTATGCTTGTTTGGCAGGTAATTTTAAAAATTGGCGCAGTTAATAAGGATTCCAAAATGATATGACACTTGCTAGATTGTTTCTTAAATTTTGGACAATATTGATTTTTGTAAAGAAAGTCAGTTTTCGACAATGTTTTCTTACTTACTTAAAATGATTCAAGTGTACCCAGGACTTTTTTCTAAGTGATATTCTGATTTGGATGAGACGGAGAGAAACATTCAATGAGTGTAAGAGAGACAGATATTGACGCCACAAGTACGCGAGACGGGTAGACACAATGCTACTAGTGTGAGCGAGACAATGTCGCTATTGTCCATGTTCCCGACGTACAGCACACAAAATACAATAGATCAGTACGTTACTCTACTTAGTTTACTGCGCACACCGTATTCGTTCGTCTTGATTTCGTACATACCACTTTTTGCTTTGTTTATTGGACTCGATTGCTTGTGATTTGGATTTGGACTGTTTAGTTTCTCTTTCAACGACCTTTGCTTACTCCTGGACTATCGTTGATCGTGTGATTGTGTAGTACCACCATGTCGGTGTACACCGCACAGGAATATGCCAACATGCATCTCATTTATGGTGAATGCCGATGCAATGCTAGTGCTGCAGCTAGGCTTTACCGCCAAAGATACCCAAACGCTGCTCGTCATCCCGATCATCGAGTTTTTTTGAATGTGCACCGTTCACTCTCAGAGGGACGATTCCCAAGCTAAGTACACAGTGAAGGAAGTAGTCGCTTGCCTTACGATGACATCGTACTACAAGCAGTCGCAGAAGATCTAAGTACTTCAGTACGACTAATCGAAGAAAGCACAGGAGTGCCCAAAAGTGTAGCCCATCGAATCATGAAAATTCATGAGCTCCACCCATACCACGTCACGCGAGTACAAACTTTACTACCCCGGGACTATCTCCCAAGAGTTACGTTTTGTGAAACGATGTTACAAAGACACCGGGAAGATCCACGACTCATAGACAAAATTTTATGGTCCGATGAGTTCACTTCTAAAAAAGATGGGTACATGAATCTACACAACATACATGAGTGGCATGTAGATAATCCACATTTGATGAGAGGGGATAGATCCCAGTATCGATTCAAAATAAACATGTGGACCGGGATTCTAAACGGGAGAATCATCGGACCTTTTGAACTGCCAGAGACCTTGAATGGCGACATTTATTTGGACTTTTTAAGAAATCATTTACCAAATTTATTGGAAGACGTACCTCTGCACATTTACAGAGACATGTGGTTCCAGCAAGACGGCTGTCCGGCGCACTATGCCCGTTCAGTGCGAGATTATTTAGATAATGAATATCCATAAAGGTGGATAGGGCGGTCTGGTACCATTTCGTGGCCAGCCCGTTCACCTGATTTAAATCCGCTAGATTTTTTTTACTGGGGAGCTGTGAAAGAAAAAGTGTATACAAAGCCAATTAAAAATGTAGTTGAACTACGACGACAATTAACGCAAGCAGCTGAATTAGTTAATAACGGCAGATTTGCCCGTCTGATAAAGTGGTCTTTTTTAAAAAGATGTCGAGCTTGCATTTATGCTGGTGGGAGGCAGTTTGAATATTTGTTATAATGTAATAAAATATTTAAACTCCAAAAATTTGTTTCGATTAAAAGCTTCCTAAAAAACACCTTTCCTAAAGTTAAAAGTAAACTTAATAAAAACTTAAAACATAAAAAAAATTGTCGAAAACTGACTTCCTTTACAAAAATCAATATTGTCCAAAATTTAAGAAAGAATCTAGCAAGTTTTATACCATTTTGGAATCCTCATTAACTGCGCCAACTTTTAAAATTACTTGCCAAACAAGCGTAGTACATTTTTTTCCAGTACAGTCAGTTAAAGTCGACGAAACTATTAAATTCGAATCATTGTTTTGGGCAAAAAGCCTCATTTCCTTTCAAGTCGGAGTCGTTTGATTTAAATTTTAGGCACCAGTTTACTAAAGCATTATTCAGGATTACATACAAAAAAAAAAACAAAAAAAGTAGAAATTTGTAGTGCCGGGAACTAAAAAACCACCACAAGATGTCGATTTTTCGATTTTTTTTAAAAGCTTTGTATTTTTTGAGACACATTACTTGGATTTTTTTTTAATTTTTCTGATAACTATTGTAACTTGGCCTATCACGGGTTTACGGCTTGACGTCGATTTACGGGACAGCCTGTATAAATCATATAACTCCCCCACACCGATTTAGGTGACGGTGGCCGGTTTCATTGAAACCAGGACAGTCACGTAGGAGTAATTTTATAGTACCCAAGTGTGTGCGTAGTACACAAGAGCACTCTCTCTTCCTTTACTCTCGAAACCCAGTGGGACGGATAACTGACACGACTGGCGAGAGATCAGGCACAGGTCCGACTTTTTACATGCCCATTCGACGCATGGATCATCTTTGTTGTCAGACTATCAGGTGATCAGCATACATTTTACTTTTAGATATAGGTATAGGCATCATAACCTAACCTAACCAAAACAACATTTTTTGTTGTTCCAATGCGGGAATCGAACCGAGGACCTCCGATTCGAGACCCAAGCTCCAACCAATAGACCACGGGGGCTGTTATATATAAATTACTTACGTAAAGAATCGTCATTCAATAGCCTTACACGAATGACAGCTCGCGGCTATGTGAGCTAGACACATGCGGGGTACGCGCGGCGCGCAGGTCACGTGTTTTTTCAAGTCAGCTAGAAATTTCGTTCACTGGACTAGCCAGGTATGGTTTAATTTACAGTACAATTTCTTAATAATAAAGAATTGTCTGACGCGACGTTTGAAATTATTTCGGCGTCAACCTTAGGCTTACGTCAACATGGCTGACATTCGCCGGTGCTCGAGCTGTCATTTGTAGAAAGTGTCACCGCTGTGACGTAGGCACTGTTATAGTTATCATTAAATATATTAGTCGTGTATAAGCACCACAAGGTAAAAAATGAAATAAAATAAATATTGTTTAATGTGTCTTTGCAGAACGCCTCCCAGATGCAAAAATCTAAATTGTTTTGTAATAATCATAAGTTTGACGTAGACATGTGTGTACATACAAAATATTATGTCTCACATCTTAGATGTTATGTAATAATATGAACATTAAATCGTTTCCTTTTTCAATGAGGGAGATCCGTAGTTCCGTACGAAATAAATATTTATGCCTTCAACTTTGTTATTAAATTTATTTATGAACAAGTGCCCCAGCATATTAATTTATGGATGAGTCTTAATAAACTCCTGAAGTCCTGTCGACCGATTGGCGTAGAGATAGATAGATAGATAGATAGATAGATAGATAGATAGATAGATAGATAGATAGATAGATATATAGATAGATAGATAGATAGATAGATAGATAGATAGATAGATAGATAGATAGATAGATAGATAGATAGATAGATAGATAGATAGATAGATAGATAGATAGATAGATAGATAGATAGATAGATAGATAGATAGATAGATAGATGTAGCGGGCTTCGACCTCTTGATTGTAAGTCCTGATGTGTGTCTGAGTGGTGATGATAATAATACAGCAACAATTATTATATTCTCCTTTATTGGTGCTTAACACTGATTACGTATTACATTTAATATGAGGTATATGCCTAACAAAGCAATATACCTACGTCTACACTATTTATAGCCTTTTGGCCAACTGAAATAAACAAACTAAATAGGCTTTACTTCATGACATCTGTCAATGTCAAAAATGACATTGACACTCACTTTTGTCAATATGCAACAATAGATAGATAGATAAAGTTTATTTTCTCAAATAAGGCACAATTTCAAGGTGTTACAATTGTAAATTCTGTTCTTGCTTATTCTGCCTTTGATGCGGCGTGCAAATGTTCATATTGTTGTTTTACAACTTAAACAATTATTATTTAAAACAAAAACTTAGATAACATTATAAGGTATTTAAGTCATAGTATAAAATTTTAATTTATTATCATTTATATACTAACCAAAAATATAATATGCATTCTATAGGTCTTCTCTTAGTAACAAGTTTATTTTATGACTAAAATTTTTTTTTGTGATGTCCTTATTAGTTTTTTTTTTAGAATAATAATCTTTTTATTGGTTATAATGTTGTATTGTCAACTGTTAAAAAATTAAAAATAATAGTAATTGTAATGAATATAAAATATTAATTAAACATTAATTGTTGAGTCACTTACTTTATGACTACTTTATTACATTTAATTTGTGGCGGAACAATTAGCGCCACAATCCTGAATCGCGCTATCGAAGTTTTCTATAATCGGCACTATATATACGACATCTGAAATTCATCCGTCTTAGCTTAACCATACCGATTAAGCTAAGACGGCCAAAAGCCATTAGCGTAGATCCATTCAAAAAAAAATCATACAATTGAGCTTCGGCCTGACCGAGCATAGCACCTCGCTCGGTCGGAGATCTCTCTTTAGGGCTTGCCACCATATTCCCACATTGGTGACCCTCGACAGGACACGCCTCCTTCTAGATATCATCATCACCCCCACCACGTACGTCTAGTTTTTATACAGGTATACATAATTTATTTTTATGTCTCAAAGACCTGTTCGTGTTGTCTTCTTTTTTTTCGAAAAGATACATGTGACTTTTAACAAATATTGTCATTTCATAAATGTATAATATGCATGGCAAAGATAAAATATTGTTTTGTTTAAAAAGTGGTTTGCAACTTTCATTAAATTTCGCACCACAAAGCGCTCGTATGCATTTTTTCTGTGCAATAAACACTCTTTCGCACTGTGTCGAATTGCCCCAAAGGATGAGTCCGTATCTTAAAGCGGAGGCTACGTAAGCTAGAAGCGCTGATTCTTTGGTGCTTGTATTTCTTAGCCGAATAAGAACGAAAACAAAACGATCTAGTTTTACGCAAATGTTTTCTATATGGATTTTCCAATTCAGATATTTATTTTTATTTATTATAATAGACAATTCAGATAGAATTCGTAGGATTCGTTCAGTTACTTTGTGCGGTTTAACGTTAGCCATACACTATACTGCTTATCATCCAATCGGTGTGACGCTGCATACAAGCCGGCTGGCCAAAACCGGCCAAGTGCGAGTCGGATTTTAGCTTTTTTTGTTATAATATCGGCAACAGAAGTACAGTATCTGTAAAAATTTCAGGTGTCTTGCTATGATGGTTCATGATATAATATAGCTGCGACAGACACACGAACAGCGAAGTCTCAGTAATAATTATGGTACCGTTTTTAGCCTTTAGGATAATATATACATATTATATACATTATACTTACGTACATAGAAATAGGGAAAATTTTGACGTCCCTTTCAACGGCCCACAATTGTGTATCGAAAGATTACTATGTAGCTGTTTATCTGTTCCTCTTTCTTTAATCTGTGGCGAAGTGGCAAATTATGGTGAAGAGTCGTTCGTACAGTAATATATTCACGTTTGAATATTAGTAGTAAATTCGGCATTTTCAGGTACGATAATAGTCAAAGCTTCATTTACCAGAGGAATATTTTTTGAAAGAGGAAAATTTCATCAGGAACGTCAAATATTTTGTAAAAATAAAAGGTAAAGCCAGTGGATGTGTGAGATTTTCGCAGAGCTGTTATCATGAATCGTGTCCTTATTTTTACGTTACTCATACATATTTCATACAGAAATAACACGTTTTTTCGCAGGCGGGAGAGTAAACTGTTAAAATTTTCGGATAACATTTTAACACTTTTCTCTGGGAAACAAAGATTTCAAAACTCAAGATAGGCTATCGCGTACATTTGACAGAATAAACCTTCATACAAGAAAAAATAACGCCATATTGATTTTTACCATACTTCATATGTCAGCCATCTTATTTTCACCATACTCCAAATGTCAAAATTGCCCCAAAAATCTCAAAAGTGGGGCCATGTAACTGGAGACACTTTTTGCCTCAACATGCCTCGTCTATAATATATACGTCTATGATGGGAATTAAGTAATTGTTTATGTTATCACACGAACCCATTTTATCGGCTACTACCATTCGCCGCTGTATGTTTAAATCGTTGATACATAAATAAATTTTAAATGTATATCTTTCACAAGTAAAATGTTTCGTTACTTTCAGCGATTGTTCACTGAGAAAATTTTGCTTTTAAACACAAATCTGTAATTTTTATATTATTTATAAAAAACGAACAATATAAAATGAATAATTATTGATTAAAATGTCAACTTAACGAAGTAGGCGCAGTTTTAAATGGAAATAGTCGTCTTTAACAAGACAACCATTTTCCTGAAGCTAAGAATAGATGGAGATGCATATATAGTATCTACAGTGATTATTCCAGTGAAAACAAAGCAGTACAGAAAATGCACAACTATTTTAAAATTGCAGTAATACAAATAGACTACAATTACTTACTTATTTTAGCCTAGTTTCTTATTCCTTCTTTAGCTAAATATGAAAACCAATTTAAACGCCTTAGTTCTTAAGCTGAAGGATTTAAATACTTTTTAACGTTTATTTATCTGGGGTTTCTTATTTTATCATTAAAGTTAAGCCGACTTCCAAAAAAGGAGGCGGTTATACGTTCGGCTGTTTTTTTTTGTATGTTCATAACACTAACGATACGTTAGTAAGTACTCAGTATAATATTATTATTACATAAATTACGTTATATATTAGGTAAAGAAATGCGTTGAATATTAAAGTAAATTATGTAAAATTAAATTGTCATTAATTAATACAGTAAGTATACACCTATTTTTATGAATACTAACTTTTACTCGTGGCAATTTTTGGGATAGTGCTCGTTGCAAAAAATATTTGTACTATTTATTATCATAACTATTACTGTTACTATTACTATTCCCTATTACTGTAAAGTTTAAGTCGGTTAAACCCTTTGGGTGTGAACATAAGTCTACCTTTACCTATATACCTACATAAATACAGTATGCCACGGGAACTTTTCCGGGGTTCAAGTAGCCTGCCTACGTTAATTAGTTAATCCAGGGCCTAAATGAATTTCGTCAAATTTTTTGCGAGAAAGGGTCAAAAAACTCTCTATTCATCTATCCAACTTTCACATTTTATAATAGTAAGTTGGATTGTAGGTAATACTGACATACAAGCGTTAAAACAAAAGGTTTATTATTTTTTTATGTATTATTTGTCATTTACAATTTAAAGGCACGTACGTACTATCTAACGTGTATGTAAGTAGTCGCTAGTGTATGTTAGTACTGCTAGTGCATTTATTAATTGTCGTGTGATAACCTAATCGGTGGAAACGTAGCACCTGCCTATTAAAAAATGTTAGCACATCGCTCGGAGCCGTGAACGTAAATCATTACAGACGGGGGAATGGCGGATAATTTATTTAAAACCCCACTTAGAAAGGCAAAATCTATTACCAGAAATTATTACAAGTTAGGCATAATAGACGTAATTTTTTGTTTATTCTACGGTTATTTCCGTAATACACGTGGGTTGGATAGATTAGGTGGGTACCTACATATTTTCGTGAACGCAAATTAATTCGCATGTAACAGCGGATGCAAAGAACTTTGAAGCATAGTACCTAGAACATCGGTAGAACAAAAGTTTTTGTTCCGTTTGCAGTAAAAAAAAGTAGAACACGCCAGTTTTATGTGTTCTCATCATTTATTGCCTAGGCCTAGGCTATTGTCAGTTAACACCGCGACGAGACAACGCGACGGATCGCGGCGCTGCATTTTTAAGATAGCTATTTAAAATTGAGCTTTCTTCACAACACAAAAAGACAAAAGATTCGTATGACATCAGTCATACACTGCACATGCGCTTGTCAGCGCGGTGCAACATGACATTCGAACTCTAACAATGTAACGTGTATCTTCTTTTGTAATTAATAAAGTTCAATTTTGAATAACTATCTTAAAAATGCAGCGCTATTTCGCGTACCGTTTCGTTTCGATGCGAATTGATCCTTATAACTGTTTAAACGCGTGTGACGGCTGGCGCGTATTTGTTGAGTAATAACTCGATAACTCGACTTCTGGAATAATTTTACCGATTTTTCTCGATAGGAGATTGCTCAAGTAATTGTGATATCTCGTTTATATTAATGTCCTCCGTGGCTCAGTGGTTAACGCGTCAGCGCTTAATCGCGGAATCCGAATCCGAATCCCGCCAAAGGGACAATAAGTATTTCTGTGTTCGTGGGCCAGGATGTGTATTAAATATATGTATTAGTATAACAGTATTAAATACATTTCACTGTCTGGTACCTGTGATACAAGCTGTTCTTCGGATACTTACTACCTACGGGATCAGATCGACGTGGTGTGGAAGCATCATTTCAAATAAAATAAGTAACTGAGACAACTGATCTGAGACCTCTGAGACATGAGGTTGATGTATCGTATTTTGACTTCATTTGTTTGAATCCCTGTCTTAATATTTAGTCGTTTCTTGTTTTTAAAAATTTCACGTTCTTGCTTAATATCAACAAAATGGGCAGGCCTCATAAAGAGGTTACGCAAACTGAGCCGTCAGATTAAGTAAAGTAAGCAAATCCTTTAAAGGTCAATGTATACGCATATACAATAGAATCCCAGAACACGTTCAATATCTTTCCATTAATAAATTAAAAAAAGTGGTTAAAGAACGTTTGTTTGCTAAAGCTTATTATAGGGTCAATGATTTTATTGACCCTATCCTATTCCCACACTATAGGAATAGGATGGCCACCTGCACGGCTGCTTCTCTATGTACTATATGTATCTGACTTTTGTTTATATTCTATAAGTCTATAGAAGTTTACATATTGTAAAAAAATATATTTTTTTAAAATAACATTTTTCCATCTATTTGCTAAAAGATTGTCCCGTGCGAGTTTCTTACGCCGGTTCTTCTCACCGGGTTAATTCCCGAACCGGTGGAAGGAATCACGTAGGGACAATTCCATAAGCGTTGCTTTGTATCTAGGGAATAAAACTTTTTTTATTTTCATTTGATTTTGAGCTAACTGTAGGTACTTTTAGGAGGCACAAAATGCCTCCAATATTTAGACCAATAATTTACACCGATAGAAATGCGCAGCACGGCTTATTTCAATTAATTTCACACCAGAGACTAACAATTATTATTATCTACCTAATAACATTAACGGTAATATTTTCAGGGTATGCTTGAAGCATACGGATGTTTTGCGGTTAACAGTCACGGTAGACAAAAATCATCGTATCTGTGAAATTCCTTATTTTTAGCAAAAGGTATCATTATGAGATTTTAGTGTTTTTGGGCTGCCCAGAGTGAAGCTGGTAAGTACTGGGTTTAGCTAGGTTTGTGTTTATTATTTTATTCACTGAAGAGGTTTCGTATTTCCCTGCTCATACTACAAGTAGGTAGCGTATTTATAATAAGATTTAATAAATATATAATATGATTGTAGGCTTTATAACTAAGTAGGAATATTTAATACACTATTATGTTTGACTATTTAACACGTTCAAAAAGTAGATTATTCGGAGTGTTTAATAACACATAAAATTTAACACCTCCTCTGCTGTGAGGGGTCTATTCGACCCCTAGTATTTACTTTATGAACATACTCGACACAAATTAGAACAGAAGTATAATATATTACAGAAACCACATACATCATTCTTTGACTAATATTTATTTCCCGGATGTTCTCAACCGATAGCAAACGATTTGAAGTTATGTTTGCATTCCCGTAAGCCCCCTGCAGAGCTGTAGTTTCTGTATCTAGGAGGGATTATCCTTATTTTGATAGTTGGAATTCGAATAACTACTTTTGCGAAACGATTCACGAATAATATATAATCTATATGCTTAAAACAATATTTTACTTCACTGAAGTGGACAAAAAATGTTTATGTTTTTTTCTGTGTGTGTTTAAAGATGTGAAAATGATATTACTTGCTTGTTACGCTTTATGTGTAAACCGCTAAAAATATTTGAATATAGTACACATACAGTTAATAGCTTAGAAAACCATAACTACGCCTACACACGCGCCACAGCTCCCGCGGCGCGGCATCTGCGCTAGGATTTTGCCGCAATAATGACGGTAGTGAAATGCTGCAGTTGCTGCGGCGCCGACGCCGACGCCGCCGACGGGGTAAACCATACAAAATCCGGCGGCGCCGCCGGAGCTGCAACGTGTGCAGTGTGTAAAGGCGCTAAAGTCTACTTTTATGTGTCAAGCTAAATTTTTAGGTGTGACATAACCATGTCCACCACCGTGTTTATTGGATGCTGAAATATTTTAATTGTAAAAGAAAAATATATTTCAATTACTATTCACAACGTGTATATCCGCCTGATTTTAAACCTTGTCGTAAGTCGCTCGTGTATATCCGCCTGATTTTAAACCTCGTCGTAAGTCGCTCGTGTATATTCGCCTGATTTTAAGCCTCGTCGTAAGTCGCTCGTGTATATCCGCCTGATTTTAAACCTCGTCGTAAGTCGCTCGTGTACATCCGCCTAATTATAAGCCCCGCACTCTTGCACCTTTCTAAGATTTCCGCAGAATCCCGGCGGAGAGCGGGACTTCGCGGGACGTGTTCCGGAATACAAATGCCGGAATGGACAAATGGTCCGCGGTTACAGGGTTACGCTTTGTTATTTCCAAATTAATTTTATAGGCACGTTTCAATTTCCAACAATTATTATGCTTGAGTACGATTACAGATGTTGCGAATATTTGATTTTAATTTGTGGTAAACGTGTATATTCAAGTCAGTGATGATAAAATAATACCGCGTCTGTATTACATTCGGCGTAGAATGTCTTCATTTAGCTTCAGTTCACACCGAAACCGCATTTTTAAGGTAGCTATTCAAAATTAAACTTTATTAACTACACAAGAAGATACTGTATGTTTCTTTTTAAGGGCGGAACCGCGAAATGCGGACCGGTGCAGCACGAAATTCGAACTCCTGCAATGAAAAGTATATCTTGTTATGTAGTGAATAAATATAAATTTCGCTATCATAAAAAATGCCGCGCCGCATCGCGTCACAGTGTACTGGCAACGATGCGGCAAATATTATATTTTGCCTGTATTTATAATTTACAATAACAAAAAAAAGAAGACAACAATTTTTCTGCCTATAATAAAATATCCCGTGGGATGGAAAATCGCACAATACAAATGATATTAAAAATGTCCTCTCGAAGTCAACCCTCAAGTGGGTAAGCATTAAGTAGTTCCCATTTGACGCGACAGAATTTATGAAGTGCTCAGCAAACCACCGACGATCGTCGCAGATAATTATCACTTGTTTTATCTTCACTTGTAGGTGTGTGTTATATTATTTTATAGTGGAAACCGTTTCGACGATAGCGGATTTTTCTTATGTAAAATCTGCAAATTTTGTATTCACCTTTTCATAGAGTTAAAATATTATATTATTACTTTGTTTTTATGTGAGCTAATTAAAGATTTTGAATAATATTATTATGATTTTTGAGACTACTTGAAATATTTTGCATACTACACCGTTATGTTAGTAATGTTCGACTGGGTATATAGTTGAAAATTATTTGAAAGGATATGGTGACTTTTACTATGGAACAATAGATTCATAGTTTTATTTTTCGTAAAGTACATAATTAGGTGGGAAATATTGTCCTTGCAATGGCATATCTACGATCAACCGTTGAATAAATACAGGCATCACAAAAGTGATGACTGTATTTCTTCTGTTATATAAATCGTTGGAGAGCATTAAAAACGTCCTATACAAAAAATGCATAACAAATGACGTCACAACCGCAGTTGAAAATGTATGGAGATTAATGCAAAATTGAATTATTAACTTAACTATTGGGTTTATGAATCTATATGATTTCTGTAAGAAAAAATTCTCAAATTACATAAATATTTTAAATTAGAACAGTAATGTTCGTTTTTTAATTAGAGCAAAAGATATTATAGTCTTTTTTTCAGTCCTCTTTAGTACTGAAACTTTTTAATTTGGCAACTGATTACTGTACTTTTTTGCATTTTTCGCATTTAATATATGTAATGGGAATACCCATTAGCCACGGCAACCACAGATAAAATTAGGAAAGATGTAAGAGTAAATATAGTTGGATTACAAAGGCATAGGTCTCATATTTGCGGGAGGTGGGGTAAATGCTGTGATTCGTAAACTCATTTCAACGAATATTGACATTAAATATTATGATTAACAATTTATTTATTTATCTTATCTCCACTTCTCCGTGGTTCTGAATTAAAACAATTACGGGAAATAGAATGCGAATGAAAATTGTAAAATCTACTAGTATTTTGTTATGTGGTCGTCGCTTTTTTAAACGTCTTTTTGTGGAGGTTAATGGTTAATTTTCAAATAAGACCAAAACACGTATTTCTAATGTGAAAATCAATCCGATACGGTCTTAGATTTTTATAACAAAAGCTTCAATCTGTTTCGAAACTTTTTTTGAATGGCCATTTTATACCACCAAGCACATCATGACGTAATCCTATAAACTCAAAAGCTAGCGGGTTATGTGTTGGTATTGTGTTGCACTCAGAATTAGCGACCCATTTGCTTATCACTGCATAAGCACCCGTATGCACGTGTAATAACTGTTCTCGATCTGTGGCGAGAATCCTTCAAACTGATTGGCGTTCATCATCATCAGCCCTTGTCGTCCTTCTACTGTGGCGCCAGCTAATTATTCGAATTAAATAAATAAATCCTCACCAAATTATATTTCTTTTTAGAAATCCAAATGTGCATGCTGTGGCCACAGTATGTGGCGCTGCATTTTTAAGATAGCTATGCAACGTTAAACTTTATTCACTATATAAAAAATACGCGTTTAATATATGACATCAGTCATGCGCTGCACATGCGCCGTGCAGTGCAGCGCGGTGCAACTTGACATTCGTACTCTTAGAATGAAACATATCTTCTTGCGTGTTGAATAAAGTTCAATTTTTAATAGCTATCTTTAAAATGCAGCGCCGCGTCGCGTATCTTTTCGGTTCGGTGTGAATTGACCATAAAAGTGAAGTAAGGAAAATTTCCGGGATGTATTCCTTCATCCTACTACTCGTACTATTATAAATGTGAAAGTTTGCGTATGGATGTTTCTTACTCTCTCACGCAAAAACTTCTCAACGGATTCTGATGAAATTTGGTATGGTAGTATTTTAGACTGTGGATTAAAACATAGGCTACTTTTTATCCCGACATAGTACAGTGTTCCCGTGGAGTACTGTATTTACGCGGGCGGAGCCGCGGGTAAAAGCTATAGTAATCTTTATGGGCGGAAGCAATAAGCGCCTTAATTTTAGAACCGTTATAATGTTTAATCAGGATCTTGTATATTATTCAGCCGGAATAAAGAAGGGGTCAAATCTAATCTTCTTCGATGTCGGAATATACAAACTTGTTAAGATCAACAAAAGCGTTGATTGCGCGCCAAAGATCAGGGATCTGTAGAGTACGGCCAGGGAGTTGGTGGCAATTTAGGTAAAGTAGAGGTCGCCCGGTGCTCGAAATCCGACCAAAATAATTCATATGATTTTAAGCTCGAACTTTATAACCCTTGTTCTGTAATCTTTTACGTCGTAGATGAAAAAAAAAATTAAATGTTGTGACCTCAGAATAATGGCTTATATTGTGACGGAATGATAAAGGTCAACGTGTAACAAAAGTGTATCTATCAAACGCACGGTAGTGTGTGTTCATAATCTGTGGTGTGTGTTGTTGTTACTTTTATTCATTTTGTGCATTATATTTTAAAAAATATTAGCTTTATGCACACCTTCCTCCACATAAACTTTAACTGTGCTAAATAATAATACTCCTCCGTTCGCAAAATTCTTGCAAAACTGTACCGAAAGTTTTTCCTTCACGTATTATTAAATAATAAAATGATGATTTCATCGTCTTTGATTAGTATCAAAGTATTTGTATGTCATTAGTATTTGATTAGTATTAGACAAAGAGTTTATATATCGTAACGTAACTAAGATGCTTGCGAGTTTCGACCAAATAACCATACCTAAACAAAAAAAATAACCTAACCAAGAGCATGTCAGGATATGTCTTAGGAAGGTTCCGTAACTATTAACGCGCAATAGGTTTTCTTCGAATTACTTCTAAAGTTATTGTCCGATTTCGCTCAAAATAATTTTCCTCAAGAGTTTTTAGCATCAACATGTAAACTAAGAAGTTCCTAACTGTTATAGTTTAGAAATGCTGGGAGGGGGGGTGGGGGGGGGGGGGCAACTTACAAACCACATTGGAGGCCGATTGCTCGAAAACCCATACCCCATACGACGAGGTAAAATGAAAAAATATTTTTCATCCCCACTTCACATGTATGGAGAGCCACCCCGAATTTTTTTTATTTTATTATTTTATGATGCATAAACCGAATACATCATACATACATCGATACACAATCTATAACTATACCAATTTTCATTCATTTATATTCATAATTACAGAAGCTAGAAGCGCGAACAGACAGACAGATGGACGGACAGAGCGAAACTATAAGGGTTCTTTCTGTATTCATCATCATCATCATTAACAGCCATAGGACGTCCACTGCTGGACATAGGCCTCCCCCAAAGATTTACACAACGAACGGTCCTGGGCCACCCGCAACCAACGGCGGCCCGCGACCTTCATAAGGTCATCGGTCCACCTAGAGGGAGGCCGTCCAACGCTGCGCTTTCCAGTTCGTGGTCTCCACTCTAGAACCTTTACTCCCCAGCGATTATCAGTTCTACGAGCGATGTGGCCTGCCCATTGCCACTTCAACTTGCTGATTCTGCGAGCTATGTCGGTATTAACTATTATATTAGCTATTTCTGTATTACGGAACCCTAAAAGATTGAGTTGCAGCTTATTTATTTAATAATATTAATAATAAATATCTATGGACGCTTCGCACCACGTCCATCTAGCCCCGTGCTAAGTATCCGAAGAACTTGAGATACAGGTACAAGAAAACGGACCGTATATTTAATACTTTTATACTATACATATATAACAGCCTCCGTGGTCTAGTGGTTTAGAGCTTGGCTCTCGACTCGGAGGTCGTGGGTTCGATTCCCGCATTGGAATAACAAAAAATCTTGTTTCCAAGTTTGGTTAGGACAATGCAGGCTGATCACCTGATTGTCTGACAAGAAAGATGATCCATGCGTCGGATGGGCATGTAAAAAGTCGGACCTGCGCCTGATATCTCACCGGTCGTGTCGGTTATTCGTCCCACTGGGTTACGAGAGTAAAGGAAGAGAGAGTGCTCTTGTGTACTGCGCACACACTTGGGCACTATAAAATAACTCCTGCGTAGCTGGCCTGGTTTCAATTAAACCGGCCACCGTCACTGAAATCAGTGTGGGGAGCTATTACTATACATATATTTAAGATTTCATTATATAAAAAATGTTATAATATGTTCTATATTATATTACTATATTATATACTATATTGTTCTATATTGTAACATTTTATAACATATTTTATTTTATAACATTATAACATTTATATGTTATAATATAATGTTATAATATAATATAAATATGTTCAATATATAAAAAAATATATTATATAAAAAAAATATTTAAATTATATTTATATTTAAATATAATTTAAATATTAAATAAACGTCCATGACCCAGGAACACAGAAAATCTTTTTGTTCCTTCGGTGGGATTCGAACCCGCGACCCCCGGCTTCAGCTCCAACGCGCTGAACCACTGAGCCACTGAGGTCGACAAAAGTTGAAATATTTGTGTAATTTTCAGTAAATTAATTATGTAAATACTTTTGATGCTATAATTTGTAAATTGTCCATCTGACTTGTATACCCTAAAACTAAGCAGTTTCCATAAAACATCAGAAAATTTAATTTTGTAATAACTACAATATTTCTCCCAATCGACATAATTAATACGAACTAACTAAACAAATTATCGTTATACAAAAAATGAAACCTTAAAAAGTGCAACTACCTGAGTTACAATTCTGGTTTTTGGGCTTGAGTATTATGAATCTGTCGCTTCATTGTCCACCGCGGTTTGTATAGAAAGCGATAGATTACGTCGTATGTTTTGGAAACGTGATACGTGGCTGGGTCAATGAACTCCTGTCTCACGTCATCAAAATCAGAGTATTAACAACTCTGCGGCTACTCCGAATTTAACGATCAATCCCATGGGCAACAACTAGGGTTGTCGACTCTTGAAAATACCAACCCGGGAGACTTTTAGGTATGGATGTTGAATGAAGGGGGGGGGGGGGATTGAGATTGTGGTTTCGGAACACGCGGCGTACGTGACAGAGACAGACACCGCCGAATGTGGACGGTGAGACGAGACAGCGGAAGAGAGCGAGTAGCGGCGTGCGAGCGAAGAATGTGTATTATTTATTGAAAACCCGGAGAAGTTGTTGTACCCCGGGAGGTGAGGAGATTAACCATTATTACCGGAGTCTCCCGGACAATCCGGGAGGGTTCGGAACCCTAGCAACAACTAGTCCGAACGTAGTCAACAGAGACTTGTATAAGTTTTAATGACTATCGGTTCGTGTTCTAGTTGTTAGAGAAAAATTTCCGATTGCCACTCGATAACTAACAATAACTGGAGAGTTCTAGTCGAGATGGAATCGACATAATTAGTGGTAACTTTCTATTATATTAAGGGTCTATTTCACTGTTCACAATCTATTAGTGCGGCTCAGACAGCTTATTAGCATGTTTTGTCTCTGTCGGTGTACTCGCTCGATATAAAGTAAGCAGAAACACTTCGAATAAGCTATCCGACACTTATTTGAAAATTACGAATCAGGTTCGAAGAAAGCAATAATAATAAGCAGCTTAATTAAATATGATGTTGCTTAATCTAGGTTTCGCTGCAAACTTAAAAATTAGCTTTCTACTGCTTGGAAGTTAATTCAGCTCTAGATATCCAATAATATTTAATTATGCTCTTTATAAATACAATTATCTGTGACTACTTACGATATATTAATAAGTGAAGTAAAAACTTTGTACCCCTTTTTACGAAAATTATCCAAACGGAGGAGGAGGAGTGAACTTCATTAATATTTTAAGAAGATAATACATAAATACATTAAATTCATATAAATAACTCAACACACTCTACCACAGATTGATCACTCACACTACCATGCGTTTGATACAATTATGTCACACATTGACGTTTTTTAATCTGCCTTTCTATAGACAACGTTTACATTTTGACGTGATAACGTCTTATAATTCGATGGAGCCGGATGCACGCACGAAAAAACATGACTCATGCGGCGTTACCTCGCTCTGAGGCGTTCCATTTAAGGCTTGAAGTGCAAGCGAGAGCGCGGAATCTGTCTCTCTCCTACTTGAGTGAGCGATCCATCAGTATTTTCTTATGACGTTGTCACGTTCAACTATCGTCAGTAAACCGACTTTACAGACAACCGATTTTTTTGTTTCATTTATGATATGAGGCAAAAGAACCCTTGTAAAGTTCAAACTTAAAAATGATGGGCGAAATTCGACCACGGGGCGTCCACTAGCACGACATACTCTATACATACATACATACTCTATGCATACATACATACTCTATGCAGATAAATAAAATTAAAGGTTCTGTTTGTAATTTAAAATTCACAGCTTTTCACTTAATGCATACGAAAGTATTATACACAGTATTATATATTCGGTACTTACAATAGAATATCAATTAAAAAAAAAATTGTCCGTCCTTCTCTCTGTCTGTCTGTTTGTTCCGGCTAATCTCTAAAACGGCTAGACCGATTTTCACTGGACTGGAGCTGATGTTAAAAGGTCTAACATAAGGCTTAGGGTTGCTTTTAAAAAATAGGGTTCAGTTTATTCGTTAGTTCTATGCAAACGATGTTGCGGGAATCAGCTACTAAACAATGTAAGTGAAAGCGTAAAATAAACAATATATTAATAATATCTATGGACGCTTTCACACCACGCCAATATGGTCCCGTGGTAAGTTCTCGAAGAACTTGTGTTACGGGTACCAGACAACGGAAACATATTTAATACTTTTATACTATACATATTATATATTTAAGATTTTAATTATACAATACACATATTTAAAACACATCCCAGGAGCACAGAAAAGTTTTTGTTCCCTGGCGGGATTCGAACGCGCGACCCCCGGCTTGAGCACCAACGCTGTAACCACTGAGCCGCAGAGGTCGTCTGTTATAGTTACATTATTTTAGCCATATAGGTATGACGAAGTTATAATAACTCCGGTAAAAAGAAAGTTTTAGACTTTACGTTGTACGGAATTCTAAAACATGTCCATTAGTACGCACTTATGGAACACTGTTTACTATCTACAGTGACTAGTTATACATAATATTGCCCGAGACTTCGTGCGCGCAAAAGTAAATCCTGCGCGAACCGTACATTTAACCGCGATAAAAAGTAGCCTATACTCTTCCCCGTGGCCTACTTTATATTTCTACCAAATTTCATCAAAATCGTTCCAGTAATTTCGGTGCCTATTCGATGCAAGCAAACAAACAAACCTTTCCTCTCTATATTATTTATTAGTCGAGATTACAATGATGTAGGTTTCATAAATATTATCAGCCTACTTAGGAATCACTTTAGCTCCAGAAGCCTTAGTGCGTAAACATGGGGTTAACTGCAGCAGTTATTTTAATATTAACTTTAACTCCAACATTTAACTGTGCTCAATATAAAGACTACAAAAATTATAAACTTTACAATGTCCAAGGTAACAATGAGAATTTGAGGATTTTAGACGATGTTTTAGAAGATTATGAGGTGAGTGATGTTTCATTGGCATTTGGCACCCACTAACTACACTAGCAAAAAAATAATCAAATTCATAATCCTTACTAATATTATAGACGCGAAAGTGTGTATTTATAAACATGGTAAAGCAGACTGAAGCAATATATCCGTATTCTATGAATTCCATTTCGCTACGGCGAAGCGAAAGGGTACTGATTTTGGCATTCTTTGTATGCATGTATGTTTGTTCTACCGAAGTGCTTAAACTCCTGACCCGATCTTAATAAATGAAGTGCCAATAGATTCCTAATTATAACTAGAGCAAGTTAAAGTTTTAATTGTAGTTAATGTAATTTCTCTCAAACGCCTGTTTGTAGGACTCCATCCTACTGCTAGATGGAACCGTCGGTACCGCTCAAGTGCTGGTAGCTCCCTCATCATCAGCAGTATTCAAGGATCTTGTGGTTGAGAGGAATTTGAGGAGCACACTCGTCACTGATGACGTGTCACAGTAAGTATTTCATTTTATTTTTTTATTTATTTTTTATTTTATTTTATTTTAATTGCATTTAATTGCATGAGTTCAAATGTCAGTCTAGACCGCTCTGCGTAGCGCGGCACCACTCTTGCAATGAATCGTGTATCTTCGTATATACTCAATAAGTTTCAATTTTTAATTACTTTTTTATGAATACACTATGCAGCGCCTCATAGCGTATTTCTCGTTTCGGTATGAACTGACCCTAAGATTAATTTCTACCAAAATGTTCTCAACGTTTATTGCCTGCATGAAGCGCACATTTAGCCGTTTATATTTGAGTAACATGGTGTCTTTAAATTGTAAAATTCCTGTATGTTGATTTTTTGGTACGTGTAGCTTTATTTCCTGGTTACCCGACTAAGACGAAGCCCAAAGGGAGGGTAATGATTTTGGCAGTCTATTTATATATGTATTACAGTTCCTCCATAGCGCCTAAACTACTGATCCGATTTTAATAAATTAGGTGTCACTAGATTTGTAATAATAGTCCCTCATAACATAGGCTATATAATTTACGTAGTCGAGTGATAGTTTTTATGAAAAATATACTTATTAAGACGTAATAATTATTCTCTAAGCGTCAATACTGAACTTGTACATTGTTTTAGGATACTTCTCTCGGAGAAGGGAAATTCAAGAGCGCGCGAGAAGTATTCCTTCAAAGCCTACCATGACATTAGTGAGGTAAAAATTATTTATGGCCCGTTTTCGCAATCTATCTACCAATAACTATTTGTTAGAAACGTCAAATTTCTGTTGCAAGAAACCGTCAAATGATTGAATAACGACGCGACGTTTTTTAACAAAAAGTTTTAGATAGATAGGCTATTGAAACGGGCCGTTAGGAGTTTTAAAGCATCCAAATTAGACTATACATCTAAACAACATTGATACGTATATTGACACGATACGTAAAGTAGTATGTAAGTAGTTTACATTTATATACCTACTAGCATTTGCCAGCGGCTTCACCCACGTGGAGTGTTCTCGGAGAAAAAATTTCTTCAGCAAATAACTCTATTCACTGCTATATAATATACTTCTGTATACAATATTGAAAATGTTTTTAGCGTTTCGTATCCAATGGGTAAAAACGGGACTTTATCACCTCGATGCGACGCGCGAGATCGCTTGATATATATTTTTCGCGCTTGAATACAAATTTTACAATATCTTCTAAATATTAATTTAAACTGTATGGTTCAAAGGGCAACTATATTTTGTATAAAATGCTTAAAGTGAGTAGCGTATTTAACTTGATAAGGATCATACAGTGTACGCCAGCAGCCCCCCAGCCGGTCCAACCGCAATGTCCCTGCATTTTAAATCTGTAATATCTTCGAAAATAATCATTTAAATTATATGCTGTAAAAGGCCATATTGATCTACATTAAATGCGCAATGTATTTAGATTCTAATTGAATAAGAATTAATTCCGTATTACTTAAAATCGCTTCGTAAATAAGCCATTATTTCTCGTAAAAGTACAGGATAAAAAATGGTTATCGTGGGTTATCCCTAAGAGATAGATATATACCAGTGCGGAACTTTTTTATAGACCTTTTTAAGGTGTACAATACTGTAGTACATTATTTTGATCTACCTCGTAGGGTTCAGCCAGCGTTTGCAATGTAAGCGCAAAAAATGTGTTTATTTACATTACATAAGAAACCGCTAAAATTACGAGTATTATCCGTGTTTCTCTACGATACCTATATGCATATTAAATACATGCCTTTTTATTAAAAAACCCGCATCAGAATCCGTTGCGTAGTTTTACGGCGCGTTTCAATAACCTATCTATCTATAACATTTTTTTAAAAACGTCCCTTGCCTTGAGGGTAAAAATATATAAATATAAATTAAATTAAATAACGTTTATTTCGGGCGGCTTAGGTCCCATATTATAAATACCTTACAGACTAACATACATATTATTATCATTATATACTTAAACTACACTGACTTCGTTCCGTAGTCTCCCCCGGAACCTCCGGTAGACCACACCCGTCGGCCAGAACTCCTCCACCTCGAAGGTCAACAAAAGATGCGTCGGCACTCTCACCACAAAGGAACTAAAGTTGACCTTATGGCGAGACTCCAGACGTTCGCACCTCGAGGCGATGGACGTTTTCTTGCGGGTGTAGTCCTCGACGTCTTCGACCTCCATGGACCAGTGCAGGCGGGATACGTAAAAAATAAATATTTGACAGTCAAGTGATAAATTGCACACCGTGAACAGTCTCTGGTATTAGTTCTCATCTATGGTGACCAGTTATTATGGAAAAATTCAATCGTCGCGTCGTTTTCAGTATTTTCCCCGCAGTTGTTCCAAGCTACCACAATAATTTCAAGACTAAAATTAGCCAAATCTAAATGATATATAAGAAAAATGAAATATAAGACTAAAAATACATAAGAAAAAAGAAAAATTTTTTTTTAATGAAATGAATCAGGAAACGAGCAGACGGATCGCCTGATGGTAAGCGATTACCGCCGCCCACGGACACTCGCAACACCAGAGGAGTTATACTTGTAACTCCTCTGGTGTTGCGACTTGCGCTCCCGGTCCTTAAAATCCCCAATCCCCCCTCGGGCCTCCGGTAATCTCACTCACTCGGCGAAACACGACGCAAGCGTTATTTCACGCCGGTTTTCTGTGTGGTCGTGGTGTTTATCCGGTCGAGCCGGCCCATTCGTGTAGAAGCGTGGCTCTCCCACAGTTAGATTTTTATTAATATTGTAAGCATAGTGCACATATACTAATTGTGTAGTTAATGCGAAGATAATTTTTTGCCAAGCTCTCTGTTGGCTCCGACTTCCAAGCTGATAAGTTTAAATGGCTTAGTAAAGTTAGTTTCTCGAGTCAAATTATTTTTATTATTTGCTTTTGTTTACAATTTACTTCATTTTTTGTAACTACCATTTTTGCCATACATTTTTGACGTGCTTCAAGTTATCCTAATTCAGGCCTATAAAAGTAATTATTATTTCTGCGGCCTCATTCATGGAGCAATCAATCAATCAATCAATCAATCCTTTATTGCAAGGAGCAGATATAGATCAGATATCTTTATTTGCTCCATGGGTGTGATTGAGTGAAGCGTCCATAAATATTATTATTATTTAAATATCGTTATTTAAAATAACTATAACGATTTTACCCATTTTAACACCTTTAAGCCACCATAGATTCATTCGTTAAAAATAAACCCTGAAAATGTAAGAGCGACGTGCCGCGCGCAACCATGAAAAGATTATTCTATATATGTCTCTTAAACTCTATATTTCAAATCTTAACAACAGCCAGCAGTGGCTTTTTTGAGGAGTAGTACACTAGATATTTATAATTTAGAAAAAGAGAGTACAGGGAAATCCATGATAAGTGTAAACTGTTAGTGATAACTGAAGCCCTGCATGATCTTCTTATCAAAACAGAAACTTACAACCAACTCTAATTGTTATTATTATTATTTAAACAAAAAATTTAAACCGACTTCCATAGTAAAAATGTATGAAATAAAACTTATTTTCTAAATAATTCCCCTTTTAAATTCGTCTAAAATTTTCTTCATAATTTTGAAATCGGTACCAGCCCGAACAACATCCTGATAAAACAATATTTTATACAACTCACGTTCAAGTTGGCTGCTATATATATATTGTAGCCGAATGAATAACTGCCTCCTTTTTTGGAAGTCGGTTAAAATATACAGATAAAAAACCGTTGTTAATATCGAGGAAGTAACGGCAAAAAAAAAACGTTTGTAGTATAGGAAAATATTTATTTTGTTCCGTTTTAGTGTTTTTTATTATAGCGGCAATAGAAATACATCATCTGTGAATATTTCAGCTGTCTAGCTATGTATCACCGGATACAGCCTGATGACAGACAGACGGGCAGACAGACAGCTAAGTCTTAATAATAGGGTCCCGTTTTTACCTATTTGCTAATGAAATTACATCTTACAAATGACGGCCTGTAAAGATGTTTGCTAAACATTCCAGATACAAAACTTCATAACGAACATTAGCAAGTCGTATCCGGCGACGAGCGAAGTGATCATCGCTGGCAGGAGTTTCGAGGGACGACCCGTCATGGGTATCCGGATCAACACACCGACAGGTAGCAGTAAACCTGTTTTCTTCATAGAGTCAGGTAAGTGAAGGTGTGGAGTTACAAGATTTTTATGTGTCTATGTTAATCGGAATCCGGCGGAACGGGAAAATTCAGAGCACTGAAAGTAGAATTCTGCGCTATTATAATAGAGTTGAAAATCGAATGTGGAGTGTCGAGCTATATATATATATCATTGGCATTTTTTTTATATATGGCCTACGCCATATTAATTAATTATTATAATATTAAACCATTGCCAGTGTCAAGATTAAAAAGTAAATTTTTCGTTTTTCTAAATCGTCAAATCTAAAGTCTACTCATACACATAAATGGTCAATGCAGTCAATTAGGCAAGTCCGTCGATTCAGTAAAGTGGTAAACGCTTTACTGCAACTTTCTAGGGAGTTTATGAGAGAACACAAAATAGCACGCATTCTGTAGTTGTACCACTTTCCCACACTTCTGCACGTCAACGAATATTTAATGGTTAATATTCTACCAATGTTACGCATTAAAAACCGAAATATCACAAATTTTGGAAGAAATACAACAACGTCGCTGATTCTCATCCCGGAAAAACTCCGGTTCGACACTTGTGCGTTCGATTTTCAGTTCTGTATTTTCAGCGCAGATTTCTATTTTCAGTATTCTAAATGTTCCACGACCTTACGGATTCCGGATAATATATAGTCCCAGCCTGAGGCCGCTGCCTCGAATTGAAGTTGGTTTGAATACAGTCATATGAGGTCGCTTTCGAAAACGCGGCGCGACAGCGGCACAGTCGCGGCGCGGCGGCGGCACGGTCGCGGCGCGGCGGCGGACAAATAGCGCGCGCCGACTCGGTGACGCGGTGGCCGCCCGCGCGCCCACGTAGTTAGTTTTGTTCAATTTATTTGTACCGTTTTCCAATTTATTTACTCGTTTGATTTATAAAATTAAGTATTTAATGTAAGATAAATACTATGCCAACTATTTCTTTCGGGAACAAAAGCAAATGTTTGCGTTGCCCGCACCGGCCGCGGCACTGCGACGCCGCCGCCGCCACCGCGCCGCTACCGCGAAATTCGAGGCAAGGCCTCTCACGCTGTCTTTATCAACATTAGATCCACTAGTATTTATAAAAAATTAATAATTATTATTTATGCTTTCAAAGGTGTCTAATAATACGCTATCAATTATATTCAGTGTGTGCAACAGTCAGCAAAAAAGAATTACGTAAGGAACTAGAAAGTCGTCAAGAAAGAAGCGTACTCCTTTTTGGAAGATTGCCAATACAATTAGGACCCCTTTAATTTGGAAAAACTTTCATTTCTTCATTACACTAATGGTGCCTCAAGTGTCCATGTACGACAGTCTGTTCTAGATCTGAATACCAAAATTCTGTCCAAATCCAACTCAAACCCACATTCAGGTATACACGCGCGAGAGTGGATCGCCCCAGCCACCACGACCTACTTCGTGCACCAGCTCCTCACCAGCACCAACCCCAACATTGCGCGGCTCCGGGACCAGTTCGACTGGCGCATCTTCCCCGCCGTCAACCCTGACGGCTACCAGTACAGCTACAGATATGTAAGTCAAAAATTAAAAATTTGATTTCACTTTGATAAAAAAAAATGGAAAGTCAGAGCAAAATCTCTACCACCGGCACCTCTTATTGAAGACAGTGAGACCTCGACCGCTAAGGCTGGCAAAGAGAAAAAAATATATATACTTACGTACAAAGCACAGTACACATTTCATAGAACGATGCAAATTTTGTCAGGGTTGTCACAGAAGATGGGGGTAAATTAAAATAAATATAACATTTTGAAAATTAGCATTTTACTATTTTATATTTTATTTTATAAAACAAAAAGAATATAACGTAACGTTAACATAATTTTTTTTTATACTACTAATATTTTATATAATATTCTATATTTTAATTCTACTAATATTATAAATGTGAAAGTTTGTGAGGATGGATGGATGTTTGTTACTCTTTCACGCAAAAACTACTGAACGGATTTCGATAAAATGTGGTATGGTAGTAGTTTAGGCTTTGAATTAATACATAGGCTACTTTTTATCCCGAAAAAGTACAGTGCTCCCGAGGGATACTGTATTTACGAGGGCGGAGCCGCGGGAAACAGCTAGTATTCTATAAGAAAACATTTACAGGGCATTTCAAATTTACATTCCCGAATTTGTGTGCCAACATTTGTTATGTATGCCATATTTGTTTCAAGATTATAATATTCAGAAATTTATTTTCTAACAATGTAATAAATGCGACAAAATTGTCGGGAGGAATTATTAAAAAACCCTTATGTACCTATAATCCTATAATTTTGCCTAGTTTTGGCATTTATAAGTGTCACGGCTATAAGTGAGCCCGACGGCTTTTAGCCAATCATGTCGCGGTCGCCTGAAAAAAACAATAATCCAATCCTTATACAATACTTTGTACAGTGCGACCATGTTGCGAATAGTTCTCGGAAATCATAGTTTTTGTAGGAAAATTACAGGCGATGTACGAAAAACGACGATTCCCGAAGCACATTAGTAAATTGGTTTTACTATACGCAGCCTTAGGCTGAACGGCGTTCACCTTAGGCTGCAGTCCACCACTATAGCCTCCTGCGAGTTAGCAGACTTCACGCGCTTTTAAAGCAAAAATTTTAAAAGCACGTGAAGTATTTTCAGACATGCAAGTTCCCACACAATGTTTCACCGTTCTTAGCGTCAGTAATGTAATTGAGAAACTCTAATTGGTAGACACCACAACCCGCTATTGAACCTGCACCATCAAGTGTGCGACTCAGGGGGTCTATTCACTAGGTCATGGACACTCTTGTAATAAAGCAAGCTTCAAGACAGAGGCCTACTAAAATGAAATATTTACTCACCTAGTATTATCTACAGGATAGGTAAATTATAGAGACATTTTTATTTTTTCTATTATGATTCATACACACAGTACAATAGATAACCACTTTTTTGTTTAATATTATTCTTATTTATTAATCTAGTATTATAAAGTTTAAACATTCATTGGACACAAATATAATATATTTTTTTTAAATATATGTCGTCATGACAACTAACAACACACTATCAAAATTATCAATCTCATATTTGTGATAGTCTGTTGAACATAAAAACTCGAAAATTTAGACGTCCCTTCGAGAAGGCTCATATTGACGATATTGCCGTGTACGCGATAGGAGATTTGTGCACACTTCGTATGCTTGTAGTAGTGTCATCTAATATAATCTAGCTTTCTTTAATCTGTGCTATATTGTCTGGAATCTCCCTAGCCGGAGAAAATGCTGCAAAAAGAACTATGGCTTCGTACAATAGAGTTAAAAAAACCAACACATTGCAACACACGGCAGCCATTTAAAAATACGACGGTCGTGCGTTCGATTATCAACTCTATTGCATTAGTCCCAAAGTTATATTTCCAGCGCTCTGATTTTTCTCTGGACAGATTCCGAATAATATAGTCCCAGCCCAAGAAGAACCTGTAAGGTAGCCATGTCAATCTGGACTAGGGTTGCCAGATTTATTTTCAGCCTATACGGACCAACTGTTTATAATATAAGCCAAAAAATGCAGGATTTCAGTTTTTTACCCTGGACAAAAAACAAGATTAATTAGTGACATTTGTTTTCTGAGGATCGAGCTAGTTTTGGCATAATATTTTGATTAGTTATAGGGCGCCCGATCTGATTTCATACTTTAAACAAGACAATTTTGTATATTATCGGTATTTCGAAGAGGGCTGCAAGTATTACCATGATATTTCGTATGCAGGGACTTTTGGCAACAAAAAAGGCACATTTTTAACTATATCATTGTCTTTTCTTTCTTCTTGCAACAATATATGAATAATTTCGACACTATATGTCAGTCTGATTGGCAGTTTGGTATGCGTATTTAAGTATAATTTTTGCTTTGTTCGAAAATTTGAAATGTGGTGGGTTCGAATCTCGGTCAGATAAATATTTTTGTTATTCTTTTTCTTTTTTTAAATTTGTCAGAACTCCGAGCAAATCTCGGTTACCCAGGTACTATTTATGTAAATGAGATATAGCTAGCATTGTGTGCATGAGTACTGAGTACTTTTCAACCATAGATCGCTCGATTTACGTTAAGTTTACATTACGAGACGTTTTAAATAAAACCTAAAATACGGGACGTTCCGGGAAATACGGGAAGTCTGGCATCCCTAATCTGGACCCTATTTTAAGGATCCTAATATCCAATAATGGTTAGTGACTGACATTTTTATTCGGGAAAAAATAAAAGGTCGGTCAGAAATTATCATACACAAAATTTTGCCCGTGACTTCGTTTGCGCAAAAGGTAATTCCGCTGAAACCGTACATGTTGCCGCGATAAAAGTAGCCTACTCTATATCTCCTTCCCCTCTCCTCCTTACTCCTGCCCCTGGTCTACTCTATATCTGTAAAAAATTGCATCAAAATAGGTCCAGTATTTTCAGAGTATATTAAATGCAAACAAACAATCAAATATTTTCTCTTTATAATATAAAGTGTAGATTACTTATTTCGCCGCTTTTTCATCGCTGTCTTGTGCCTCAACCACGTCTGCGACGACGTGGTCACTTCTTTTGTATTTAAATATTTTAAGTCGTCGAGCAGGAACTTTGCCGATATTGTATTGTGCATTCATAGTATAGCACATTTTAGTTTCGATTTTGTATCGATGCTTGCTACGCAGTAGTACGTATGGTTCGTCTAACGTGTATTAGGTACATAATCTATCACTGGACTAGTCCAGTAGATGGCATATAATCACTTAAGATCTGACATACGAAGGCCTCAAAGATGTCAGACATCAAATTTCCAGTAATCCATTCGATTGATCGCAACATACATGTAAAAATCCTGTATCAATTCTCCTTTGGCAATGTGAAGAACCTACTTTTTTAAATAATATAAATAATTTACTTATTTTCAAATCGCACACATGTAAATGTTTACAGATTATAAAATAGTATAACTGTGACACAGCTCCCAGCGTGTTCCACTCTGGTACATTATAATATACCTACTTAAAACACAAAAAATCAGAAGGTAGGAACAAAAAATACTATTATTAATGTAGTTTAGTACCTTACGAGGGAGGTATAGATTTAATCAATACATTATTGTATTGGAACGCTTTATCTTACAAGTTCCTGGGTAACCGAGCTTTGCTCGGAGCTCTTGTAGATAAAAAAAAGAATCATAAAGTTATTTTACCGTGGTTCGAACCCACCACATTCCGAATTTCCGAACAACGCAAAAATTAATCAAACTGCCAATCGGACCGAGATTATAGAATCGAAATTATTGTTACCAGATATCGCCCTGTGGTCGAAATTCGGCCATAATTCATATTAAATTTTTTTAGTTTAAATTTTTAGGGTTCTTGTGCTTCATAATTATATACGCAATAAAAATCTGTAAAAAAATTTTCTATGATATTTATATTGCCGGATTTACACATGCTATTCAGTTTTTGCCCCTCCCCCAAACTTCCTTCTCAAAATTACACTTCTTATACTAATCAAGAGTATTTTTTTTACAATTGTCCTAGTTGAAATTTGTACTAAATAGCTATTTCAAAGTATGTATTCTTTAAATACAAACAACATCGCAAAATGTATTATGATGATAATATTATGTTTTGTACGTTGAAACCGAGCGAGCAAAAATTTATTTAATTTCGCAGTATAAAATTGGATAATTCTTTTTTCAATTGTTCTGGTTTAATTTGTAACGAAATACGTGTCTAAAAGAGAGATATTTGTGGGAGTTCTTTGGAATAATCAACAGCGCAAAATAGATCATAGGCTACTAAATATTAGAAATAACATTATTATGTTATTTACGTTGAAAGCGAGTGAGCGGAGCGAGCGAGCAAGAATAAATAATAAATAAATAAATATCTATGGACGCTTCACACCACGTCAATCTGGCCCCGTGCCCGTACCCGAAGAACTTGTGTTACAGGTACCAGAAAACGGGAAGTATATTTAATACTTTTATACTATACATATATTTAAGATTTGTATTACATTATACACATATTTAATACACATCCATGACCCAGGAACACAGAAAAACTTTTTGTTCCTTCGGCGGGATTCGAATCCGCGACACCCGGCTTGAGCACCAACGCGCTGAATCACTGAGTCAAAGGTCGTCGAATGTCTCTTATTTTGCAGGTTTCTATTGGATAAATCCCTATGGACCAAAACAAATGACACACAGACAGTAACACACTGCCACAATCTGCGGAGTCGCATATCTTCTCAATACCAAATTAACCCTGCGCCGCCCGCCGCCCGCCGCTCTAATCTAAAAAATATTGAATTTAAATTGTATTTTATAATATTGAAACGCTTTTAGAATATTTTGCATCGTATATTACCGCAAAAGTATAGTTTACAGAGCGTTAAGTAATTTTTGGATTCAGACGTTAGAGTGTAAAGTAGGCAGGTACACGGTACAGTACCAAAACATTATTTTTTATTTTGTTAAATTTTCGAGAATAATTTTTGTGTGCTAATAATGTTTTTTACATTTCTGTCAGACAAAAAAATGTTTATGCCACATTTGCTGCCCCCTATAATTTTCCGCCCAAGGCTTCAGCCTACTCAACCTTCTGGTAAATCCGCCTGGATATTTATTACTATTTACAGTTAACAGATGAAAAGATATAAACAAATTATTGACAGGCTGCTGGATTTGCAGACTGGACCGTGAAAATGGCACTTAAAATAGGTCCAGAATAGTGAAAACGTGATTTTTGCTTCACGTATTTGAGCATTTTCACATTATATACGATGTCGCTTGATGTGAGAGGCAGCTATATTATTTTTTATATTTTTTATATTTGTTTATTTAAATGCACAAAAACACATTACAATCTTAACAAATCGTAAACTGTTACTACAATTTTTTGACCTAGATCGCAACGTAACAAATATGTGCACACTATAAAACACAATACTATTCTAGACATACATAATAGCTCAACATTCACTACAATTTATACACAATACATTAGGACGCTACGTGTGTTACTCAGAACACTCTAAGGTGAGCATGCTATGGAGGATGTCTTTTACAATTTTATTGTATGATTTACTGTTATGATTAAAAATGTCCAACGTTTTATTATCTTTAGCAAAATTGTTATATTGACGGGCCATACGTGTTAATGGGTTAAAGTAAGAAATATTATTTTTTTAAAACTTGTAAGGCGAATAAGTTTGTACGACTAGCTCTACGTGCACTGAATTTAATATTAAAATTAATTTGAGACAATAGCTCCGGTGAATCAATAATATATAATTTTGTAGAAATACGATAGGTCAAAAAATATGCGACGGCTTTCAAGAGTCTGTACTTTGAAATAAATTAGTCTGTCATGGTAATTTAAATCAGATCGACCGGGGAAGTGACGATAAAAAAGGATTTTTCCGAACGCGCTCAATATTTTCTACATATGCTTATTAATTCGGGGACCATACAGGACTTCCATATTCCAAAATAGTCCTTACCAGAGCAAAAAATAAGTATAAGGTGCTGCTGGTTTTTTAAAGTCTTTCGTTGCTCTTAAAACAAATCCATGAAGTTGATTTGCTTTGCAAATAATACGATCATAATAGGCCCGAAATGAAAGTTTGTCGTCAAAAAGGATGCCTAAATCTTTGGTTACTTGTACGCGGTTAAGTGTTTGACCATCAATGTTATATAGCCAGATAATTTTGTTCCGTTTTTGAATAAACGATATAACTGAGCATTTGTTTATGTTCAAACACATTCGATTAGCGCTGCACCAATCCGATATTGCATCAATATCTTGCTGAAGGGCTAAGCAGTATTCTGCTTTCGATATTAAAGTAAATACCTTTAAATCGTCAGCGTACACGAGGCAATTACAAGAAAGTCTTAGAATTAAGTCATTAATAAAAATAATAAAGAATAGTGGCCCTAGGTGGGAGCCTTGAGGTACCCCTAGTAGAAGGTGAGGAGATAAAGCCCTTTAGCGATTCCTGTTATTAAGGTATGAGCATATCCATCTGTATAAGTTTCCGTGTATACCGTAAGATGATAGTTTACGACAAAGCAGCTGATGGTTGACCTTGTCGAAGGCCTTAGAAAAGTCTGTGTATATAGAGTCCACTTGACCACCAACAGAAAAGCTTGGCAGAAATAATTTTTGTACTCTAACAAATTTGTGACTGTCGAGCGACTCTTAACAATACCGTGTTGCTTGTGTGAAAGAAGTGGTTTCATATGACTATAAATGTGATTATAAACTAAGGATTCGAATATTTTTGCAAAACATGTAAGTATACTTATAGGCCGATAATTTTCACAGTTAGTCTTGTCACCATTTTTATATATGGGGATGATATGTGCAGTCTTCCAACGGTCAGGGAAAGTGCCGCTGACTAAAACCTAAACCTAAAGACTATATTGAAACATATAGTTACCTTCTTATTTATTATTTTGCCTCTTAGATTGAAAAAAAAATTGTTGCGACAGATTGACAAACGTCAACGTGTAATAAAATTAAACCAAACTCACGGTAAGTAGTGTGAGATAATTATTGAAGTAGCGATAATAATTATAAACTATAATTAAAGTTATAATTAAAAGATTAACAGTCCAGTTCCATTAAAATTAGGAAAAATGAAACTCATAGGGATTGACAATAATGAATCGACCACAAATCGATATAGTTTTGATAATTCAAATACTCGTTTTTGATTGACGGCGATTCGAAAATCGATTTGGCTTTAACTAATAACTTTCTCGATGGGACAACAATATCGATTAAACTTGTTACGCGTTCAACACTACTTTCAAACACAATGTGTCCAAACTGTCTATGCTACAATAAAATAGCAATACACTACGTGTGTGTATGTGTGAACCAAATCCATGGTAGTGTGTGTTGCTGATATTTTAATTAATTTAATGTATTTCTAAGCATTGTTTTAGGAAATTTAACTTTCACACGCCTTCCTCAGCATAAACTTTAATTGTGCCAAATTTCATTCTCATCCGTTCGCACAATTCTCGTAAAACTGTACTTGAAATTTTCGTTTCACGTATTAATTTAAAGATATTGTTGCACAACGAAAGAAAAAACATAAATAACTTTAAAATTTGCAGTTTTGCAGGGATAAAACCTAGCTAGATAGATTTTTCTCCCCTAAAACTACCTGCATATTGAATTTTGTGTAAATACTTGCAGCCGTTACCGAGTTTACGAATATACAAGTTCGTCTCGTTTAAAGTTTATGATAAATTTACCTATACTGTTTAATAAGCTCAGTGAGTTAAATGGATGGTAAAATCACAACGAAACCTCTTTTTTTACTAACTGACAAATAGAGAAAAAACCGTCAAAGTGCGAGTCGGACTCGCGGACGAAGGATTCCGTACAAAACGGCAAAAAATCACGTTTGTTGTATTGGAGCCTACTTAAATACTTATTTTATTCTATTTTTAGTATTTTTTTTATAGCGGCAACAGAAATACATCATCTATAAAAATTTCAACTGTCTAGCTATCACGGTTAAGAAGATACAACCTGGTGACAGACAGACAGCGAAGTCTCAGTAATAGGGTCCCGTTTTTACACTTTGGGTACGGAACCCTCAAAAGAGGTGAAGTGAATTTTATTTTCCATACATCCCTGCCAATGAAGTACGATGATTGCCGAGAGACATTTGGAAAGTGGTTGAACTGTTGAAAAAATTATAATTGCAGGAACGTTATTGGAGGAAGACTCGTTCAAGGTCAGCCAATGGCTGCTTCGGTGCAGATCCAAACCGCAACTGGGACCACAACTGGGGACGTAAGTCCTACTACTGTTATAAATGTGAAAGTTTGTGAGGATGGATGTATGTTTGTAACTCTTTCACACAAAAACTACTGAACGGATTTTCATGAAATTTGATAAGGTAGTAAGTAGTTTGAGCTCTGCATTACCACTTTTCATTACGAAAAAGTATAGTGTTCCCGTGGGATACGTATTTACGCGGGCGGAACCGCGGGCAAGAGCTAGTTTTCTATGTATTCATTTTCCATAATTGTTCCCTAGTGACTAGAGTGTGTAAACTGACTGACTTGCTTAGCAAGTCTTACAGCAAGAAACTAGAGTTTAGTGTCTTGACTCTTGTTGCAAGATCGTTTTCACATTACGCGACACGGATATCCGATATCAGACCGGAAACGCTCTTATGTCTTTGGCATAAATGCATTTTTACAATATCCAGTCCGATATATGAAATCGCACCGATATTGACAAAGAAAGGTATTATCTTCTAATATATAAATTCTCATTTTCTAATATAAAAATGGGAACACACTACTCCGAAACAGCTTGACCTACTTTTATGATAATTTTTTTCATATGAGGTAGGTCTGAGAATCGGTCGTAGTCCATTTTTTAAACCCCTAAATGATAAGGGTGATTTTATTTATTTTTATATGATGTGGCATTAAAAAATACATACCCTAAATTTTCATTCTTCTACCACCAACATTTATTTTTTAATAGCGATTTTAATATTTTTTCTTTTGATCCACAGATCAGGATATTGCTGATTTACTTGAGTGGGTTGATACTAAAAACAACAATTAAACTTTCCATAGTAACCGTTGCTACCTATAAAAAAATGTCATGTTTGTTCTAACAATGACAGAACAACGTCTGTCGGCTCAGCTAGTGTTTCATAAAAAACTAAATCTCTAACTCTCTCATACTTTCGTAATTTATCGGTGTGATATCAGATATCGTACTGTTATATCCTATCCTTGTTAGCCTTTTCCCTTACCTAAGCCCTATCCATAATCTTTCCATCCTCATCAGCAATCCTATACCCTTTATATAAACATCCTCCCAAGTTCCCAGTCAGTCTTCATCCATCCGAATTCATTGACGGTCGTGTGCCGAACTTACTAATTCTGTGTTTCTATTTCTATATATTTTTTCTAGTTTGTAAAATAAATCCTTTTTTAAAAAGGGATTTAGGAAGTCCCCCATAACATTAATGGTGGCAGCTAAAGGGGATTTTTAAAAGTCCCAGGTACGCCTCGCGAACTGAACTGTTAATAAAACTGAACTATATTCAGTGCTCAGTGTTCAAACTCAAAGTAAAAACCAGTGAAACAAATCAGTGTTCCAAGTTGTAACCCAAAAAAAAAAAAAACACCAAAATCTGTGCTAAATCCTAAATATATACTTAATCGGTGCTAAATCCAAATCAAGTTCTAAACCAGTACTAAATCCTAAATTCTGTGCTAAATCCTAAATCTGTGCTAAAGCCTAAATCTGTGCAACAAGTCTGTGGTTCCTGAAATTTCGAGCAATCATAGATTGACGATTACGTCAGTCTCGCCGAGTCCAACGCTCCGAGTTCCGAGAACGCCCAGCAGTCGACGGGACGCACGGGATGTTTATACGAGCCGTTCTTATCGCCGCATTCCTGTCGCAGTAAGTGACTCTAGTACATTGATATAAAATAATCTTACATAGATTCACCACGATATATTTACATCGATGTTAAATTTCTAGACTAAGCATTAGTTTTAGTTTTGTTTATAATTAGCGTAGTAAGTATTTTACTTAAACATAATGTCTGAAAGTCGAGCACCGAGTCCAAAACCCGAGATTGCCTTGGAGGAGGATGAGGCACAAATGGACTGTCTTTGTCCACCGCCGCCTGCTCCGTCTGGTCCGATTACTAGGTCAGGCAAGAGAGGGGCAAACAAAACCCCCTGCTGCACAGCAGCAAACTCACGTGCTGCTGTTTCTGATGATCACGATGCAATTCCTACTGGAGTCCTTTTTAAATTTATAAAACCCTTCGATGGGTCCCGAGAAAAACTTCAATCATTTATAACAAACTGCGATAATGCAATTAATCTCGGAAATGACAACCAAAAAAATATCGTATTTAAATTTATTCAGTCCCAATTAGAGAGCAAAGCTGAAAGTGCAGTATCCATTAAAGAATTTTCTAACTGGTCTCAACTAAAAGAATTTTTACAAACCCAATTCGGAGAAAAAAAGCATTATACACATTTACTTGCAGAATTACAAAATTGCAAACAATTACCTAATGAACCAATTCATCAATATTCATTAAGAATCGAAACCTCGCTATCAAAATTACTAACTGAAATTTCAATTGCTAACAAATCAAAGAAAGAACTCCCAGGTAGAGTAGCCTCCATGGAGGATCTAGCCTTACACACGTTTTTATTAGGACTCAAACCAAATATTTCAAACATGGTTAGGTGTAGGGACCCTCAAAATCTGAACGAAGCCATTAACTTAGCGTTAAGCGAAGAGAAGATTCAAAATATGCTTCAAAAGAAAATTCCAACACCAATAAATCCAACAATCCAACGTATTCGTCCGCCTATGCCACAGACTGTCTTCTGCAGATATTGCAAAAACCCAGGTCATAGCATCGAAAATTGCAGAAAGCGAGAATATAATAACAATAGGTACAGAACAAACCAAGAACAACAAAACAACAATAACAATCCCAGAATTAGACCTATTCAATTCAATACACATTACGTGAACGATGACACACAAAACCCGTTCACCGTCCAAATGCCAGAAGAACCTGGTTACGATACAGTAGACAACCAAAAAAACTAAACAATGTCTCGTGGCGGTGTCACATGGGACACAACAATACACCTGACACCAAAAAACGAAATCATAATATTAATAAAAATAAATTAATAAATTCTAAATCTTCCAAATCCAACACTACAGTCCGTGAATCCACTGAATCTCCCAAATCAAATACTACAGTCGCTGAATCCACTGAATCTCCTAAATCCAACATTAAAGTCGCTGAATCCACTGAATCTCCTAAATCCAACGTTGCAGTTGCTGAATCCACTGAATCCTCTGAATCTAATACTACAATCGATGATTCTACTAAAATTTCGAAATCAACCAATAAATCCAAAATCCTCAGTACCAAACCTGATAATATACAAAAAAATACTAAATTCAAAGAATCAAATGTTTTCGAAATAACAAATGACCCAACAAAAACTCTCTTACCTCATGTTCTAATAGAGTCTTCCATATCTGACCTTCCGTTGAGCTTACTCGTAGATTCAGGATCCTCAGTTAGCTTAATTAAACGCTCCTGTTTATCCCGGAGTCCTAAATTAGGAAAAGACACTATCAATATAAAAGGTATTGATCCAACAGTTGAGTCAATACAAACCGAAGGTCATTTTAAATTAAAAATTAAATTACCAAAATCTCATATATTGCATACATTCCACGTTATTAAAGAAATTAACTTACCATACGATGGAATAATAGGATCTGACATGTTAAATACGAATAACTGCAAAATAGATTACAATGAAAACCGTTTATATATTAATAACACGTTCTTACAGTTACATTTTTTTGAACCAGCTTACATTATACCACCCAGGACTGAAATGGTCATCGAATGTTCTATAAAAAATCCTGAATTAAAAGAAGGACTCGTATTAGACCAACACCTAAATAAAAAGTTATACGTTTCCAATTGCATAGCCAAAGTAAAAGAAAATAAAAGAATTAATTTAACAGTTCTTAACATGTCAGAAAAACCAGTAAATCTTAACCCTAATCTTTTACTTACCTTGCATCCTATGGATAGCACATCTTACCAAACTAACTTTTGCCAACAACCCTGCTTAAATAGAACCAAAGAAGTCCTAGAATTACTCCGTGTTTCACATCTAAATCAAGAAGAATGCAATGCCCTATACGATACATGTTCCAAATACTCCGACATCTTCTATTTACCAAATGACACTCTTACCACAACCGACGCTACGTACCACTTCCGATCAACCTATAAACGTTAAGTCATATAGATTTCCTGAAGTACACAAACAAGAGGTAAAATCTCAAATTAAGAAAATGCTCGACCAAAAGATCATCCAACCGTCTGTATCTCCATGGTCCTCACCAATCTGGATAGTCCCGAAAAAGACCGACGCCTCAGGACAAAAAAAGTGGCGAATTGTGATCGACTATCGTCGGCTTAACGACATCACTATCGGTGAAACATACCCAATACCTAATATAGTAGAGATTCTTGACCAACTAGGCAACTCCAAATACTTCTCCACCCTGGACCTAACGTCTGGGTTTCACCAAATCAATATGTCCCCAAAAGATGCATGCAAAACAGCGTTCAGTGTTCCCGAAGGACACTTCGAATTTACTAGAATGCCGTTCGGACTTAAAAACGCGCCAGCAACATTCCAACGTTTAATGAATAACGTTCTCACTGGCCTGCAAGGAGAACGCTGTTTCGTTTATGTCGATGACATCGTTATATACTCTCCTGATTTATCCACTCATATAAAAAACATGACCACTATTTTCGAAAGACTCCGTTCATTTAATCTCAAGTTACAACCAGACAAATGTGAATTCCTAAGAAAAGAGGTTGGCTATTTAGGACATATAATTTCAGAGAACGGATTGAAACCGGACTCAAATAAAGTCAAATGTGTACAAAAATTTCCAATCCCAAAATGTCAAAAAGACATCAAATCCTTTTTGGGACTAATATCTTATTATCGACGCTTCATTCCTGACTTTTCTAAAATCTCAAAACCTCTAACATCACTCCTAAAAAAAGATGTGCCGTTTGACTGGACAAACGAACATCAATTATCCTTTGAGACTCTAAAAAATAAACTTCTAACCGCTCCTGTACTCATATATCCAGATTATACGAAACCTTTTAACCTAACCTGCGATGCCTCTAATTATGCTATATCTTCCATCCTTTCTCAAGGTCCTGTTGGTAAGGACCATCCCATAGCTTACTCCTCTAGAACGTTAAGCAAAAGTGAAATCAACTATAGCACAACAGAAAAGGAACTGTTAGCTATAGTTTGGGGATGCAAAACATTTAGACCATACTTATTTGGCCGCAAATTCACTATTGTAACAGACCATCGACCATTAAAATGGCTGTTTAACCACACTGACCCAAGTAGCAAAATGCAAAGGTGGCGACTTCAACTTCTAGAATACGAATACGATATATTTTACCAAAAAGGAAAATTAAATTCCGCAGCAGACGCACTCTCCCGATATCCTGTTAACCCTGTCTTACCACAGAAAGACTCTCCTGCAAATCCCAGTACTAGAGAAATAGATCCAAATACCTTAGACCGAGATCTGATGGATTTACTTATATCCCCCACATCCTTTGATCCTGATGAGCTGATAACGCCAGCAGACCTTAACCTAGATGAGACTGAACTAATAGAACCAGAACCTGGCACGAGCCAACAAACTCTTGAACCTGACCTACAAACCCCTTCCCCACTAGACCTAAATCCATCGTTCCCCCGAGAACCTGAAACAACAAATAATCCAAGTGTTCCTTCACCCTCTCCCGTACTCCGCAATCCTGTAAATGAACCCGAATCCACCCTTAAGTCCTCCGCAGCCGAACCAACCTGAAAAAGATAAAAACGATGAATCATATTCAAAATTCTTAAATTTAAATAATAAATCTAATGATACACGTATAATACAACATAATGAGGATCCCCTTAAGGGACCCCAGAAACTTATAATAATCCCAACGTCAATTGATATGGATGAATCCATCCCATACGTTCAGGAAATAATTAATAATTGTCCTGCGCCTGTCCGTGAAACGTTTGAAAAACAAGAGAGATCCCTTTTCGAGTACTTACCCCTCGAAAACAACAATAAAGCTTATATCTTCCTTTTCACTAAAGTACACCACTTTGATTCCTCTACCTATCCAGATATCTTTAGATCTCTGAAAAACATAAGAAACCAAATAATGTTGAATTATCCATCTGTTAATGACGTAAGTATAACAGATTTTCGAAATCCATTTGATAGGCTTTCTTTCGTTAAAATATATAATATGCTTAGTCACATTTTTGATGGAACACATATCACAATTCATGTTTATCATAATAATATAATTTATCCTGTTCCATCAGAAATTCCGAAAATCTTAAAAGAAAACCACGATATTCCTATTGCCGGACACCTAGGAAGTAGTAGAATGCTTAGCCGCATTAAAGAAAAATATTTTTGGAAGAATATGCGTAGCGACATTGAAGCCTACGTAAAAAATTGTTCATCTTGTCAGACTAATAAAGCATTACGCAAAATCAATCGTGCACCTATGGTCATAACATCTACATCTACAGCTCCTTTTGAGAGACTAGCGATAGACGTAGTAGGACCTCTCCCTGAATGTGGAACCGCAAAACTAAAATACATTCTAACAATGCAAGACGATCTTACCAAATTCAGTTTAGCTTATCCTATGCGCAGCATAACTGCCGAAGAAACTAGTGAGTGTCTCGTACATTGTATCTCGCTGTTTGGAATTCCAAAACGAATTCTAACAGACCAGGGTACAAACTTTACCGCAGAACTATTCAGTAAGACTTGCGAATTATTGAAAATTAAACACCTATTCTCATCTCCGTATCATCCACAAACTCAAGGCGCTTTAGAAAGATCACATTCCACTTTAAAAGAATATCTCAAATCTTACATTAATGAAAATCAGGACAATTGGTCACGATATGTATATACGGCTGTACTAGCATATAATACCGCCATTCACTCCACAACACATTACTCGCCTTATGAATTATTATTCGGACACAAACCATATATCCCAACATCTGTATATAATGACATCTCTTCTACAACCTACCCCGAATATGTAAAAATGCTTCAACATCGCTTAAAACACTCCCGTGAAAATGCCCTAGAACACATTAACAAATCAAAACAGGGTTCAAAAAACTACTATGATTCGCGAACTCGATCCGTAGAATATAAAGTTGGTGATTTCGTATACCTGAAAAATCACTTAAGATTAAGAAAAGCTCTTTCGCCTGTATGGAAAGGGCCATACAAAGTGGTTAGGATACACGGTAACCACACATTGTCTTTATTAATAAATAGACGCCACATAAGACACCATTACGATGAAGTCAAACTTGCTGAAGTCCAAGACTCAGTACCAGCTCAAACGAGCCCAAATTTTAGTAGTTAAGAAGATTAATATAAGTTTGTAGTTTAGTAAACATAGAAATATTAGCATAGTAACACTATTTTAAAATTTTATTACAGTGGATGGGCCTTGGACAGCCAAGAATATGTTAAAGAAATCAAGTCAAGTCCTGGTATATACTTTGACCCAATCGGAAAACTTAAAATAAGAACCGGATACCTCGATGTGGTGACCCCTCGTGACATATCATTTATACAACCGCATATTAAAAACCTTAATTCTGTATTAGGCACGTTACGCTTCACATGCCATCGTTTGGAAAACCAAAATGAAATGAACCTAAAATGCTTGAGTATATTAGAACCCTTAACTATTAGATATAATGAGTTAGTTTCCGACTTTGCATCCATATCTCACTTGACCAGTAATAGAGCCAGGCGAAGGGCATGGCTTGGTGGTATTGGAATGATCTCCAAGACTATTTTTGGAACTTTGGACGAAGATGATGCCGTAAAATATGACAATGCAATCCAAACTATTCAAAATGATCAAAAACAATTGAGTTCCCTACTGAAAGAAAATATCTTAGTAACAACATCTACATTAACAGAATTTAACTTTACATTACATAAAATAAAATCGAATGAAGCAAACCTTATACTAACTATTGATAATTTTGCAGCTAAAGTAAGTAATTTATCTACAATAGTTAATGAACTTTACATAAGAACTGAAATAAATTCAATTTTGAGCAGTTTGGAAGCAGCCATGTTAACATTGTCATTTCAACTGGAAGATATAATGAATGCAATAATGTTTAGCAGTCAAAATATTATACATCCAGCCATTTTACCTCCATCTGTGTTGTACAAGGAATTGATTGATAACCATAGATACTTATCTGGAACTGTAAAACTCCCGATAGACCTAGAGTTAAGTAATATGTTTAAGTTTATCAATATATCTAGTGTTATAAGTTTTAGTTTAAATAATAGGATTACTTTTGTACTAAGAATACCACTAGTATCAACCAGTGTATTCGATATATACCATAACATACCACTGCCTGTTGCCCATAGTAGTGTCAATCATAGTGTATTTAGTTGTGTAATACCCAGTAATAAGTGTATAGCTATAGATAATTCCAAATCAGAATATTGTGTACTAGAGTCACTCGGAAAATGTGCGACAATAGACCAAGGCTCCTACGTGTGTGACGTAACAACCGTGTTCTCTACTAGTGCAAACCCTAATTGTGAAAGTGAACTCATTACTAAAGTTTTGAATAGTGTACCGCAACAATGCAAAACGGATTTTATCAAAGGACATTTAGACATCTGGAAAGAAATAACTAACAATAAGTGGATTTTTGTACAAACAGAAATTAATAAACTCTATATCGAATGTATTAACCAAACCATTGTAAAATTAAACATAATTGGTACAGGATTCTTCTTTTTGCCTACAGGATGCACAGCCTATTGTAAAAGCACAAAACTTATTTCAAATTCCTATTCTGTGAAAGTAGATTCTGTAAATATACAACCAGATTTTAATATAATTAATGATACATGCTGTACGCTTGATAACCTTAAATTAAGTAAAAGTGATGAGCCCCCTATCCATTTCGAAAATATAGATTTAGACGCATTTACCCTGGAAGCAAAAACAAAATTAAAATCAATAGCACAAGAAACAGACAAAATAATTAATAAACACTCAATAATCAGATACGAGGCTCATTACTCTATAATCACTTTAATTCTAACCATTGCAGTCTTATGTTATGCTATCTTCAAAATTTATCTTTTAATAAAGGGGCACAACCGTCAAACTCAAACTCCGCCTTCCTTAACCCTTAACTTACCCAATCCTGGTTCCTCAGTGAATCCAGATACAAACCTCAATACAGCTTCTCCCAGGTGCAGAATCCATTCCCAATCTCCTGTCACAGACCCTGTCTCACCTAACCAAACTTCGGTTCTCCCCGAAGTTTAGTCCCGGCCGGGGGAGGTGTTATATCCTATCCTTGTTAGCCTTTTCCCTTACCTAAGCCCTATCCATAATCTTTCCATCCTCATCAGCAATCCTATACCCTTTATATAAACATCCTCCCAAGTTCCCAGTCAGTCTTCATCCATCCTAATTCATTGACGGTCGTGTGCCGAACTTACTAATTCTGTGTTTCTATTTCTATATATTTTTTCTAGTTTGTAAAATAAATCCTTTTTTAAAAAGGGATTTAGGAAGTCCCCCATAACAGTACGCGTAATTTGAAAACGCTCTTAGTCTGGCTAAGAAGCCATAACCATTTTATGTATATTTTCCATTATTTTTGTCATCTTTTTTTCTTTTTTACAAATAAATATCATCATATACATTGCTTATTCTATTTATACCATTAATAATTCGCAGAATACTCCTCCAGCAACCGGCCCTGCGACTATCAGACTTACGCGGGTTCGAAGCCCTTCTCCGAGGCAGAGACAAGGGCGTTACGGGACTATGTGTCCACCATAGACAACCTGCTTTTTTACGTCGCCTTCCACTCCTATGCCTCGTTGCTGCTTATACCATATTCTGATTCAACAGACCACGTTCATAATTACGAGGATTTGGTGAGAAATATCGATTAATCCTACTATTATTAAAAATGTGAAAGTTTGTCAGGATGGATAGACGGATGTTTGTTAATGAAAAAAAATGAAAACTGTTTTTGATGTAATTTAGTATGCGACGCTTTAACCTATAATAAAGTATAGATATATATATAGTCTGTTCTGAGCTCAGTAAGTTAAATGGATGGTAAAATCGCAGCGAAACCTCTCTTTACTGACAAATATAGAAAAAAAACCGGCCATGTGCGAGTCGGACTCGCGCACGAAGGGTTCCTTACTAAACGGTAAAAAAATCACGTTTGTTGTATTGGAGCCCCCTTAAATACTTATTTTATTCTGTTTTTAGTATTTGTTGTTATAGTGGCAACAGAAATACATCATCTGTGAAAATTTCAACTGTCTAGCTATCACGGTTAAGGAGATACAGCCTGGTGACGGACAGACAGACAGACGGACAGCGAAGTAGTAGGGTCCAGTTTTTTAACTCTCTGGATACGGAACCCTAAAAAAGAAACGAATTCTATTCATAGAAATATTTTCCATACTTCGTCTTTTACTGCCATAGATTTATGAATGTTGAGCTCTGGAATAACACATAAGCTATTTTTTATCCCGAAAAACTACAATGTTCCTATGAGATACTAATTTGAGGCGAGCGGAGCCGCGGGTAAAAGCTAGTTCCATGAAATAATATTTAAGATAAAACTTAAATATTATTTCAATATTTAAGATAAAACAAGTTAGCTATTACATAGTACCTACTTTTATATAGCTCGTTTGATTCCTAATAGCTTTAAAGACAGGTGTGTAACACCTCTGATGTTGCGTGTGTCCATAGTCGGAGCTAATAACCTTCCATCAGGCGATCGTTGCTGTTTTGCCTGTCTTTAAAAATCCAAAATATTTGTGCTCGTAAACGTTGGTCACTTAGAACACAGGGCAATTAAAAAATATGATCCAAAATCTAAAACCATATGCATATTAGTAAATATGAGATTTAAGAACCACACGGCTCCAACACCTCAAATAATTGAGGTTAGGTGGAGTACGTATGTACAAAGATCAGAACCACATGGATCACAGACCTCAAAATATAATGATTGAGGTGGATATGATGAATGACGTATCCTCAACATACCTTAAGCGACTCTTGAATGAACGATTTGACGTTGAATGATGATCTGAATGAAGTCTAACCTTCGAATATTTTTGTTAAAATTCATATTCCATTCATTCGATTTGCTCTAGAAATTCTTACTTCCTTTGAAAGGTTTTTTAATAATCTGTAAGAATATTGATGTTGTATATTGATTTTTCTTAAGACGTTCTGATTTATGTTAGCAATATTACTTTGCTTACAAAGTTTTATCTCATAGGACTGCAAACACAAGAAAAATATGAAACTGTTTATGGATAATTAAAAAAAAACACTTTATGGTTGATTTTTTTCAGGTAAGAGTGGGTAAAATGTCTTTGGAGTACGGCAAAAGAGTAGCCAATTCCTCGTACGGTGGACCGGCGCCTGCCGCTGAAGTTTTGTGTAAGAAGTAGAATTTAATAGTAGGCCGCTTAGACCACAATAAGTGCTAAAAACGTATACAGTACTACATCCTCATACTAGAACACCCAAATCGGTGCACGTACCCTTACTAAATACGTCTACTGTGACCGAACTGTGCAGTTTTATCGTTGTGGTCTGTAGCGGGCATTAGTTACAATCGTTTAACATTTGCAGACAAAGCCTCAGGCGGGAGTATGGACTGGGTGTACCAAGCGCTAGGGGCACCCCTGGCCTACACCTACGAGCTCCGTGGGGAGTCCTTCCACTGGCCAGCCTCCAGAATCCCTGAACAGGGGGAAGAAGTCACGCAGATGATGCTGGGACTTGCAGACGGGGCTAATGAATTGGGATACTTCTAATATATAAATAAAGATTGTATACTTTTTGAATTTTTATATTCTGTACTGATTATAGCTTGTCATGTTTTGGCAGACGGAGACAAAACACTTTCTAAAAATGTTGATTACAGTACAAAGTATAACCGTTAAGCCGTGGTGGAATTACCGTACCGTACCGTAACCGTAAACCGAAAAACCGTACATTTATAGTGGCTTAGGCTGGGACTTTATGATCCGGAATCCGGAAGGCCGGGGAAAATTCATTGAAAATAGAACTCTGCGCTAATACAATAGAGCTGAAAATCAAACACACAAGTGTCTAGTCAAATGTCTATGTCATATATGCCAGCTCGACACTCGACACATACTTTTCAACTATATTGTAATAGCGCAGAGTTCTATTTTGAGTACTCTGAATTTTCAAGGGACCCAGATAATCCCAGCCTTAGATTAGTTTATACCATAGAGTAAATAATGTAACGGCAGGTTCAGATTAGAACCATCTTTATTAAACTAAAAAGCGAACCACTTTTTAAACGCGAGTGGATATTATAATACACGCTAGACAAGCAATTTGGCTGCTTGATGCCTCCCTCGCCTCTCTCGCATCTGTAGACCGCAGCTTATCTAGCGTGTGTAGGAGATACAAAATTTTGACCTGTCCTAAGGACCTGTTTCACAAGGCTCTGTTTAGTGTCCGATAGTTTATTGGCAAGTTTTGTCGCTACTTGATTTCTGTCGAGGGACAAAGACAAAACATGAAGATATAAGAAGCTATCTGATACTTGATAGTAGATTGTGGAACAGGCCCTAAGTGAGAATGTTATAGTTAAGATAATAATTTAATATTGCCAAGCCATTGGCTGTATGGACTATGGTCGATGCTTGAGATTGCTTCAAACGAAAAGGTAAAGCTGGATTATATCATACATACCAAGAAGGATTCTAACTATTTTGCAATACCTTGATAATATGCTTTCTTATTTCAAAGCACCTTTTCATCGAATCAAGCAATTTGCTAAGATTGCAAAGTAAACAACCTATTTTATGCAAGAAATACAAATAACATAATAAAAGATGTAATAAATCTTTTTTATTACCATAATACTTGAATCACGACAAATACTTCCATAAAAATATTTTAAAAAACTTATGATAACGGCAGCAATAGTCGGCCTTTTCTGCCTTTTAAGTCAAATAAATAACGGTTTTCTACATCTTGACTTATAACATGAAGTTAATTCGGTTCCTCGGTCTATTATTCGCCAACAACACTTTTGCTTGTGTGTGTAAACTTAAATTAACAGCAATTGCGAGTCTAGTACGAAATGCTCGACCAAAAAGTGTAAAAAAGTGATGGCGGCCATTTCTTTCTTATTATAGCTTTATACCTACTACATTTAAGTGCGATTTGAAATGGCTGACTACTGGAGTTACTTTTTTCATCAACTTGCCAGTGCTCAGCGAGCCTGGTCGAGTACTGGATTATATCCATATTTTTATTTTTACCAGTAAACCCTACTAGATTTTTATGCTTCAGTAGACAGCCATGTGACAATTTTTAATAATTGATCTAGTTTTGATGTTTTACATTCTAGTTGATTAAGTTCTAAGTAAATATTAAATGTAAGTAATTAATAATTATATTTGTTTCAGAATGATTATAAAGCAATTAATTAGGAGGCTGAGTATTGGGCCCAAACACGGCTGAGTTATAGATTTTTGAGGCCGAGCACGGGGAAAAAGTGTATTATTTTTTTGTAATAGCTTTTAATTTCTTTTTTGAAAGGAGAATTTAAACAATGTTGATTTTATAAGAAACTTTAATACATGACTGATTTACTAAACACATTATATTATTTAATACTCTTATTAGCGAAAAAATACAAGCGACTATATTATTGATAACCACTAACAGGCTGACTACTGGTGCCGTTACCTATTTAAATAACAGAAAAAAAACAATTTACTTGTAATGTACATCTACGTTAATCGGCGATCGTTGTTATTTCATACTTCGACTGTTTACACCAAAGGTCTACATAGAAAAACAATGATTGTCGATTCACATTAAGTAAGTAGTTACGCACTGTTCTATGCCTAAGTCCGGGGTGCTAAGTGTGAGTTTTTCTTTTCGCATTCGTTCGTGAGCGCGTTTGGCGTTTACTAGGAATTTGTATGTGATTTGTACAGCGCCACCTAGTTGTAAACGCGACAACTAGGTCAAATCACATACAAATTCCTAGTAAGCGCCAAACGCGCTCACGATCGAATGCTAAAAGAAAAACTCGCACTTAGCACTCTGTTCGGAAAAATAGGTACTATAGAAAATTACAAAACCTGGTAGTTTTCATAATCCCCTCACATCTTAGTTTCTTGCGCCATCGGTAGATGTCGCTGAAGCGCGACGGCAATAAATTACAAAACACTAGTCTCTTTGACGAAATACGGTACGTCTCTCGTATATTGTGGACATAAAGGGCTTGGTTCAAAATTCATACAAAAAAACCAGAATCGACATCAATGAAATAATTGCCAATGATCACTTTAAATCAAACGCCGGGTATATAAGATAAGAGCAAGAATAAAATCATAATCGTAGTAGGTAGAAATGCAGGTGTAGATGTATTTGTTGTTGTATGCACTGTAGAAATTATATGTAGTCAAGTTGTGTAGGTGAGTGGTATAGGTACAGTAACGGAACTTCGCCTCCAATTGCGGAACTTCCGCAAGTAATCGTACCAAGTATTAGATCTGACGTCTGTCATTCCCATACAAAAACTGATATTATTCCTGCTCATAACTTCTATACCCGGCGTTTTTCGAGTTTTCCATTTTGGTGACATCATATATATGATTTAAAGTAAACATATTAGTAACCAAGCCCTTTGCTATGTTAAGTTTTCAGCTGCTATTATTAGTTGACCCATAGCTAGGTTTCATGGCGCCAACGCGCAAGGGAGTTGTATCAAGACGATTTTGGGTGTTCAATGGTGCATGATTTCGCCTCATATTCTTCGTCTACTTCCTCTATGTGAAGCTCACCGTCATTATTCATGGGCTGATATGCACTCTCAGGTCGTCTCTGTAAATGTAAAAAATATATCTAGAAATTCCTTGCTTTTTAAGGGTTCCGTACCCAAATAGTGAGATACCAGGTTGTGGCGTGTACCAATGAGACTTTTTCAGATCTCAAGTACAATTTATATGCACACTCTAACAGCGAAGGAAAACATCGTGAGGAAATTCGCACATCATTGGCCCCCGACGTATTAACCAGTCATTCCTCTGGACTAGGCTGACTGTGTTGTAAGAATGCTGTGTGTGCTTGGGTGGTTGCCCAAAGCAGGTAGCCAAAGGACTTTGGGACAGATGGTTTTAAACCATTCATGATTTAAAACCGCCTGTCCCAAACCCCCCTGTTAAATTTTAATTTTGCTAACAGCAAGGGGATTCTGAAAGTGCCGAAAGCGCGAGAAATCCAGCAACACCAAAATAGTAGCTTCGCCTGCATCTTGAGCCGAAATAATATTGTCCACGACATCAATTAGCGCAGTAGTCTTGCTATGTTGACTGCAAAAATCAGACTGTACTGGAGGTAATATATTGTTCTCGTCAAAAACCTACTCATTTGGTCATTTACCACCTTCTCTAAAATTTTCAACATACAAGGCAAACTGACTGACTGACAAAGGCTCACTGGTCTTAGGTCCTTTAATTCACTTACATTTTCCTTTTTAGGCAACGGTTCAACTATTGCTAGGTGCCACAACTCTGGGAAGGTAGAAGTTGTAAGAGAAGTGTTAATAATTTTAGAAATTACACTTAGGCATCCCGGAAAACGACTAACAATAAATAACATGTCTAGAGAGATGCCTTCAGCGAGCGTAGCGTTAGTCTTACAAGTTTTGATATATGCTGTCGTTAACCAAGTTAACAATAAATTTAATCCACCGTGACGATTAAAATAGTCAAGCGCTTACTGGGGCACCGCACCAGTACCAGGAATGTCAAAAAAAAGTTATTGATGATGTCGGTGTCAAAAAGATCACTAGGCAGTAATAAATCAGTCTTAGACTTTTGTGCATTAATTCTTTTCTTTAAGTGCTTCCACATAAGCTGTGGCGTCTTAATATTGGCTTTAATGTACATACCAAAATAGGCTACCTTTTCCCTGATAATCACACTTCCCGCTTAAGATTTTTATATGTGATTGGCTTTTAGTAAATGTAAAAACATTTCATCATGTGTTTGATGTTATATGGGACCCACGGGTGCTGACGGTCTCTGACATAAAGGGTTTTGGCGGGGGCTAACATATCAAATGCCCACAAGACACAGGTTTATTGTAGGTCATTGCAGTATTTAATTAGCAGAATTGACCCTCAGATTAAATTCAATCGGTACGGAGTATAATTATGTAAAAAACACATACCATAGTGCTGCGCCGCTTCCACTCCTTTTTCAATTCATTCAATTCCTTTTTTGTGTTCCTTTCGAAGAATCCGCACTGAAAATAATTGTAATATAAATAGTTAGCAACAAAACATAGTTTCTTGCATGTAACATCGGGTTATTAGTATTCACGAGTTGTCATTCACTGTTTAGTGGCAAACGTGCAGAATAGCCCTCGGAGTGATCGTCACGAAATAATCTGCAAAACCCCAAGGAATGCAGATGCGTTACCGACAACAAATATGGGGTATTCCGATCAGTGGGGTAAGCACTAACAATTGACAACGGCGTATTCGTAACTTTATCGAAATAGAATTGTATGAAAATATAGCCGCCCATACAATTGACATTCAATAACAAATAATAATAATAGTTCTTTATTTCTCTCACAATCACTTAGCACATACAGAAAAGCACAACACAAGGTAAGTAGCTAATAAACATGTGAGAGACTGGGGTCGATACTAGGTGGGTACCTGTGTTACAGATCCCCAGGCTCTCTCTCCTTCTACAGTGTCTACGCAAATAAATAAAATGTATTAATCATATGGGGCCTGTGACTTAGTCTTTTGACGAAATATTTCGCGTATATTCGTATTATTGATGGGTTGATTCACAAAAGTACCCAATTCTTTTATCGTTTTCATAAGTGTTTTTTATTTTCATCTTGTGATCTCGGGATTCCTCTTAATTCTATCGCCGATTCCCGGTTTGATCTCTCCAGATATTCTATTTTCGATTCGAGGAATTGTATACGATTACCCTTATACGCCTCATTTTCAAGTTGTAGCGAAGTCATTTTACTTAGAAAATCATCGTACTGACTTGATATGAATTCCATGGATCTCTGTATGCCAGCATTTTGTTCTTTTACGGCAATTATGGTGGATTCCAAGGACTCAAACTTAGCATCTTGTTGTACTCTTAATTCAGAGAACATCTATTTTAGCATCGATCTCAGCTCGTCAACGTCGTCTGTAAATTTTCTCTTGTTGGGATTTATCCTGCAAGTTATATTTGGATCGACTGTCTCCGCTTTTTTGCACTTATATGTAAAGGTGGCGTAAGCTGAGTCGACATGTTGTTGATAGCAAGCTCGCAGACAGAATAATATGTATAGTGGTAAGTGTTACAGGGCGTAATGTTCGCAGCAGCCTCGTAGGGGAAACGTATTTCGTAGCGCATACAAGTATTCGCGTAGCGCTAGTCGAGTATGAAAGTGTTCTTAAATTTCGCCGCGCGTCGTACTCGCTCGTTGGCTCAGCGCAGCAGCGGTCGGACAAACCATCGGCGACACCCGCCAAGACGCAGGATCGAGCCCGAGCTCGGGATCAACATAAATAAGAAATTTCTTCCACTGTGGCGGGGCGAAGCGCCAATACGAAAGGGGCGCAAAAAGGCAAAGCTGACTTATGTATCAACGCACAGGCCAAATCCATAATTAAGGCTAGTAATTTTAAATTTTGCACACGTATTTCTTATATGACGTAGGCATCCACTAAGGAAGGAATTTTCAAAATTCAACCCCCAAGGGGGTAAGATAGGTGATAAAAATTTGTATGAAACTTTTTATTCCTTGGACATGATACTTCGTATGAATTGTAAAAAGTACGGAAAAAATAATGAATTACGTATTTCAGCGTTTTTTAAAACTCAGCCCTATATGGGTAAAATAGGGGATAAAAGCTTAAAACCTAATTTCGAGCGGGCGAAGCCGTGGGCAATTTATGCTAGTTAATATAATAAAAATGTTATTGTTACATACCTTATACAATATTATGGCAATTATCAGCAAGACTATTATCGAGACCAATATAGCGACGATCAGAATGTAATTCATGTGATTCTTAAAACTTGAATCTTTTAAGTACATTGCCGTGGCGTCCAATCTGAAAAGATATTAAGTTTATTCAGCTTAAAATTAAGTGAACCCCGTCATTGTCAAGCAGTAAGCGAGCTGATGATGATGAATTATAGCAAAGAAAACTCTTGATGAGGTCAGCTTTCAAACAAAAAAAAACTATACAAAAAATAAAAAAATAGGTTCATCCGTTTTTGCGTCGGGGTTTAAAACCGGGGTTAGCATGCAGAATCTCCTCCGGGTAGCACACTGCATACGGCATAGTTATCGCTTCACAGCTAGAGTGCGGTCGCGGAGCACGTAGAATTTCGTACATTGACTTATCGCTACTTGTCTCTTTCACTCGCGCACGAATATATTGCTATCTCGCAGATACGCAATAGGAGCGCGAGAGCAATATACTCGTGCGCGAGTAAAAGAGTAGAGTAGCGATGAATCAATGTACGAAATTCTACGTGCACCGCGACCTCACTTTATTAGGTAACATTTAAGCCTATAACAAACTATAGCGAACTTTTAACGCGTTCGTCTCTCGTCAATTTTTGGGTAAATATGATATTATGTCATGACATTGTTTCATGACATGAAAGTTATAAAATAATAAAAAAACACAAAACTTACGAGAAATTCCTATGCTCTGTAGATGATAAATTTACATTTATATCAGTGTTAAAAATCAGAAATTTTTCCTCCTTTAAATTGTTAACTGAAAAAGAAAATAGTCAGAAATTACTTGTAATTTATTTGTCACTTAACGTACAGTCGCTGTACCAATATAGTCAAACCTTATTGCCATTGTAATAAGATCAAAGTGGTTGGTAGCGCCATCTAGAAGCGTCGAACGCCACTATGAATGACATCTCATAATATCGATAAAGCAGTATTCCAGCCCCCGCTTCCCCGCTTCCTCACTCCGACGTATACCGAAGAAATGCGAATACGCGGATATTGTATTGCAAGTCGTGCGCGTCGAGAGTGTGCAAGCAATGGCGGACGCGGGTGTATTGTTTAGACTTTTCCGCTAATAATTACCGCTCACGAAAGTGAGATATATTCCTATGGAACGCGATAAGAATGCTGGAAAGACTAAAGTGTTGTGAACAGAAGGAAGACGAGAACTCCAGCTGCAGACGCCATTCACAGAAGCTGGTTCGGTAAGCGTTATCATTCCTTCCTATACCTCTCCATTCTCATCTAATTATTACTGCATATTAACCTGGCGACGCCAGATACCTCATGAAATACAGTCCACAAAAATATCGAAGAGAAATTATTCGCTATCGCCAGAAACGTGGCCCGCGAGGCCAGTGGTACACCGAGTTTATCGGGGAACGTGCAAATAATACATGTACGGGAAATAATACATGATGTTATGTCTCCAGCACACGGTAGGCAAGCTCTTATCAGCGTCAGAGCTTCACACTATTCGATACGATAGCCGATATCGGACCGGAATAACACTTTTATGTCGTCGGCATAAGAGTGTACTTCCATTATCCAAGCCGATAACCGATGTCGCGCTGATAATAAGTCATGTAATGACAAAGCTATTATATGTTTTAATATAAAACAAACACGTGTAGCTCTCACATTATGGGCCCCGAATTAATGTGAAAACGCTCTAACATGCAGGTCAATTAAACTTGACATAGAAGTATCGAGGCGTCTATACAAATCGAAACATTATCGGCTTCCCTTAGGTATATATTACTTATCTATCGCCACTGATAGATAAGTAATATATACTTATCTATCAGTGGCGACGGTATTCTCCGAGCGAAGTAATCACTCTTGAAATACTGTAGTGCCTGGGACAGTTGGTTTTCAAATGTCGTATGTTTGCCCAAGCACATATGACATTCTCACAACATAGTCAGCCTAATCCAGATACGGCTGGGGCCAACCAGGTGCGGGTGTCCTCACGATGTTTTCCTTCACCGTTAGAGCGTCCATATAATGTACTTGAGATCTGCAAAAGTCTCATTGGTGCACGCCACGACCTGGGAATCGAACCTGCACTCTCTCGAGTGCGAATCAAACGGTCTACCCACTAGGCCACGGAGCTCTTCTAGCCTGTATAATAGGTAGGGATTTGTAGGAGGGCCTTCAAAAGGTAAGTGGTAAGTGAAGCCGATAGGAATGGAGTTATAGGAACCCCACACAACTGTTATATTTAATATATATTAATGTTTAAAGTAATTAAATACAATTCAGGCGGCTTCAGGCTTTATATTCCTTGGAACTCACGTTTCGCCACTGAGACATAGACAATTATTTTTTAATAAATATAATCAATATAAGAGCCCGTTGAGAAAACATGTTCCATATCTTGACATCTGTTTCTTTTTCCAAAGATTTCAAAGTTTCACTGTCCAAAGGAATAGAGCGTTTTCACATTACGCGACGTGATATAGCTTATCGCGCCGATAATTACCAAAGACATGAGAAAGACAGGCGTATATTTTAATATGAAACATATATACCTTTATTTGTCATTTATAGATGCGATATCCGATATCGGATCGGATAATGGAAAAACCTACTTATGCCGACGACATAAGAGCATTTCCAGCCCGATAAGCAATATCGCTATCGCATATTGTGAAAATCCTCAAACGACCTGGCAGAATCGCTATCTTTTAGGGTCACTTCACACCGCGACGATACGCGACGCAATGCGGCGTTGCATTTTTGAGATAGCTATTTAAAACTGAACTTTATTCACTACACAAATATACACGTTTCATATGACATCAGTCCTACACTGCACATGCGCTGTGCAGCGCGGTGCAACCTGACATTCGAACTCTTACAATGAAACGTGTATCTTCTTGTATGTGTAACTAATAAAGTTCAATTTTAATATCTATCTTAACCCTCAGAGTCCAAAGAAGACGCATTTTGAGCGTTACGTACCTATTGCGTCTTTAGCTATATTCACTTGAGCTTTCAATTCAATATAAGATTTTGCGTCCAAATTCACAGAACAATAATACATAATAAAATCTGTCTCATTCTGTTTTAAACAGTAGATGTTATGTTGATTCAGGATCTGTAATGAAAAAGATATCGTGATAAAGATAGGTGCAATATAGACAAATTTCCTGCTCGATCAGTTTCTAAACATTTTCCTTTGCACTACGACGCCTCAAAATGTAGCACAACGGAAGTGACAGCAATGACTGCAGACGTGAACTACGTATTCACACATTTATGATATTTACAAAAATATAATCTAAGCGTAAACAAAACTAAATAAAATGAAACTAAATTATGTATTTACTTTTTTTATAATAATATCTATAAACGCTTCACACCACGTCAATCGGGTCACGTGGTAAGTTCTCGAAGAACTTGTGTTACGGGTGCCAGACAACGGAAATATATTTATATTTTATATATTATACACATATTTAAGATTTTTATTTTAATATACAGATACTAGCTATTGCCCGAGGCTCCGCCCGCGTAAATACAGTATCCCACGGGAATACTGAACTTTTACGGTATAAAATGTAACCAGTTTAATCCAGAGCCTAAACTTCTATCATACCTAATTCATAAAATTATTGTATTAAAAAAATACATGTATTTTTTTATTGCACGTTAAATAAGTGATATTTAAATTGGTAGCATTATTAATTTAATAATGTTACTACATAAATTACATAATAATTTATGTAGTAACATTATTTTTGTTTACGTTCAGATTTAATAGGATATGTGGGCTTAGCACGAACAACGACGACAACGTATTCAACACGTTATTGAATGAGAATTGTATAACTTTGTAATACTGAAACACTAATGAAAATTAAGAGCCTTCCTATTCACAGGCTGTTTCTGTCTCTGCTATCCGAAATGACAAGGACGGCATGTGACTTGACTAATTTAACTACCGTCAACGCGTCAACGGCAGACGACGGCAGACGTCAACGCCTTAATGGCTACCGTTCGTCTATGAGAGCTATAAATGCAGTTATTTTTTTTAATTTTTTTATGAAATGAACCAGGAAAGGAGCAGACGGATTGCCTGATGGTAAGCGATTACCGCCGCCCAAGGACACTCGCAACACCAAAGGAGTTATACTTGGAACTCCTCTGGTGTTGCGACTTGCGTTCCTGGTCCTTAAAATCCCAATCCCGCCCCTTGGACCTCCGGTAACCTCACTCAATCGGCGTAACACAACGCAAGCGTTATTCAACGCCGGTTTTCTGTGAGGTCGTGGTATTTATCCGGTCGAGCCGGCCCATTCCTGCTGAAGCGTGGCTCTGCCACAGTTAAATCACAGGTTAACATTTACTTCGTATTTCGTAATACGAGTACTTACAACGAAGTCCTGAATGTAAGGTTTCTTCAAATTGTGATTTCAGTTTGCAACTCCTCCCATACAACCGAACCGTCGTTTCTTATCTGTAATTTGTTATAAATTAATTGTCACAATAAAAAATATTAATATATTACCAATTCTATAAGAAAAATAACGATTCTATAAGAAAAATAGTGAATTGGTAAATTCTAGTGACTGTACTACGTTTAACTAGATAGGTATCATAAGCGCACTCAGAACAAATAAAACGTGAAGACAGTACCTAAGCCCGGTTTAAACTACGCCTCGCCATTTGATTACAACCACAGATTAAAGAAAGACGAACAGATAAACAGCTACATAGTTAGCTTTCGATTAGACTGTTCAACTACAATACGGTGTGTCCACGATTCTGTGGAAGAATTGTGAGCCGTTGTAGGGGACGTAGCAGTTTTCAAATTTGGATCGATACGAAAGCTGTTTGTCTGTACGTAACTCCCGAAATTATTAACGTAACTAAAATCTTAGATTGACTTCAATCTTAGATTCTGAAACAAAAATTGACCCAAATTGACGTGAAGTTAATCCCAGGATCGTTGAAATGTATTGGAATCTTAATCTCGGATAGCTTAAATGAGATTAAGATTGATTATTAATTTAGGGCGTTAGTATATATATTTTTTACTCTGTGGTACTGCTTCCTACCGTAAATGTTTCCAGCAAGCCCACTGTGGATGAAGTGGTATCGGCTATGTCCCGGTCGGTCACATTGAGCGGGAAGTAGGAGCTGAAACAATCATCATCATCAACATCAAACACTTATCGGCACAGAGAACTAAAGGGAACGAAACGCTGTAAATGCGGATGCTGTGAATGATTAAAAACTGGCTAAATGCGAGTCAGACTCGCTCACGAAGGGTTCCCATACGAATGGGCAAAAAAATCGCGTTTGTTGTATGGGAATTTTAAATATTTATTTGTTGATATAGCGGCAACAGAAATACATCATGTGTAAAAATTTCGATTCTTTAGCTATCACGGTAGATAGACCACGATAGACCCTGGTGACAGACGAACGGACAGACGGCCAGACAGGCAGACAGCGAAGTCTCAGAAATAGGGTCCCGTTTTTACACTTTCGGTACGGAACCCTAAAAAAGATCCTAAATGCGTTTTCACATTGATTAGGTCCGACATCCGCCAATGTCATATTGTAATGACAAAGACAGATATATGTTTCTTTATTAAACATATAGCATCCTTTCACAATATCGCGCGCGATATCGAATATCGTTATCCCGTAAAACGCTCTTATATTTATTTTATTCTTCTAAAAATATAAACATATATGTCGTTTATAACCTTACCCGTTCACAGTAATTTCGTCGGTGTTCAGTATGTATTTTATCGTCTTGTGGTCGGTTTTTGTCGGTTTTTCGTCGGAACATTTGCTGTACAGTGACACAGCTACATCCAACTCCTTTGTTCTATATGAAACTTTGCTCATGTCCAATTTGATAGTTAACGAGTGCTGAAACCGGGTACAAACTAGTACTCTATTTAGCGGGGCTATTCACAAGTCTCACTCGACTCGGATTCGATAACATTCCCAGGCGGCGATTGGTCGCCTACACTAAAAGCGGCAAGCGTTTATTGGCTCCCGCGCGGCAAAGTTATCGAATCCGAACGGGAATTGTGAATAGTCCATCTTTTTGTAAATTAAAATCCAATTTTCATTTCTGTCCAGCGCACAACCCCATAGTGTAGTTTTCAGTAATATATAGTGATTCAAGAGGAAGGTTTATATTATATATTATGTATAATGTATTGCGCCCATGCGTACCGTTTGCTAGTTATATTATAATGTAGAATATATATTATTGTATAAAATATGTTACCTCAGCGGAGCCCTTGAGCTCCAGAAATCTGCAGATGTCGCTTATTTCTCTCACGTCGCAACTCCAGTCAGCTATCTGAGGAAATTTGTGAACACAAATAATCAGTACCGAGGTCGCCACGTGGTCCAAATGAGGGATTTTGATATTTTTTCTGCCGCTAGGGGGCAGACCCAACTCACACAAAGCGTCATCTGGTGGCGTAAGTGGTGTCAAAAACGGTCAATAACAATTTTCGATTCTTTTTCTGTCACCAGACGGCGCTTGGTAGCACGACGGTCCTTGTCGTGTCAAAAAGCTGTCAGATGTCACGAATTTAAAACCCCCATTCGACCATAATTAATTTAATTTTTTAAATTGAACTTTATAAGGGTTCTTTTGCCACTTAGATATAAAAAAGAAATAAAAATTTAAATGTTGTCTATGGAATGTGAAAGACAGATTGACACTTGTATCTCAAGTGTCAAACAAAGTTATTATTATTTTCATTATAAACCAACACTTACTACGCTAAGCTAAAACGCGTAGTAGTGTGAGTTATTAATCTAAGGTAGTGTGTGTAACGTTGTTTTTATTAATTTTATGTATTATATTTCTAAGCGTTATTATTTGAAAAAAAAAACAGCTTTCTGGACATCTTCCTTTATATAATCATTAACTGTGCCAAATTTTCCTCCTTCCCCCTTTTTACAAAAATTATCAAACTCCTCCGTTTGATAATTTTCGTAAAAAGGGGTAGGTAAGAAGTTTTCGATTCACGTTTTTATTTATATTATTATCTATAGGTCGTCATTTCTGCATAAATCAACACTTAAGTCACAGTATAAGAACAATAGTTCTATTATATAGTCACAGTATAAGAACAATAGTTCTATATCATCATACAAATGTGCCGCAATCGGTTTGAATTTGTGCTTGCGTGCCGGGTGCCTATCCACACGCAGGCACACACCTCGCATAAGGAATGATAAGGCGCTCTCAGGCAGTGCCGTGACCGATCGCGTACGTACCGCGATTACCCGCATTGAACCGTGCGTTGCGTTTACCTGCATTATTATAGCACTTATTTTGATCATGACTTCGAACAGAAGCAAACAATATTGTAGTGTATATCTAGAATCTTTTTACTAAATGAATACGTTTACATAAGGATGAGATTTTACTTATCTTGATCTGCTAATCATAAAGCATTTCGAATATGCAGAAACGAGAAGAATTTTTTTCAAATAATTGCAAATTTATAATCAAAAAATTTCAAAAGCCTTTTATTCATTAAATATGTAAAAATTGGTAAAACATTTTATTATATTATAGAAATTAAAACCAAGTGCTGTGCCATGATACGGAACTACATGAAAGTTACCGTAAACTACTGGCAGCCCTAGCGCCAACGCGTGAGTAGGCAAATAACTCGCCAGACGGCCACATGTCCTACTGTTCTCTCTTTACATGCTTAGGGTAGTGCCTAAGCATGTAAAGAGAGAATTAACAACATTATATAATACTTACTACATAAAAGTATAATAATAATAATAATAGTATCCCCGGCTAATCGGCAATCTGGCCCCGTGCTAAGTATCCGAAGAACTTGTGTTATTTAATACTAAAATTATACTATACATATATTTAAGATTTTTATTATATTATACACATATTTAATACACATCCATGACCCATGGACACGGAAAAACTTTTTGTTCCTTCGGCGGGATTCGAACCCGCGACCCCCGGCTTGAGCACCAACGCGCTGAAGCACTGAGCCATATAGGTCGACTAGTATACTAATACTATGTACGATATTTTCACACTATAAAATGCTGATCTGATCTAAAAATTATACAAACCAGTACATACATTGTATTTTAATTTACAATTTTAATTAAAAATATATTTTTCTTACCTTAGCCCCTGCAATATGAACTTTAGCGCAGGATTCATACGAACTGTTCCCATCGTTTTTTATCGCGACAGTTACGATTTCGTACACCGACGAACCCAGCACATAATCATCGGAACTGAAATGCATTACTATAGTCGTATTCAGGAGATAAAATAAAAAAGTAAACAAACATTTAAGGGTTCGCAAATGTTAAATTTATTCACCTACTTAAAAATGGCGCCGTACCGACCGTTGGCAATTCATGTGTCGCTAGCGGCTAGAAGGTGAATGGTGAATAGTGATCCGACCAGTGAAATTGCTTACTAGGGTCATTTCACACCGATACGTGACGGGACGCGACGCAGCGCTGCATTTTTAAGACAGCGATTCAAAATTGAACTTTATTCACTACGCAATACGCCGCGCTACGCAGCCCGGTGCAGTATCTTAAAAATGCTGCGCCGCGTCGCGTCTTGGTGTGAACTGACACTTAGTTTCGAATGACACGTAATGTTGGGTTGTTTGAATTTAGAATTATTTACATTTTGACAGATGATCATTGTTTTCATAAATAATTCATTCTACTGCTTTCTAGTAAACATTAGTCCCGTAGGGGTCAATTCATACTAGATACCTACCGTCGTAAAGGTCGTGAGTCGTGCACACGTCGAGACACGCGAATTCGCTTCGATGTGCTTTAAAGCATTGATTTCGCTTCACTGCACTTTGACGGAAGGCTAGACCTTCCGATCCCGACCGCGACCGCGGCCAGCAAACCAGCCATTCAGGTGCCCTGGTCGCGCGACGCGGGTCGCGGGGAATGCTTAGTGCTCCATATAAATTGATACTAAGCAGTGGCCGGAGACCCTATTTCGTTCTCGAGTCGCGCGTCACATGCATACGAACTCGGAAGGCTACCCTCAAGAGATCTCGAGGTTTACGGAAGTAATAGGGAACTGGTGCTTATACACGCCGCGACTACGTAACCCTCCAGTTAATCCAGACTGCAAACTATCTGTGTGCCATTTTTAATTAACTGTATTTTTTTAACAATATTTACCGTACAATAAATAAATAGTAAATACAATTACGCATTAATTCGATCGAATTTAATCGTTTCCTATATTTACGTTTACATTGCATGAGGGTTTTTGATATTATTTCTGCCGTTAGGGGGCAGACCCAAATCACACAAAGCATCATCTGGCGGCGGTAAGTGGTATCAAAAACGGTCAATAAGAATTATCGAATTTTTTCCTGTCACCAGGCGGCGCTTGGTAGCCCGACGGTCCTTGTCGTGTCGAGAATTATAAGAAAATCTGTCACAATCATGACAGCACACAAACAAATTTCATTCGATAACGTTACGTTTACGCCGCTGTTAAATGTTCCTGCTAGGCCCCTGAACAGAGTCACCTTACCTACACGCGCACCTTACCTACAGTCACGTACCTTTGACTCCACTTCAGTGCCATAGTCAGGCGAGGCACGCACTCATCTCCCCTGCATCTTCTCAATATTTCCAAATTATATTTACGAACGCTGTTGTCGCTCAATCTTATTAGAGGCTCACTGAACTCTGCAAACGAAATTTCATTAACATCTAAAGACAAGACATAAAATACTACTAAATACTATAATACTAGTCATTACGAGAACTTACTTATAAAATATGTATATCATGAAGATGCGCATTGCGCACACTCGAAATACAAAACGTCCCATAGACGAAACTGTCTTGGAGCGACGCAAATATCTAAAAACTGTGGGCGTTTTTAACGCCATGCGTGAGTCCGCGAACTTGTAGCCAAAAGAAATAAGCAATTTGCTGGATTTGCAGGCTGGACCGTCAGCATGGCACCTTAGTCGTAAGACAGGCTTGTCTATATGATACAAGCTCGCCTTTATTTGATTTCTTTTTAAGGCTTCCGTACTCAAAGGGTAAAATTGGGACCCTATTACTGAGCCTTCATTGACCGTCCGTCCGTCTGTCAGTCACCAGACTGTATCTCACAAACCGTGATAATTAGACAGTTGAAATTTTCATAGATATGTATTTCTTCGGTATTTTTTTTTAATTTTTGTATTTAGAATTAAAAAACGTTATACTTATATTTCGCGTTATCATTGAGTTTTTAAATTACCTTTTTTGTACAAAAGACTCTCGTCGCTTTTCACACTTGCCGAAAACTCGTATGTATGAGGTAAATCATCATTCTAGAAAACAAATATGCAAAATTAAATATCTGTTTAACGGCCGAATACCGAAAAGCCGCTTAAATTGAACGGTAATTTTCGTTTTTTAATCATAGCAAAAAAATCGTGTTTTTCAGTCCTTTTTACCCCTGCGACTTTTTAATTTAACATATGATTACTGTATTTTTTGCATTTTTCGGTTCATATTTACTTATTACATTTGCTGATTTAAACAAGCTTTGAAACAAAAGCATATTCCCATATCCCAAAACAAGACAGTGCACTCCAAAACATACCATTTCCACGACTATATCTTTCAAAAATTGTCGCTTGCGCTGCGATAGGTCTATTGTAAATTTTTGGTCATTTTTTATAATAGGTACAGCGCTTGGTTTTCCGGTTTTGTTTAGATCAGTCGTTATACTCGTTTCGACAAATAAATCTAGAAACAAAATATTTAAATGTGAATGGAAATTCTCAGTTCGTCAGCTGGTTCAACAAAATCTCGACTCCTAATAGGACGAGATTTTGTTGTACCAGCTGACGAACTAAAAAATTTCATTGACGAGTGGGAGATTTTTTTATATTTTATTTAGCTGACACGTTCGAAATTCGCAAAATTCTAATGAATATTATTATGTCCTTACGTATGAAACTGGCGTTTTGTCGTACTGGCCACTTTGATCTCAAATATATCTTCTTTGGTTAGGAATTCCAATTTCAAATTTATACCGCTATTTACTCATCCATTTGTGTTTCGAAAACCGTAATTCATTTGTTTTTTCCTCTCTTGGTTTTCTTTTTGCTCTGTTGCTTGTTTGTTTGCTCTTTCACTATGTGTACAAAATAGAAAACTTGAAATATCTTATTATTTTTGTGTACGAGTTCCACCGTGGCACCAGTGTTGCAGAAACGGATCGAAGGATTAATGATGTGTATGGCGGCGGTGTCGCAAAAGAAAACACAGTGCGTTTTTGGTTCCAACGTTTTCGTTCTGGAAATTTCGACTTGCAGAACAAGCCCCGTAGACGGCCGGACACCAAAGTTGCTAATAAAGAATTGAAGGTTATTGTGGAAGCATCGCAAACCACGTCCAAGTTAGCTGCAGGCTGCGGTGTTAGTGATAAAACTGTTTTTGAAGCAAATAGGCGAAAAAGCTTGAAAGGTTGGTATGAACCCTGGCGAACCGGCCAAAGCCTGCCCGAAGCGAAAATTGACTCAAAAAAAATTTCTTGTGAGCGTTCGGTGGACTAGTGCCGGTGTCGTTCACTACAACTTTCTGAAATCAGGTCATCCGCTCTAGGCCGCTGCTGCTTCAGGACAACGCTAGACCACATACTGCATAACAGACTGCTACCTAATTAGATGAGATTCAATTGGAATGTCTATGATATACTCCCCGGACCTTGCTCCAACAGATTACCATTTTCTTCGAAATTTGGATAACTTCTTGCAAGAGAAAAAATTCAATGGCCCCATCGGAGTTGAATTTTTCAAGTCCAAAGCGCCTTCAAGGATTTTATTGATTCCTGTCCGAATGGTTTTTTTAGTAAAGAAATCAATGAACTACCTATGAGATGGCAAAAGTGCATAAATAGCAAAAATTAAAAAAAATCGACTTTATGTTCCTTCTTTACAAAACGTCAATTTCATATGTAATGACTTAATATATTATGTAATTTGTGTAACGTAGTAAACAACTTAGTATAAAATAAATAAAAATATATTTAGACGTGAGGGCCTTTATGCATTTAATATGTGAATACGTGTGGCGTAAGAGTCACGTAGTAACTATTTATTAATCTGTGGTAAGGGTCAGTCTACAACGAGACGCGACGCTGTGCACACTTTTAAGATAGCGATTCAAAATTGAACTTTATTCGTTGCAATAAAATATACACGTTTCGCTGCTCGCAATTTGAAATCTTGCAATAAAATCTTTTATATTGTATCTTTTTGTGTAGTAAATAAACTTACATTTTTTATCACTATATTAAAAAGTGCGCTCCGCGTTGTCTTTCGGTGTGAACTGACGCACAAAAGATACCCTGCAAAATTTTTATAAAACATTGGCATGTTTTCTAAAACCTAGAAGTGAAAACCTTTAAATATCTCATTATGATCTGAAAAGATGAAGGAATGGCAATAATACTGCACTTACGCCCAGATGACTTGCTTTGTTTGGCAGGGTAGTTTATACCTATGATAACCATTACTGAAAAATTTTTATCCAATTCTCGAACTATCTGAAATAATTGAAAGAAAACATTTTCTGACTGAGTGACTTGTGGTCAGTTCACACCGCGACGATACCGCGACACTTCGCAGCGCTGCATTTGCAAGGTACTAAAAGTAAGCTACTCAAAATTGTTATCTTAGAAATGCAGTGCCATGTCGCGTACCGTTTTGTTTCGGTGTGAATGACGCTAATTAGGATCTGTTTCACAATATTCTATTAAGTGTCGGATAGCTTATTCGGAAGTTTTGTTTGCTGCTTACTTTGTATCGAGATTCGAGCTACTGAAACAAAACATGCAAATATACTAACTGATACGAATCAGTAAATTGTGAAACAGCCCTGCCTGGTAACATAATATGTACCTAATTCGACATCCTTTAAGGATGTCAAATTCAGGTCGAAGGTCAGGTTTCCATACAAAACACGCATGTCCCACACACGTGCTGGATCATTCAGATCCTGAATATGTCAGATGGATCTGACACTTTCATACGATTTCCTAAAAGGACCATGCAAAAAACTGTATGGGCAGTGTCCAAACCTACTAATGACGTAGCTCAGTTCCCTGTGCGCATAGATCTTTTAAACTAAGCAACTGATTATAATGAAGTTTTCAGCAATGAATAGAGTGATTCAAGAGGAAGCTTATGGCGGTGTCGGGCTTATTCTTCGAAAGGAGCTCTGCTATGGTGACATAACTCGTGGCAAGAGCTATTAACTGATATAGGTTTAAAATCTGTTGCTGGGTGGGGACAATTTTTTGCATGGTCCTTTCACTGAATTTGATATCTTTAATGTCAAAATAAGTGCATGTGTTCCCAGGCTATAACTTATATGGAATCATGCTGTTAAATAATCTTTGTAAATAATAAATAAAGTTAAATAATCATATGATGAAACTTTTATTTCAGTTTAAGTTAACAATTATAATGTTAATAACTATACCTAAATGCTGTTTATTATGATTTCAACATTTGACAGACAACAGATTGACAAAAACAGTCGATTAAAATATTTCTTGTGTTATTAAAAATCTCATTTTTTTAACTTATCGGTTTGTTCCCTGGCGGCCTAGCTAGAAATACTGATTTATTTTAATAACCTAACCAAGAGCATGTCAAGGAGAGTTAAGGAGGGTTCCGTAACTATCAACGCGTAATTGGTTTTTTTTTCAAATTACTTCAAAAGTTACTGTCCGATTTCGTTCAAAATAACTTTCCTAAAGAGTTTTTATGATCTATCGGCATGAAAACTTACAAGTTCAATAGTATAGAAATGCTACGGGGGGGACTAACTTACAAACCACTTTGGAGGCCGATTACTCGGAAATGGTCATCTTTGTAAGAAAGTCATGTATGAAACCTTGCCTTTATTTTATAAGACTTATTCGACGATACCTCTCACGATGGGGTAGGATGAAAAAATATTTTTCATGCCCACTTCATATGTACCCCCAAAATATAAAATTATTATTATTTTTTGATGTCAAAACCGAGATGTATACATAATCTATTACTATGCCTATCCATTTATATTCATAATAACAGAAGCTAGAAGTGCGGACAGACAGACAAACAGACGGACGGACACAGCGAAACTATAAGCCTATAAGGGTTTCTTGTGTATTACGGAACCCTTAAAATTATCCAATTTTATTTTGTGTCACAATCCGGCTCGTAACGCCTTTCAGCATTTTTCATTATTTCTTACAGTTTCGGACATCGCCTTCCACGTCCAAACCAGTAGAAAAATTCAACTGTAAGTTTATTAGCTATGAAGACTCACATCTTTGTCCTTTAGTTTGACGGAAATTTCCACTTTCACCGCTGGAATGCTTCGGTACAAGATCACCTTGTCAGCAAGAGGGGCACCGACGGCCAAAACTGAAAACAAAATTGTACCTACTGATTGATTTTTTGGTTTTGATTGATTTTATACACATGAGTATGTAATAGGTGTTAGTATAAAAAAATACTTATAGGTGACAGATGACAGATGTCCTGAATTGTGTACTAATCTGAGCAGTCGAAAAGACTGGATAGTAGTAGATTTTTAACAGAGAAATAAAGGACCTGTCTTAAATCTATTTAAAAAATCCCAGAGCCGACAGCATTGAAATATTTGCCAATGGGTTCACTTTACTATCCACCTACAACAGCAACCTAAATCCATATTCCTACAGTTCCTACACCAGCAAATACATCTCCATACGTCATCTAAACATACATTTTCACCAACTATGTTTTTGGTTTTTATTCCTGCTCATAACTTGCTTAGCCGGCGTATTTAGATGTTACCCCTTTGAAATCAAATATGATTTGAAGTAAACACATTGGCAACTATTTCATCGCTGTTGACTATTGGTACATTTCTGACCATCACCTTTTGTTTTTCAATTGTTATCTAATTATTGTCTTACCGTTTCCACCATTATTATCGAAATTCATAGCAGGCTGAAGAACAAATCCAAAGGACTTATGTTCAGAGGAGAGTATTTGGTAGTATTTCTTATGGAGGTTACATTCAGCGACCTCTTTCTCAAACAGGTCTCTCACTTTCGCACCAGACATGACGTACACGGCACCTCCCTTTGCCTCGTAGGGTGCGCTTATAAACAACTCTGTGGATAGGTAAAGTATATATGTAAAAAATATCCAAGCCAAGGGTCGAATCCAAGGGTTTCTCCCTTTTGTTGGAAGCAGGTTAAAATATCAAATATTTCAAAAATTGTGCAATTCGGGCTATGGGTAAATGGGTCACAGTAGTTAATAATACGCGAAATTCTTGCATTTTTCTACCTCTTCTTCATTCAGTCGTCTTTGGAACATCACGTTGTCTGCACGGGGCAAGCAGGGATCCACGTAGCAATTAACTTGCTCGCTAAGCTAGCGTGTAAGATCTAGCATTATTGCAGAGCTATGCAAGCTTCTGCTTTTAATAAAAGCTATCATGATAGTAGAATCTAACCTGGCAAATCATCGCCGTCAAGATCCAACGAAGCCAAGGCAGTGCCGAATCGGGAGCCCGCTTTATTGTGATGGACGCATATTGTAGTTCGTTTACTCCCTTCCTGTAAATACTTTACTAAAAATCTAGCTAATAATAGCTGAGGTCCCTAATAATAATAGAATAAGCACAGATTAATAAATAGTTACTACGTAGCCATAAGTGCGTTGCGTTGCGTTGCGCTGCGTCGTCTCAACGGATTAACGCATTGTAAGCTGTGGCATGGGTTGCGTCGACGCACGACATCACAATGCAAGAGAGTTTTCATTATCTCCTGTCTGACGATCCGCTAAAACGTTCGACGACGCCAACTTATTATTGGGGCATGACAGAAAAAACTATGAAAAATGATGCAGCGTCGACGCTGCGACGACGCAACGCACTTGTAGGGCATCGCTCTTGTGTTCCCCGTATTGTTGGTATTTACGTCTTCGTTGGGCTGTGCGTGGGCAGGATGTTTCCCGCATTTTTTTATTAAACTGAGCCACAAGTAAATTATTTGAATAGGTGTGATGTGATCATCGAACATAAAACAAGAGTACGATGATTTGCAATTGCTGTCCGTGACTTCGTTCGATCGAAGCCGTTGCTTCACTACCCGACTACGTCGAACTAAAAAGGAAGGTAATGATTTTAGCAGTCTATGCATGTATGTATGTTTGTCCCACCCTTGCGCTTAAACTACTGGTCCTATTTTAATAAATTAGGTGTCAATAGATTCGTAATAATAGCCCGGGTAGAATAGAAAACTCTTTAAAAAAACACATCCACACGCCAATGATTTTTGGAAAACAGCAACTGTACTAAAAGGCGGAGCATTTTCTTCAATAATATAGGGTATATAATTTACATAGTCGGGTTATAGTTTTTTATAAAAATTGTAATTTTTTTTATATTTGTTTCAAGTATTGCGTTTCTCTACAAAATTATTAACAGTGATTTTTAATAATCTTGTTACGGCGCTTCAATTTGTAGAGTGTTCTAGTATGTTACGGCCGCGGCGCTCGAATGTATAGTGTGTTCTAGAAGCTTCTAGTAAGGAAAGTAGTAGAACGTTATCGAACGTGCACTGTACCATTCTCACCCCGACTCGAATGTTCTAGATTGTTCTATGTAGAAAGATCTATAAAGTTATACACCGCGAACTTTCTAGTAACTGTATCGTCTGTATATAAAGAGGCCGCCGCCGACCACCGAGGTTCAGTTAACTACGGAGTGTTCTTCGAGGTAATTACGAACGATACCTAAAGTGAATAGTGCGATTATTAATATTAATAATCATTTATTTGCATAGAATGGAGGTTACAAAAGTTCTTATATTTAAATATAGTGTCACAACATTCTGCTTTAAGAGCTGCGAAGAAGCTTCGTGCACGCTGCAAATGTCCTTTTAACAATAATTTAAGAGAAATACAAACTGAAATAAGTAATCCATTATTATACTAATACTATACAATTTTAAACCATTTCATCGCATAGGTACTTAAATCCATCATTATCAATTTTGTCAGTCTCATAATGATTCTTTAATATATTTAACAATTACTCTACATTGAGGTACAAAAAAAATGATAAATAATATTTAATCTTCAGATTTCATCAAGCCATCATAATTTTATGCACCTCATTAACATTTAAATTCCTAGTACTTTATGCTACATTACACTTAATTGATCTTTATTTTTACTAACCTATCTTAAATAAAATTTAATTAGATTGAATAAATAGAAATAATAATATTCATAATACCATTAAATAAAATGAAATTGAATTATAAAGTCACATTAAATTGTATATGTAAAATTAACTGTCAATGTCTATTAGCAATATATATTACCTACCTAATTACTAATCTAAAAATACTTAAATTTTATTAACATTTAGTCAAAAACTCAAAGAAATTTTCTTGTCAATAATGAATTCATTTATGCTATAATAGCATTTGTCAATTAAAATATTAAATATTCTATTTTTAAATGAGTTAAAGTTCTGTTGTCTTAGATTTTCGGGTAATTTATTATATATAGTTATATCCATACAGTATGCACTTTTAGCAAAAATATTTAATCTTTTAATTAGAATTTGTAGCTTGTCTCCTTTATGTGGTTTTTGGCTTACTTCTTCTTTTTTTCTAATAAAAAATTATGTGTGTTTTTACAAACGTTAATATCTCAAAGATATATAGACATGGAAGTGACAATAATTTATATTTTTTTAATATTGACTTACAGCTCTCAAGTTGTCGAGCACAACATACTGTTCGCAAGCAGGCTTTTTGTTTTACAAAAATATTCTGGCTATGGTAAGAGATACCCCATAACACAATACCGTATCTTAAGATGGATGATACATAGCCATGGTAGGCTATCAGAGCTGCCTTTTCACTAACATTTTGAGACAAAGTACGCAGTACGTATATAAATCTATCAATTTTTGCGCATAATCTCTCAGTATGTTGTTTCCAAGAGAAGTGTTGGTCCAATATAACCTAAATATGTAATTTCGTTAATAAGCGCGATATTAGAACCTTGATAATTTATATTTATATTTATGTTTGCACTATTAAATGGTTTGAAGTGTATCATGTTTATTTTATCAGCCATTACTTTCAAATTGTTTAATTGTAGCCAGCTAGAAACTATTCGTTAACTCTTAAACTATTATTTATTTCATCAGATAAAAGTGCTTTATTCTTGTTTACGTAAACAATCGTAATGTCATCTACGTACATAGTGCATTTTTGTTTTATAAATGCCGGGAAATCATTTATATAGAGCAAGAATAGTATAGGCCCTAATACACTACCCTGTGGTACGCCATAAGGATTATTTTTCCTATATGTCGAAACAATGCTATTTACGCGATGACCTTCTGTTTTAATTATTTCTACTCCTTGTTTCCTATCTTTTAGATAACTGTTAATCCGGTCAAATCCTTTACCCCTGATTCCATATTTTTCTACTTTATTCAATAACGTTTTGTGACATACTAGATCAAAAGCTTTGGCATGTCTAGAAATAAAGCAACCACTGAATTACCCCTGTTAATATTTTCGGTTATGTCTTTCATTATGCAAAAACTTGCCAAACTAGTACTACTATCATTTCTATATCCAAATTGAGACGAGTTAAAAATATTTTTAGACGTTACAAAACTATACATTTTATTGTACATTATTTTTTCAAAAAATTTTGATATGTGGATATTAATGTTACAGGACGGTTATTATTAATTTCATCCTTAGCGTTCTTCTTAAATAAAGGTTTAATTTATTGAGTTTTTCAAAATATCTGGAAATTTTCCTTCAAGAAATGACAAATTTATTATATGGCTTAACCGTTCACCAATTTTATTACTTATTTTCTTTATTATTTTCTTTGCAGTATGGTCATAACCTGTAGAATTTGTGTTCCTCAAATGTTTAATTACTTTAATGACTTTATCTTTAGTGATTCGAGATAGAAATAATGTTGTGTCGTTAAATGGTATTAAATTATTATTTAATAGATTAAAATTATTATTATTGTTAGGGTAATTTAACCGACTTATAGAAATAAAATATTTATTAAATTCATCTGCTATTTTTTCAGGATCACGATATGTCAATTCATTCACTTTGATACATTCAATTTAGTTCAAAATCTAAGCTTTATTGTCAACGCTTGAGTGTATCACTTACCAGGATGCCTTACTTTTATTATTATGGCTTAACCGTTCACCAATTTTATTACTTATTTTCTTTGCAGTATGGTCATAACCTGTAGAATTTGTGTTCCTCAAATGTTTAATTACTTTAATGACTTTATCTTTAGTGATTCGAGATAGAAATAATGTTGTGTCGTTAAATGGTATTAAATTATTATTTAATAGATTAAAATTATTATTATTGTTAGGGTAATTTAACCGACTTATAGAAATAAAATATTTATTAAATTCATCTGCTATTTTTTCAGGATCACGATATGTCAATTCATTCACTTTGATACATTCAATTTAGTTCAAAATCTAAGCTTTATTGTCAACGTTTGAGTGTATCACTTACCAGGATGCCTTACTTTTATTTTTAGCTTTGTTAATATATTTCATGTTACCTATGGACTGTGACTTAGAGATGCATTTTTTAGTAATTTGGAATAGTTTGCGTATTTAATTTTGTTATAATATTTGTTGTCTTTCGAATATAAATATTGTATATATAACTTTCATTTAACTATACATGACCTTTTTAGACCTTTTGTTATTCATTTATTTTTAAATTTTTTACTTACTACTTTTGATGTTATCATAGGGAATCACAATTCATAAAATAATATAAATTCATTGTGAAAGATATTATATGCAATATTAATTTCACTTTGTTCTAAAACTTCCTTAAAAGATAACGGAGATATACAATCCTTAAATTTATTTACGTTTCTTTCAGAATAATCCCTTATTTTTTTTTAATAGTATTTTAATCTATTGATATTTTTAGTTTGCATGTGGAACTGTAAATGAAAGTGTTTGTGGTGTATCATGATCTGATAAGCCTAGGTACCATGAAGTGTCCCTAATATGCTTACTATTAGATCTATACATGTTTCCTTTCTTGTTGATTTTAGTATGTGATTGTGATTAGATAACATTGAAATCAGTTCTTGAGAAAATTTAGTTTCTTTCATTAAATTTATATTCCAATCCCCACAAATAATTATTTTCATTCTGGAAGTTATTTTTAATTTAAGTAATAGTAAATCTAACTTTGTAAAAAATATGTTTATGTCAGCTGTTGGAGTTCTATATTTAGAAATAATAAATAAATTTATGTCTGGTATTTTCACTGCACAGTATTCAAAGTGTATTTCAACAGTTAAACGAATCCTCCCCACGAATTAAATTATCTAATTTTCTGAAGTTAAATTTATTTTTGATTATAATACAAACCACTCCCCTTCTTTTATTAGCTCTTGTAAATTGAGCAGCAATATTATTTATGTTTATTAGTTTTTATAATTATTAGTTTTTAGTTTTAGGTTTTGTTCAGATCCCCGTTTTATAAATGTTTCTGTCAAGCATAAAATGTCAACCGAACTGAATATATTGTCCTTTACATTTGCTTCTTGCAATAAATTCTGTATTGCTATTCAAATATACCTAATTTACCTAGTACTGCTATGTTCTGATGTAAAATTGTAACTAAATTGTTATTATAGATTACTCTCTGCGACTCCGGCTACGAATTACGATTACGAAGGCTTTCGATTTGGACATTACGAATTGGTCACCTATTGGAAGACCAGACCCGTGTTGGTGTGGAAATTCGTAGCGAATAAACTCCCTCAGAGGAAACTGGTGTTTTTCTCCGAATATCGGACCATAATCCCGTTACAATATGTTGTTCTAGAATAATATTCAAATAGCCGGCTGTCCGGCTGTTCCTAAGACAAGCGCGTTCATACAAACTCAATATGGTGATATAAAAAATAAATGTTGCCTGCGACTTCGTGAGCGAAAAAGCAAATCCCTCGGGGCCCACACATTTTGTCGTCATAAAAATTAGCCTATGTGCCAAATTTGTGCCAAATTTCATCAAATTCGGTCCAGTGCTTTCGGAGCCTATACGATGTAAGCACACATTCAAATCTTACCTTGTTAGAATATTAGTGTAGATTAGGGTTGCCAACCGTCCTGTTTTACCACGATATGTTCAAGTTTTTGCCCTGAGTTTTTATAACGCTTTGATAAAGTCATGTATTTTAAAATTGGGGAGCCATTTTCACAATTTTTCTTTCTAATTTAATTTCATTAAAATACTTTGATGAAAAAATATGATTATTTCATGTACTTCATTTAACCTATTTTAGTACATATTAATTTAACTGTTGCAATTCCATTACTGCGTCCTGTTTTAAAACTAAATTGTCCCGAATGGTTCAACTTCAAATCCTAGTTTTTTTTTTTGTGGTTGGCAACCCTAGTGTTGATACTTACCAGTGGCGTGAGGATCCTATATCTCCATTCTTATCGGCTTCATTCACCACTCGCCTTTTGAAGACCCTTATCCTAATCCCTACCTATTATACAGGCTAGAGCTTTCCTATGAAGGACAACCAGCCTTCGCCACTGATACTTACGTGTCCAGCTTCATCTCCTCCGCGATAGATGTAGATGGCGCCAGCTTCATATTCGTCCCTGTAGGGCTCCGCGGGCGCGCCCACGACCAGCTCGGAGTACCGGTCCCCGGTGAAGTCCACCATGTGCAGCGAAGCCCCAAACATGTTCTGCCCCCGCCTACTCTTGATTAACAGTTTCATCTTGGGCCTTCTGGAACTTGTGAGGGCTTTAAGAGAGTGATTCACTAAATGCAAGAAGCCGACCTGAAAAAGTAATCATAGTGTATACTACGCCGAAGACTAGCGACAGTTCTATAAGAGCGTTTTCACATTACGCGATACGTATCGCTTATCGCGCCGATAATAATTACCATATACATTAAAAAAAGACTTGTAATATATGATTTAATATGACAAAGTACCTGGGAAACAGAGCAAACTCTTAAATGAAAATAAATATTAAAATCACAAAAATATTTATCTGACCGGGATTCGAACCCACCACATTCCGAATTTTCGATCAAAGCAATAATTATGCACGCGCATAACAAACTGTCAATCGGACTGACATAATAGAGTCGAAAATATTGATGTATTGTTGCACGACGAAAGAAAAATCACACATAATGTATAGCTTAAAAACAAAAAATTTAAACCGACTTCCAAAGTAAAAATGCACAAAAAAGTATGAAATAAAACTTATTATCTAAATAATTCCCCTTTTAAATTCAATTCACTATCTAAATAAGCGGCAGCTAAAATATTATAGGATCTTTCAAATAACTCTGTATCGCTACCTTCTACCTCTAATCTGGGCGTGAACTCGAATCAACCACGCAAGCCTCTTGAATGTTTTAACTGCGGGGGTAATCATAAAAGATTTCAATGTACTATTAAGTGCGAATTTTGTGGTAAAAGGGGGCATTCTAAAACAAAAACCTCTTTGTCCGCGGAGATTCCATGTTGCGGGTAGCTTGATTTAATAAATAAATGCGCATTTTATTGTTTCGGGCGGCTCAAATTACACCTGGCTGGGCTGTGACGCGAGACGACTGACCTGAACTCTAGCGCATCGCGCGTTGACTGATATAATTGCTAAGTCTACAAAATGTGTTCCCTACATAACGTTATGAATACCTATTTTTTTTTTTTTTTATTTTTTTTTTTTAGTGGGAGTTCTTTCCAAATGGAAAATATCACCCCCATGGTACAATCAGACAGACAACACACAGAACATAACATAATTTATCAAAAACATAAACTATCAATGATCTAACGTCGACCAACACAACACTTAAATACTTTATAAAGAGCTTTAGCAGCTGTAGAATAGGGGCATGATAAAATCGAGTTACAAAAACCAACCTCACTATTAAAATTTAACAGATAAAATAACTCCTGTCTCTCAGCCTCGGCCCGAACACACTCCATCAACACGTGATACACGTCCTCCACCACGTCACACGCCACACAGTTAGGACTGGGCGTCTTGTCCATAAGGAAACCGAAAGCGTTCAATGGAATGTGTCCAGATCTTAACCTAAAGGCAATATTGACCTCATCTCGACTTAATTTTATGTCCTCGAACCAAGGAGATCTGCACATCGAATCTGCAATCTGGTACGACTATCCAGCACGTATGCTGGATAGTCGTACCAGATTCCCTTGGTTCGAGACCTTTCATCAAAATATTCACTCCATAGATCATTACACATTGACCTGACTACATGTATAACTCAACACAGTCAATCTCGAACGGTCTAAGTGAGAGGAACTAAACAGTGAACCGTATTAATTTTTGAAGTGATAATTGTGAAGTAATAATTTAGTGCATTAGCATTTAAAATGTTATAAATCGTAAAGTTTCTAATTTCATAACTTTTAGCCATATTTAGATTCGAGTTTAATAAAGTTGTTGTCACGAGTTGTGCGACACTTATTTTATTTTTTTTATACTATTTGCTTATAATGTAGGTATATACAAGATTGTCTCGTTTAAAGTATAAGATATACCTGTCTGTCATTATTGGCGAAATATCAGATATCGGATTGGATAATGCGAAAATGCACGTATGAGGACGACATAAGAACGTAATCCGATAAGCGATATCGTATCGCGTAATGTGAAAACGCTTTATTAATATTCAACTTACATAACCCATGCGTGTGTTGTCCTCCCAGGCATTGGCGTAAATTTTCCCTTTATTCGAAAAAAATACTCCTGATGCCATTGCCGACCCTAAAATTATGCAACTAGATATTAAAATGTTGTGGTAAAAAACACTTTAACTGAATTTTACTGTTTTAAAAATGAATGCATTATATCAGCCAAGTAGATACAAAGTTGAACTTACCTATGTAGCAACCGCCTTCTATTGCCTTACTCTTCTCCAGATTTAAGTTAGCCCTGACCAGCGGATCCCCGGGACTCGACACACGTGTGTACATGAAGGAGCCCATGTTTCCAGTCGGTTTCGATATCAACAATGTGTCATTCTCCTCGTCCACCAACGCACTCCAACCGAGAGAGCTGCCTATGGCTGAAAACGTGGATACACCGTACAGGTAAGATACACCGCAACGGAGGCACAGATCAAAGAAAGAGGAACAGATAAACAGCTACATAGCTTTCGATTTGATTGCACTACTACAAGCATACGAGTGTCTACGATTGTGTTGGAAAATCGAGGGTCGTTGAAGGGGACGTCAAAATTTTCAAATTTGGATAGTTCTATGAAAGCTGTTTCTCTGTACGTAAGTATATTTTTTATACTCTGTGACGGATGCGCGCGGGGCCTGCGCGTGCGCCTTAGGGGCTTCCCACACGCACCACGCCCGCCGATGCGACAAAATGTGGTCAAGCTGTTACCTGCGAATAGTGTCGCTGCGGCTTCATGTGGTTGCGTTGTGGTTTCGATGTGGTTCACACGTGACCACAGCTTGACCACCTTTCGTCGCATCGTCTATGAAGTATACACGTTTAATTAACTGACTTCCAAAAAAAGGAGGCGGTTATACGTTCAGTTCTGTATGTATTTTTTGTATCTTCAGCGATGATTCTGCCGTCTGTTGATCGATTTTCAAAATTATTGTTTTTATGTAAAGGTTATACTTCGAAGTTGGTCGCTTTTTCACAAAGTTGTGACCTGATGATGGGATTCATCGAATCATCGAAGGAACTCCTCAAAATTTATATGGACACATATAGTGATTTCGACTATTTCTGAAGTAACCTAACCATATGCTAGCAAAAAGTAAGATTCTGCACCAAATTTTTAAGTCGGTTCCACCCAACTTGAACGTGTGTTCTATTTTAAATATTGTTTTATCAGGATGTTGCTCGGACTGGTACCGACTTCAAAATTATGAAGATTGAGTAAATAAATAGGTAAAATTTCAGCCAAATTTAAAAGGGGAATTATTTAGAAAATAAGTTTTATTTCATACTTTTTTGTGCATTTTTACTTTGGAAGTCTGTTTAATGTTGGATAATCTGGTTGAAATTTCAGGTCACATATTATACATATTTTTGCAAGGAGAATCGATAACTGATCTGTTTTCAAAACAAAAATAGATATTCAAAGAAGCTCCTTGAATATCTATTTCTGTTTTGAAGACACCCTATTAAATAAATTAAAAAAAAAATACCTTTAGTTTCTAGTGGATTTGTAACTGCCGATGGACCGTCTGTGTCGCTTTGAATGAAACACCTTCCGATTGCAGGATATTTCGTCGATTTTGTTTTTGTTTTAACATTAACATTTTCCCATTTTATAGTGAATAACGGCGCACATGCCTGCAAACAGTTGAGGATCAATTATACGTGTTCTGCAAAAAGAAATCGATGTTACCGCAGCGCCTTAGCTAATTTTGGTAGTGCTAAAATCAGTTGGCACGAAAAATAACAAATAAATTAAGTCACTTCATAAAGACAATGACAACTTTGATCCCTCCCTCCAATAGCCATGTGGCATACGGCACCCTTTAAGAAAATGATGTAGGTATATAAACTATTGCACATAATAACCTTACCAAGAGCATGTCAGGACATGGGTTCCGAAATTAACACCCCGCAATATGTTCTCTTTAAATTACATCGAAAGTTATTGTTCGATTTCGCTTAAAATCAATTTCCTAAAGAGTTTTAGAGCAAATGACATATCAGCATGGAAACTAACATGTTTTTTATCTCTTATAGTCTAGAAATGCCAAAGGCAGGCACCATCTTACAAATCTCTTTGGGAACCGATTACTCGAAAATGGTTGACTTTGTAAAAAAAAGTCATGTATGAAATCTTGCCTTTATTTAAAAAAACCTATGACGTTACACACGATGGTGATTAAAAATATTTTTTCCATAATATGGTGATCCCTAAAATATAAAATTATTATTATTTTATGACGCTAAAACCGAAATCTATACACAATCTATACACAATCTATAACCACACCAAATTTCATCTATGTATATTATTCACAATTACAGAACATAGAGGGGTGGACGGACAGACAGACAGATAGACAGACGGATGGACAGAGCGAAACAATAAGGGTTCCTTGAGTACTTTGGAACCCCTAAAAAGATATGTACGGGAATTGCTGTAGTTATTCTTATGAGGACTCGAAGCACACTAAGATTTTCACTTCGCAGATTGAGATACTCACAAGCACATAGTCCGGGGTCGCCGCCACTGTGGCTCCGAGTAAGAAGTGTTGGTTTGGGCTAACCTCTGAAAGCAAACGATACTACTGTTATAGGCTTTTTTTTATTATGAAACTAGGGGCAAAACGAGCAAACGAAAACTGATGGAAAGCGAATACCGTCGCCCATCGACACCCGCAATATAAGAGGAGTTGCTAGTGCGTTGACGGCATTTTAGGAGGGTTATACGCTCCCTTTCTGAAGGTCCGCAGAAATCTTTATAAACGAGTAGGTACCTTTAAAAGCGCACCGGAACACCGGATTTTGTATGGAGTTTTCGCATGACCTGCGATGTTTCACCACAGAGTAGAAAATATATTCTTACGCACAGAGAAACAGCTGTCATAGAACAATCCAAATCGATACAAATAAAAAAAAAATACATCCCATTTAACGGCCCACAATTTTTCCACATGTGGATACACCGTTTGCTTGTAATAGTACAATCAAATCGAAAGCTAACTATGTAGCTGTTTATCAGCTCCTCTTTCTTTGTAGTTTCACCGCCTGCGCTACGGCACGAAATCCATACAAATCCCAGTGCAGCGACGCCGCGGGAGCAGCGCGTGCGTGAGTAAGCCGTAAGCGCCGTAAGTAAGCGTACTTACGAGTCCACAAGAGCCCTACCATCTGAGGCTTTGTACTGTTTTCCCAAGAGGCTGTTATTCGGTGTATTAATTAATTATTTAGTACCTGGGTAGCTGTGGTGAGTTCTGATATTGAATGAATTTGAAAAATAAAAAGAATAAAAAAAATATTTGTCTGACCGAGATTCGAACCCACCATATTCCGAACCAGCATTAACTGCGCGCGACTTCGCCCGCGTGAAATTAGATTTTAAACTTTCATCACCATTTTTACCCACTTGGGGCTGAATTTTAGAAAATCCTTTCTTGGTGAATGCCTACGTCATATGAGAAATACGTGTACAAAATTTCAAATTTAAGCCTTAAGGGTTTGACCTGTGCGTTGATACATCAGTCAATGATACGACAATTTTTGACAACCTCTGTGGCTGAGTGGTTCAGCGCGTTGGTGCTCAAGCCGGGGTTCGCGGGTTTGACAACCTCTGTGGCTGAGTGGTTCAGCGCGTTGGTGCTCAAGCCGGGGGTCGCGGGTTTGACAACCTCTGTGGCTGAGTGGTTCAGCGCGTTGGTGCTCAAGCCGGGGGTCGCGGGTTTGACAACCTCTGTGGCTGAGTGGTTCAGCGTGTTGGTGCTCAAGCCGGGGGTCGCGGGTTTGATAACCTCTGTGGCTGAGTGGTTCAGCACGTTGGAGCTTAAGCCGGGGGTCGCGGGTTTGACAACCTCTGTGGCTGAGTGGTTCAGCGCGTTGGTGCTCAAGCTGGGGGTCGCGGGTTTGACAACCTCTGTGTCTGAGTGGTTCAGCGCGTTGGTGCTCAAGCCGGGGGTCGCGGGTTTGACAACCTCTGTGGCTGAGTGGTTCAGCGCGTTGGTGCTAAGCCGGGGGTCGCGGGTTTGACAACCTCTGTGGCTGAGTGGTTCAGCGCGTTGGTGCTCAAGCCGGGGGTCGCGGGTTTGACAACCTCTGTGGCTGAGTGGTTCAGCGCGTTGGTGCTCAAGCCGGGGGTCGCGGGTTTGACAGCCTCTGTGGCTGAGTGGTTCAGCGCGTTGGTGCTCAAGCCGGGGGTCGCGGGTTTGACAACCTCTGTGGCTGAGTGGTTCAGCGCGTTGGTGCTCAAGCCGGGGGTCGCGAGTTTGACACCCTCTGTGGCTGAGTGGTTCAGCGCGTTGGTGCTCAAGCCGGGGGTCGCGAGTTTGACAACCTCTGTGGCTGAGTGGTTCAGCGCGTTGGTGCTCAAGCCGGGGGTCGCGGGTTTGACAACCTCTGTGGCTGAATGGTTCAGCGCGTTGGTGCTCAAGCCGGGGGTCGCGGGTTTGACAACCTCTGTGGCTGAGTGGTTCAGCGCGTTGGTGCTCAAGCCGGGGGTCGCGGGTTTAACAACCTCTGTGGCTGAGTGGTTCAGCGCGTTGGTGCTCAAGCCGGGGATCGCGGGTTTGACAACCTCTGTGGCTGAGTGGTTCAGCGCGTTGGTGCTCAAGCCGGGGGTCGCGGGTTTGACAACCTCTGTGGCTGAGTGATTCAGCGCGTTGGTGCTCAAGCCGGGGGTCGCGGGTTTGAATCCCGCCGAAGAAACAAAAAGTTTCTCCGTGTTCCTGGGTCATGGATGTGTATAATATAATAAAAATCTTAAATATATGTATAGTACAAAAGTATTAAATATACTTCCCGTTTTCTGGTACCTGTAACACAATTTCTTCTGATACTTAGCACGGGGCCAGAATGACGTGGTGTGAAGCATCCATAGATATTTATTTTTTATTATTTATAATGCTTTTGCCTTTTATATATATAGATTAAATACAGTTTAATATGCTTTTTTGAACAAAGAAAAAAAGCATATCAAACTGCCAGTCGGACAATGTTTCAACGTTGCTTGACGAAAGAAAAAATCATGTAGCTTAAAAATGCGCAGTTTCCCAGGGATAAGATCTAGGTAGATCAATTAATCTTTCCCAAAATTCCCTGCATACTAAATTTGATGATAATAGTTGCAGCCGATTTCGAGAAACCGATTATATAAATACAAGATTGTCTCGTTTACAGTGTAAGATTTAAAAGTAACATGATTATTTGCCTAAAATTTCTGGACCAACAAAATAGTTTCGATAATTGCGGGTAACAAAACTTACTTAAATTATCCTTATAACTTTATGAGTTTTGCTAAACATACATATTATCATACAGGTGTGTGTCCTCACAATATTATAGTGAATGTTTGTTTTTGGACTGAAAACTCCTTCAGAGTAAAATTAGCCGGCCACGCACGAGCAGGATCGCATATCTTTCCAAGGCATACTTTTAGGCTACGTTCCCACGAGTATTTTTCTGTAGTGTGACTGTGCGCTAATACAATAGAGCTGAAAATCGTGTAGAGTTCGATTTTCTATTGTATTAGCGCAGAGTTATATATTATATTGTATTAGTTATTTTTAGTTATATTATTATATGTATAATAATATAATAATATTTTTAGTTATATTATTATATGTTATATTAGTTATTATATGTTATATTGTATTAGCGCATAGTTATAGTGCCGGTTTTTCTGTCGCGACGAGGGCGTACGAGGGCTTATGAAGACTTCACATTTACCGCGTGTGAATGTGAACAAAACACGTCATGTTTTTGAAATGAAACTTAATATGTAGTCGCGTTGAGAGAAGCGTCGCGTCTAGGCTCAACACGAGCGTCACGTTTTTTTGGATTTCAAATGATAAATGAAGTTTCACTTCTGCCACGTGTACTCTGCTAACAGTGAGCCTAGCAGACATTTGACAACGGCGTAAACGTAATGGAATGAAACTTTTATGGGTGCTGTCATGATTTTAACAGATTTTCATACAATTATCATTCGATAACGTCACGTTTACGCCGATGTCGAATGTTCCTGCTAGGCCCGCTGGTCATTAGTTTTTTTTATAAATAAAAGTGAAAGAAGGTGTATTTCAATTTTCAAACTCACCCCTACTGAATTCGCCCCAGATATTTTTCATATTTTTTGAGTGGAGTATATTATTACATGACTTTTTCCTGTCATAAGGCCATATAGGGCAAGACTCCACACTTCCATCTAGATCGACCCGCGGTGTTCCAACAACTAAAAAAAAAAATTTTTCACAAGGCTACTGATTCAGTAAAAAAAATGGTTGTCTGTTATGTCGGTTTACGAACGATAATTTTACGTGGTAACGTCATCACAAGCCGCACGCTTGGGCCGATCGTGCCTCTCTATCGCTTGTTCCGCGCTCTCGCTTACACGCTCAGCTCAGACAGCGTTCATCGATTTATAAGATGTAATCACGTAAAAAAATTGCAATTAAAATTCAGTAAATCCACTGAATTGGTACGTTTTTCTTGTACTAATACTTTGCTATTAGTAGAAACTATTAATTAGCAATAACTGTGGGAGCACACGATTCGGCACGAATGGGGCGGCTCGACCGGATTAATACCACGACCTCACAGAAAACCGGGATGAAATAACGCTTGCGTTGTGTTTCGCCGAGTGAGTGAGGTTACCGGAGGCCCAAGGGGATTGGGATTAGATTAGGGATTTTATGGACCAGAAACGCAAGTCGCAGCACCAGAGCAGTTACAAGTATAACTCCTCTAGTGCTGCGAGTGTCCATGGGCGGCGGTAATCGCTTACCATCAGGTGATCCGGCTGCTCGTTTCCTGGTTCATTTCATCCCAAAATATCAACATCAATGTTTTTTGTACTAAAACTTGGTACATACAGTCTTGCAGTTGGCCTTACTCTTTCTGCAAACGCTTCAGTTCACACCGAGACGCGACGCGATTTAAGACGATTCAAATCGAACTTTATTCACTACTCTACACAATTTCAGAGTTCGAATTTCTAGGTGTAACGGGCTGCGTAGCGCGGTCCCGCTCTTGCAATGAAAAGTGTACCTATCATCTTCTTGTAATACGTGTATGTTCAATTTTGAAACGCTATCTAAGGCCGCTGCCTCGAATTTCGCAGTGAGGCGCTTGTCAGATATGCACACCTGTAAAGCGGCGACTATGGCGCGCGTAATCTCGTCACGGTGTGAGCTAACCCTAACATCGGTCCACTACTTACATAACTTTTGTTGACTCTTTTGATAGGCCAACGCAAAGCCGAAGTCGGAGCCCTTCGCACCTTCGTACTGAATACGAGAAGGGACATGGAACTCTCCGCTTATGAGCACGCAGAACGCTGCTAACCAAAGGACGAACATTCCTGAAAACACACATTTTATTTCATCTAGGGCAGGGATGGCGAACCTTTATGTATTAACATTATCATTGGAACAACGGGGCATTTTTGCTTAAAATGTTTAATGAGTTCATAGACGTAATATAAAATTTTTCATTTAATTATTCTTTGTGATTTAGTATATAAAGATTTTGCGCCCTGGGCCAATTAAATAATTTGCCGCCCATTAAGCAGTGACGGAATATCAACTATCAAACATTTTTATTTTCGGAAAATTACGTAAAATTCAAAATCCTTAAGCCGAACGTCAATACTATTAAATTTAATATGTTAGTGCGAGCGAGCAAAATTTGTTTTCTGTTTTACTTGTTTAAACTTTATACCCTGAAAGACCTGTGTACTTCGGAAAAATACAATTATATCAATAACCTATAACTGAACGTCAGTACTAAATATTATAATATGCTCTTTAAATCTGTTCAAACAAAACACTGAACTATGAAAAAATGCCGTTAAATCATAATATTATGTTCTTTATGTTACTTAGGTACCTTAGGTACTTTAATCTAATAAAAAGTAATATATAATTAGAACTTACAGAAAGTGCAGGTTTCACTAGCATCTAAACTGTTAAAAGCGAGCAAGCGAAGCGAGCTAGCAAAACTTTTGCCTATTTAACAGGTTAAATATGTTCAAAATTAAACCCTAAAAGACTGTGAAAATATGATCATTTTGTAATTTAATTCAAAGTAAAATTAGTGTCACTTCTGTTGTTGCAAAATAGAGACAAATAACATATAATGTTAGGTTTGTCATATACGAGTAATATCTATTTCATACTTATTTCGTACTACATAATTACAAAATTTCGTGATCAGTGACGTGCCCAAAATATTGTGCCGTAAGTTCGCCATCCCTGAGCTAGGGTAATTTTTTTTTTTTTACAAAAAAAATAAAAATCGATTTCAAAATAAAAATGTACGCATTGGACGAACCTCTGGTTTTAGATGCTTTTTTATAACAGTATTTGTATTTGTTAAGTAAAGATTTAAAAAAAATAAAGATAGAAACAAAAACTTATACGGCCCATTACTGGAACGATAGTTCAATTAAGTGAGGCTCAAGTATGTGACTTGATCCTATTATATGCTGTCCTTGTCATTTCAGCTAGCAAAGGCAGCGACAGCCTATGAATAGGCGGGCTCTTAATTTTGATCCCACAAAACAAAAACATTAAATGAAAGAAAGCCAAGTATTTCCTACGCAAAAAGTTATGAGATGTAGATACCAAGTCCAAGATAGTCCATTTAATTTGTTACTCATAAAAATTTTGTAACCGTATGTGGAAAATTTTACTTTTAACATTTATTATATAGTTAGTGACTTGGCAATGAGCACTTTAATAAATAATATAAATCAATATAATGGCTCAAAACTAGTGCAAACATCTTACTTCATATTACTTATGAACTTGTATTCATACATTTTGTTCCTGTTAATTTGTAAAATTAAAAATTCTAAAATCATTTTTTTTTTTCAGAAATTTTACTTTTTCTATATTTTCCCTTTATATGTAGCTAATACCGTAGCCTGAAAGCAAATTAGAAATTTCTAAGTCTGCTAGAAGTATGCTCTGAATTATGCTTACTCTCCCTACCTCCATAGGGTAAGGAGGACCTCCATAGATCCATATATTCCTAAATCGCATTTTTTGCCGCTTAATTTCTACTAAACTATACACACGATTTTGTATGAAATATAAAACATTAGCTTGTGCCGCCAAAGACTTCTCCGTGACAAAAATTCAAACCGAAAAAAATAAAGCTAGTTTATTACAAACGAAAATATGGGCGGCACAAAAAAGCCGCGAAATGCTTCGAGAAAGATAGTTACGGCCGCTAAATACTTGGCCACTTGACGATAGCGCTGGCCGCGCTATCGTCAAGTGGCCAAGTATTCAGCCGTTAGTCTGTTGACTATTCGACAAACTGAGAATGGTGACAAATAGAGATACTGGTCTTCAAAACTATGGGATTCGGAATCCATTAAAAATATATATTATATATATATATATATATATATATATATATATATATATATATATATATATATATATATATATATATATATATATATATATATATATATATATATATATAATATATTTATAAACAGTAAATATTAATTTAAAAACCTTAAATAAATATGATTTAGGTATTCTAAATACTTTAAAGAATTGGAAATTAATTAAATTAATTGTTAAAATAAATTTTCAATAAGTTCGACGATTGTCAAAGTGAAATTTAGTACTGGGAATTGGCAGATTACTAAATAGTTGGAATTGGCATAGATTATAGATAGATAGATTTTACCTTTGTGGAAGGACATATTACGGAATTTGCGCGAACGAATTTGTCTGAAACCCAGTCGTAATTAACTTACACTTTCATTTTACTTTTATTGAATTATAAATGAATCGACTCGATATCGTAAGCTGATTTTTGGAGTTTAGAGCGATCAAAACGGGTTTGACGTTGGTTTGACGTTTATGACAATACTATTTTGTAGTGGTAACATACCTATCGGGACTGGATCGCAACTGTATTAATGCAGGATTTTATTAGCAGAATCTACCGAAGGTGGTATCAGTAAAAAAGAGAGGAACTATCCTCGCGTTAAAAAATCGGCTCAAAATAACGAAACACACTTTTATTACTTACGTGCCATTTTGACACCACCCCACATCACGTACTGAAGCTGATATCACCAGCATTTCATGACGAATGTTATCCTGTTTCATGCATGTTTTCCTTAAAATGATAAATGAGTAACTTCGTTACAAGACGTAAATCATATAAAATATAAATGGGTTTTTCCCATTAAATTATTCAAATTATTTATTTGATATATTCGCTATTTTATGCAAAAATACTAGCGCATAGCTCGGTCGCGCGTCGCGATCGCATAGATCGCGAAGGCTACCTTATTACCATCATTACCATCATTACCATCATTACCATCATTACCATCATTACCATCATTACCATCATTACCATCATTACCATCTTAGATGGCAGCACCCAGCTGTCAATCTTTCGGTTAAAATTAGGGTGTTATTCGTTATTTTAGTACAGACAAAATACAAAGGTCATTCCCGTAAGGGTGTACCTGACAGGTTGTATTGCTAGCATGAGAATAGGCAACTTGCTATAAATTCATACTAGTATTATTTTAAACTAGCTGGTGTCCGCAACTTCGTTTGCCTGGAACTAATGGAGACGGAAACATATTTTTAAAACGGTACCCCAAGACAAGAGTAGCCTAAGTTACTCCTTATAATATCAGCTATCTGCCAGTGAAAGTCCGGTGAAAATCAGTTCATCCGTTTCAGAGATTAACCGCAACAAACAGACAGACAGCCAGACAGACGGAGAGACAAACAAAGTTTAAAAAGAAATGTGTTGTTGCCGTCACTTAAGAGGCGTATACAGAGTGTATTTTATCCGAATGAAATTTTTTATAAAATATAAATGCAATGATTGAATCTAAAATTCAAATTGCATGACTGCAATTTTTCGCAATTTGCAGTAAAATAACATGATTAGCGGATTCCTGACAACTCGCACTACGCATAGACACTATTCACACTGCCGTACAACGCGCCGGCATTAAAGGTCACGAGCCCCCTGCGAAGCAGTACCGCGCGGCTATGAATACAATTTAATTATTTTATAGGAGAATCTGGTCAAAACTTAAGGTTACATTATATTTGTTATATATTTTTGGAACGGGAATAGAATAAGTAGGTACTGATTACGCTCCTTGAAGATGTTTTTTTGTTTTGAAAACACCGGTATACTATAATATTAAGCATTTAGTGCAAAGATGTTAATTTGAAGTTACAAACAGGCAAACATTTTATTTATTTGTATAGATTCCCTAACAGTGCGTTAATTTGATGTTTACTCATCACCGCAAACTACAAATAATCACGGTAATATTGCCAATTTTCCTCAAACTATTCAGAATATGTACACCAGATGTTAACCAATCAGCTTTATATATTGCACTCATAGTCGTTTTAAATCACCAGTCACGTCTTAAGTTACACCTTGTTCAGTGATAGTGCCTGAAAAACAATGATAAAAGGTAAATTGAATTTTCCACTGAATACAGATTCTGAATATCCTACTACACATACCTTCCACATATACCTTCCACACATACCTTCCACACATACCTTCCACATACCTTCACATTTATAATAGTATAAATGTGAAGGTTTGTAGGAGTGAAAGTTTGAGGTTGGATGTTTGTGACTCTTTCACGCAAAACCTGGTGAACGGATTTTGATGAAATGTGGTATGGTAGTAGTTTAGCCTCTGTTATTTTATCTACATTTTATCCCCAAAAAGTACAGTGATCCAGTGGGATACTGTATTTACGCGGGTGGAGCCGTGGGCAAAAGCTGTTAGTAATATTGAAGACCTCTTTGGCTCAATGGTGTAGCAGCAACGCGCTCACGTTCCTGATCAAGCCCGATGCCGCGTGTTCGAATCCCGCCAAAGGAACAAAAAAGTTTTATGTTTTTGGGTCATGTATGAGTCTTAAATATACGTATTATAAGTACAATTACAATCTTAAATATAATAATATTTACAGGACAGTCATAGATTTATAACGCGTATTTATTCCATCAGTGTATGAGATACTATACTCATAGAATAAATACGTGTTATAAATACCAGCGCGGGTACCAGACAAAGGTAATATACTAATATTACCTGTACTGTGTCTGGTACCCGTAACACAAGTTTTTCGAGAACTTAGCACGGGGCCAGATTGTCGTGGTGTAAAAAGCGTCCATAGATATTGTATTGCTTGAGGAAAAATAAATCCTTTATTTGTGGCACCCACACGTCAAGCTATTGGTTTAAAACGTTTGAGTTAATGGTGTAAAACTGTTTATGGCATAGACGTATATATTATAGACGAGGCATAAACTGTCCCCACTTAAATGACCCCACTTTGGTGTTGTTTAGGGGCCATTTCGACAATTGAGGTATGGTGAAATCAGGATGTTTACTTTCTTTCTGAAGATTTTTTCTGTCAAATGTACGTCATAGCCCATCCTTAGTTTTGAAATCATTGGTTTATGGTAGTTTTTTTGCTCCTGGCCGATGCTACGACACTAACATTATTTCGATTATTTCTATGATTATATGGACATTTTCGATGTCGGTTCTGTGTATATTAAACGAAATCGACGAAACCAAAATTGCACGTAATTAGCACAGTATCTGCACAGTGAATACTATCCACAATTTCAGCCGCCTGGCAAGCATTAGCCTTTATATAAAAAAAACTGTAAAATGTACCGAATTTTCACTTTGTTCACATAATTTTTTTACAACCTGTAACAATAAAATAAATAATAAAAAAAACAGCAAACAATTTTTTTTTAGAGATATTGTCACCTTTACAACGAGCATACATTTGAAATTGTTCGATCGATACTTTATGAGCTATCGATCACTTATCTAGCCATCTAAAAATAATTGTATTCTTTTTCCCCAGACTATTATTATTAAATAACAATAACAGCCAGTCCATAGTCCAGTGGCTTAGTGCATGGTTGTCGAACGTTGGAACAACAAAAAATGTTGCTTCAAAGTTTGGATAGGACAATGCAGGCTGATCACCTGATTGTCTGGCAAGAAAGATGATCCATGCGTTGGATGGGCATGTAAAAAGTCGGACATGCGCCTGATCTCTCGCCAGTCGTGTCGGTTATTCGTCCCACTGGGTTTCGAGAGTAAAGGTAGAGAGAGTGCTCTTGTGTACTGCGCACACATTTGAGCACTATGAAATAACTCCTGCGTAGCTGCGTAGGTTCAATGAAACCGGCCACCGTCACTGAAACCGGCGTGGGGAGCTAAAATTATTATTAAATTTCGTGTAGCAGTATTTTTAGCGTACACCCCGATACACCTTCTAATCCGCATTCTATTTTCAGTTGGAGTACTTTCAGTGGTGTGGGTTCTGTTGCCGATGATGACAAATGGATTTTTTCACGAGAAATCTGCTGATATATACAATATCCCGCTTCCGGAATCTTCGCTTTTCGGCTACAGTCTCGAGTATATGCCGTCACATAAAAGGTACTTCCTAATCGGAGGCGTCATCATTGACTCCTCCTAGGTCCAGCGGCTTATAGGTTGGCTTTCGACTCCGGAGGTCATGGGTTCGCTCCCTTGAAACAACATTATGTTGTTTTCAAGTATGTTTAGGACAACGCAGGCGGATCATCATGTCTGACAAGAATGGCGATCCATGCGTCGGATGGACATGTTAAAAGCCCGTCCTGCGTCTATTCGCTCGCCAGTCATATGATTTACAAAAAGTAAAAAAAGTGTAATTTATCTTCAAAACGAATATTTAATTGAAGTGAATAAGATTGTCAGTAACATGATGTCTACTGATGTTGCTTACACACGTACAGATTTGGTCTGGAGCGGACCGTTGTGCCAGCACGACACTGGTGTGCTTGATTTTCAGCTTAATTGTATTCGAACAGAGTTCTATTTACAGTGCATTCCGATTTTTGTGTAGTGTTCCAAATGTTAAAAATATTTCTCCCCAAACTTAAATAAACTAATAAATAAAAATAAAAAATCTTCTGTAATGTTCTGTAATATTCTGTCCTTTTTAAATTAAAATATACATCGAAAAGTTTATTTTCTACAGGTTGACTTTTCAAATCGCTTAGTTGATTAATTTATTAATTAATTAATAACGAACAGTTCAATAGCTTAATTTAATTAAACAGAAGAAAATACAACATTCCCTAAAATAACCATAAAGGAAGCCGGCTTGCATGCACGCCTTTTACCTTGAACGTACCTATCATTGCTAAGATCCTATTTTATTTGTCGTCTATTTCGACGACACAAAAATGATTTTTATATTAATTTGAATTTTTATTAAAAATAACAGCAATTTTCATAACACGTGAGCGTTAAATCGCTCTAATCGCTATAACCTCGAGGATTTTTTCCCAAATTTTAGGGAGAAACTCATAAACTAGGCTACCAAATTCGTGGTTAGCCCGGACCAAATCCTTACGTGAGTTAATGCTTTAAAACAGTTACGTACTTCTTAGTTCTTACGTTTTGGAAATCACATTATTGTAGTACCTACCGCGCTAGCAGCAATGCGTTGTTTTTGGGAAACTTCAGAGGATAACTATATATATATTTATTTAAATACCAGACTAAGTAGTGAATTATATAGCCCATATTACCCGGGCTATTATTACAAATCTTTCACCTCATTCATTAAAATCGGATCAGTAGTTTAAGCGCTACGATGGAACAAACAAACGTACATACTGTAAAATCCTTACCATTAATTTTGGATTCGCCGTAGTCGGGTAAAAATGGCTAATTATTATGACAGAGTGTTTTTTTTTTCAAGTAGCAATTTTATTTTGTTGTAGCCTGATAGTAGGTGCTCCAAATAAGGACCTATTGGGGAGGATCTTTGAAATCGACTTGAAAAATAAAAATATTAGTGAACTCAATATTATATCAGGTAAGAAATTAAAAAATCTAACTACCCTGGAGGATGGAACCAGCTACTTAGAACATTTTTCTCAATTGTTTACTATTAAGCTGATTTTTTTTGAGTAGGTAGCTCAATTTGATGTTACAAAATTAATCTTCTTTTAAATAATAAAAATGGATTGCACTTCCAATGTCTCGTTATAACTCGAGAACGGCTAGACCGATTTGGCAAATTTAGGTCCTGAAATAATTGTGGACGTTTAGGGAATGTTCAAACGGTGAGAAATATCGGAAAATTTGCGGGGAAAATACTAAAACGACGATTTAATGTTGAAATACTGCAGTCGATTTGTCTCTTGACTGTCAGTGTCAACACAAAGGTGCGTTTAGTTGTAGTTATTTATTCCAGGTGGATATTCCAGGTGGATATTCCAGGTGGATATTCCAGGTGGATATTCCAGGTGGATATTCCAGGTGGTCTAAAAGGCCACATTGGGTGTTTCATATATTTTCTTTAACTCAAAATCTGAGAAAATTGATGTTTTATAATATGATGAAAACAGATGAATCATGTCAGTCATTTACCATTTCACGATTTTTGTATTGAAAAAAATATATGAAACATAATATGAAACACCTAAAGTGGCTTTTTTGGCCCCCCAGTTCATTATGTGATGTGTGCGAGTTTTTCAGTCAGTCAAGTCACTACTCGAGTTAAGTTATTTTTAAGTTTATTGTCTTTATATACTTTCAAAATTAAAACTAATTTACAATTATATTCTTAATTACGATTACTAGTGGATATAACAATCAGTATAACGTTCCTAAGTGAGAGGTTTTCAACTGAGGTCTACTCTTAAGACTACGGCTTATAACTATGAGAGGGGAATGGTCGCGGGATGCGAGTCCCGGCGACTGCTGCGGCTGCACCAGGGGCGGCGGAGGCGGCTGCTGTGTTCACATAAGGCGTCGGATGGTAACGTCCCATGAATCGCTAGCGGCGAAGGGGCGTCTGTGTGCAATTTTGATCATCATGTCTGACAAAAATAATGATCCACGCGTCGGATGGACATGTTAATGCAAAGGGCATTTTCAAAAAAAATGCAAAGCCGAGTTTTTGGGAATCTTCAGAGGATAACTATATTTTTTAAAGTCCTGATGGGATCGCATCAGTCGGCCGGATTGACTAACGGCCAAAATTAATAACGTATCTAAAATCGTAGATTGACTTCAATCTTAAATTCTCAAACAAAAGTTGACGAAAATTGACGTGAAGTCAATCAAAGGATCGTTGAAATGTATTGAAATCTTGATCTCAGACAGCTAAAAAGAGATTAAGATTATAATTTCGGGCGTAAAGCGATTCGTTGCAGTGTTTCCAGCTCTGTTCTTGCGAAACTACTAATCTCGCTTCGATTTCTACTAAAAACTACTAAAAGAATACTGAAAACTATCAAAAAAGCTACTAAACTTAGGAATTTCTAAAGCCTTAAAAAAACCACTGCATTTTAGGTTTTGTTATAAAATTTGGGGGCGGTGCGTAACACGCGTAACACGCGTCCGATACGCGCGGCGCAGATCTCCGGCAATCACAGTCGGCTCCTCTGATAGGAGCTTCTGGATGCCGGAGATATCTGGGCGCGGGTCCGAGCTAGGGCCTGGGGAGCCCCAGATTTGGGTAAGAGCGGCTATAGTGGTGGTGTAGGAGGGCCTTGTAGGAGGGCCTACATGACGACTGGGAAGACTTCCTCCCCGGCCAGAACCTTCTGGATGCAGTTCACGGCCAGGGAGAGGAGAGACTGCAGAAGATCTGCAGTCGATGCGGGGGCCTTGCTTTGCACCGACTCTTGGGGTGGCGTAGGGAGCACCGGAGGCTATGGGTGCGGAGCAGCCGCGTGATTTGCGGGCTCCGAGGCGGAGGTTATTTCCACGGCTGTGGTAGCCGCGGAGGTGTTCCTTGGTGTGCGCGGGGGACGCGGGGGGCTTCGAGTGGCACGCGTGAGGTCCGGCTGCGGTGGAGCGAGCGTGGATAGCTCCAGTTCAAGCTGGGTGCTGGCTACAATAGAGGCGGCATCGCAGGGGGAGGCCACAGGGGATGTGGGGCGTCTTTCCTTCTAGAGCTCGGCTTCTTTTTCCTCCTGGAAGGCTGCGCGGGGGAGTCGGGAGCCGAGGGGGTGACATACCTGGGAGTATGGTCGTTCGCCTCCACCATCAGTGATGTAGAAGTCGCCGGAGTAGGAGGGGCCTCTTGCTCGGTGGGAGGCGATTTGGCAGGTACGTTGGGGGGGAAGGGGGGGGGGCGTTGACAGCTCGCGCTTTCCGTGCGGCCTTTTCGTGCGGCCCTACGAAAAACTGGGCATTGTCTGCTGTTTGCAGGGTAGGCCCCCCTCTAATTAACGCAGGTAGGCGTCTCGGAGGGTGGGCGGGGGCAGTCCCGCACGTAGTGTTCCTGGGCACACCGGACACAGGCCACCTTCCGGTGGCAGTTGTGGCTCGAGTGCCTGAACTGGTGGCGTCGGTGGCACTGGGCCGGGCCGCTACGGCCCCGCCAGGCTTCGATGCCGACTCCCGACATATTCAGAAGCTCACTAACCTTGAATATGCCGGGTACGACGTCTGGGGCCCTAACGATGAGGGCGAAGAATATACAGGCGCCGGGATCAGACCTCGCCTGAACCAGGGAGACGAGCTCCGCCACGAATCCCAGTTTGCGAGTCCGGCCCTGATCTCTCCGGTGTCCGTAGAGGAAGGTAGGCTCCTGATACCTACCTTGATTGCACGTTCCTGCGGCAGCGAGTAGGAGAACCAGGAGGCTTGTCCTTGCTTCTCCAGGTCCGTTAGGAAGCGCATGACGACCCTGTATTCAGATTCACTTTGGGCATAAAGCGGATCCCATGGCTGTTATACTAAGCGTTTGGTGGGTGCCCCTGGATGTCGCGAAGACGACGGAAATGGCGCACCCAATCGTCGATTCTCTCGGCGACCAGGGGCGGGTAGCGAGAGGCAGGAGAGGGTGGCGGCGTCTTACTTACCAACGGCGTCGGTGAGAAGGGGCTGTGGATGCCTACATGTGGGCTGGAAGCACTCACCTCGGCGTATGACAGCTGACGGCCGGAGTACCTGGCCGGCCGTGGTGTAAGTAGATTTATAAATGGTGGCGGGCAGGTAGGCGCGTAGTATTAATCCACGCGCGGCAAGCTTGGGCAAGTTTCTGTGGCCGCAGTAGGTGCGGCTCGGCGGTTATCGCACGGCTGTGGTGCCGGCGAAGCATCAGGCGAGCGTGGAGAGCTCGCGGTGAGCTGGTGTAGGCCGCGCGGCTGAATAGCCAGCGCGGCGCGGTGGTATCGCGGCTGGGGAGTTGGCGAGGGGCGAGCTATGCCCGCGGTAGTGCGGGTTGCGTCCACTAGTTGGACGTTTGTAGCGTCCAGGGTGTGCAGCAGGCTGGCGAGGATCGCTCGCCTGCGCAGTACGGCGCGGTGCGCGCGTAGAGTTGGCCGAACCCTGATCGGCTGTGCAGGGCGGGGGCCCAGACTCGCCGCAGGCCGCCGTCGGAGGGCATTGGGGCGGGGGGCTACACCCCCGCGAGAATGCCGAAGGCGACCCGGGGCGGGCGGTGTCCTTTCCGCACCAGCTAGGTTCGGTGAGCAGGCGGTGGTGCGTGCGGTACCGGGCCGAGCGTGAGCTGGACCTCGATGAGACTGGGCTGTGCGTCGACTCGGAGTCCGTACGAGAATAGTCCAGGTGGTCGCGGCGTGGTAGCCACGAATCTTAGCCCGTCATGGTTACGCGAGTAACATAACATAAACACACGAGTTACAAAACAAGTAACAAGCTTACGTATCACAAAAACAAAAGGTACTCACACTTAAGGTGGAAAGACGATACACTAAGTGTACATACACGAAGACGGTACACACACTTAGGGGGGCTGTCTCCTCGTGACCCAACGTTGAGCCAAGACTCAACGGGAGGCCAGGAGCAGGGCAACTCTCCAGCAAGGCGCAAATCCACACCGTATTCTAATGAATAAGGTGTGAATTTACGATCGCTATCAGGAGTTTATAACTGCACTAAAAGGCGGGTCGGCACGTAGTGGCGCGTAGGCAGGGCTACGACGTAGCTAATACGGAGCAACTCAACGTATTACGCTACGGAGCGACAAGAACGCGCGCGCACTAACGGAGACAGGACGATCCCACTTGTATGAATTTCAGATGTCGTAATATCTAGTGCCGATCATAGAAAACTTCGATAGCGCGATTCAGGACTGTGGCGCTAATTGTTCCGCCACATCACTCCCCCCCGAATACCTGAAGTCGAGTCTTGAGTCGTCTTGCTTGAGTCGCCAGTGCCACAGATTCCCAGTGAGTCGGAACTGTGCTGCTGCTGCACGGGCTCCAGTGAGTCGGAGTGCTGCCGTGCGGGGCCGATGCTACGTGCTGACCAGGAGAGATGTGCTCTGCTCGCTGACCGGTCGTTGTAGTGAGAGTGCCTGATGAAGCCGGTGAGGGTTCGACCAGGCCGCGGCACGTTGAGGCTGGTGGTCGAGGTACCCGATGAGGCTGAAAGCTGGCTGGCGTGGTGCGGAGAGGTGGGGGGTGATGATGATGTCCAGAAAGAGGCGTGTTCTGTCGAGGGTCACTAATGTGGGAAGAGTGGATGCCCCAAGGGAGATCTCAGACCGAGCGAGGTGCTATGCTCGGTCAGGCCGAAGCCCACTTGTATGAATTTCAGATGCCGTATATATAGTACCGATCATAGAAAACTTCGATAGCGCGATCCAGGATTGTGGCGCTAATTGTTCTGCCACAGATGTATTATTATGATAAGGTGTAAAAAAATAATTGTGCCTAACTTAGGCCATTTTGCATATGCTAACTGTCTGGCCCTTTCCTACAATAATAGGTACTACCAACAACTAAATTCCTACTAAGGAGGAAATAAAATACTTAATTTAGTAGTAAAACTTTGTAAAAAAACTAAGTTGGCAACATTTATTCTGGACTGAATAGACCATGTGTGACAAATCGCTTCAGTTCGCGCCAGAACCGCGGCCGTGCGGGCGTGTATCATGTACTAGAGTAGTGAGTTTACAATTAATAAACACGACCGTAGCTCGCGGCAAACCAGAATGAACTGATGTAATTTTTCCGTGTGTGTGCAAATCCCTTCAGGCCGAACTGACGTCAGTTCTAACTGAAACAATCGGCCTTTCGTCTGTGTTAATAGTTTCAGCGCCTATTAAGCCGAGGATGTTTATGGTGGTGTCGGGCTTATTCTTGGAAGGGAGCTATGCTGTGACATAACTCTCGCCGTGAAGAAGTTAATACAATTTGTACGACATCGAATTAGTTACTATTGTTAACCACTAGGGGAGTTGTCGTCGATGCCATGCTAATTGTAGTTAACTTCTTCACAAACTCACACACAGCAGCTAGTGTGAAATATTTATTAAAAGTTTATATTTTTATCATAAGATTTTGTATTTTTTCGTCTAAACTCTAAACTGATCGTTTTTTTTTCAGGTTTAAAGGCAAAAGATGACCGAGGAGCATGGCTTGGAGCTACACTGAAGACTGTGAACGATAGTCTAGTGGTATTTTTTTTTTGTAAAGCCTGTAAAAATAACCAAAACCGGGTACTAAATATGTGAAGAGAAAAAGGAAGATTTTGTTTCTATTCTATTCTAGTAAACTTTATGTACTAGAAAAGAATATAATGATTTATTTTCTCTATAAATCGGTAATACAAGGTGGTTATTATACAATATAGGTCCCAATTTCTGCCTCTAGGGCATGGAACTGTTACAATGATAAAGATTACAAATTAAAGACCTTAAAAAAATAATTTAAATAATATCATATCGCCCAAAAAAATTCTTTAGTCAATACTTTAATTACAATTCATGTCAAGTGTAAAACAAAACATAAGGTACATAGCAAAATATAAATTAATCTGTCCTAATCACCATAAAATCATTATAATATTTGTAATAAGTCAAAATCATCATCATCATAATTAATCATTTATATTATTATTACAGCAATGTCAAATCAATTATTATAATGTATGTCCTTTAATGGTAATAGGTATAGAAATTAAAAGACAAGAATGTCAAATAAAATAAAAATAATATTTAAAACATAGTATTGAATTTTCTGGCAACTATAACATAAAAAAAAACTCTTGCGTTGTGTAGTGTAGCATTTATCTAATAACCAGGTGAATAATTCGTTTTTAAATTTATTGCATGTAATGTTAATGTTGCATTTTTAATTCTATTGGGGGATGTTATTGAATATTTTTATTGTCATGCAATATGCGTTCTTGCTTTAAATTGTTAATCGCTGTGTGGGAATAGTAATATTTTTATTGAGTTTTCTTTTACATCTGGTATTTTCATTGTCATGATGCAGTTGAAAATCAAAAGATATGATATTATTAACTTGATGCTACCCGCGAGTGCCTGCTCACAAAATAAAATCCCGCAAAAGAATCGTACATCTTGCCGCGATAAAAAGAAGCGTACGTCCTTCCCCGTTGTCTACTATACCTGTGTCAAATTTCATCTAAATCGGTACAGTAGTTTCGGAACCTATTACGGCAACAATCAAACACACAAACAATAAAATTTTCCAAATTTTAATCTTAGTTAAAATCCTTATCAAATCCGTTCAAATCCTTATCTATAATAATAGATAAGGATTTGAACGGTAATTACTAATTTCTGTTTTTCAATTACATCATTCTTTTAAAGTTCTGCAATCAATAATAATTTTACAACTGTTTTTAGGTCATAAAAATTTAAGCATTAGGTCCTTCTTGTGAACTTCTTGTGAGAAAAATGTGAACATTACGCGATATTATCGCAAGAATTTATATACTATAATAGCAACCTCATTATGGTTGTGTCGCTCGTTTCTCTTGCGGGAGGGCCGGGGGTGAGGGAGGAGGAAGAGGGCGGCGTGCGATATAGCACAGCATGAACTCACAGCATGAATTCATCGCACTATCTTATAGCGTATAGTAAGCCTATATATAGTACAGTACAGTGTGAAAGTGTTCATATCAATGTATCGTGCGCGATATTGTTGTGCTATAAGCTATATGCTATTATATTATAGCGTATATCGCGTAAACGTAGCGTATATCTGAAAGCCGCTTAAGTAATACAATATTTTTACTATTTTCAGGTTTGCGCGCCAAGGTACACCACGCAATACCATGGAGCTGCGGTACCCAGTATGTTGAATGCGTAATTTTATATTGTCAAACAGTAAGCGAGCTGATGATGATGAGTTTAACATAGCTTAGAACCATCACAATAACATTTTTAAATATTAGTAGTTATACGTCGCCAAATTTTCAAGCTAATTTTATCTTGTGCTTTAAACGAGACAATCTTGTATATAACTAGCTGTTGCCCGCCGCTCCGCCCGCGTACATATAGTATTCCACGGGAAAACTGTACTTTTTCGGTATAAAAAGTATCCTGTTTTAATCCAGAGCTTAAACTACTACAATACCAAATTTTGTCGAAATCCATTCGGTAGTTTTTGCGTGAAGGAGTAACAGACATCCATCCATCCATCCATATTGCCTATGTCACTCACAAATAACGTAACCTTCTATTGGTAAAATAATTTTCAAAATCGGTTCAGTAGATCAAGAGATTACCCACTACAACCACACATACTTTATACCTCTTTATAATATTCTATTAGTATATAATATATAATCGGATTCTCGAAAACGGAGGGAAGCAAAGAATGAAGAAAATTACCAGCCGTTAGTTTTCGAGGAAAATAATTCATCTAGCTACGAAGCTGCGCATTTTTAAGCTTTATCAGTTTTGTCTTTCGTCGTGCAACAATATATCAATAATTTCGACTCTTATTAAGTCAGTCCGATTTGCAGTTTGGTATGCGTATATATTATAATTTGTGCTTTGTTCGAAAATTCGGTGTGGTAGTGTGTGGTGGGTTCGCATCCCGGTCAGATAAATATTTTTGTGATTCCTTTTATTTTTTTCAATTTACCAAAACTCCGAACAAATCTCGGTTACCCAGGTACTTTTTGTAAAATGAGTAATCGCTTCAATGAAGAACAATGTTGTCACTTTTTATAATGAGGTAATGTTCATTATTCACAGCAGCTCATCCGTTTTAAAGCTTACATTTTTGGCCACAATTTTTCAGGAATCGAGGGAACTTGCTTTGAAAGCAAAAGCAATTTACAAGATTTTCGGCAAATGCGTCGTCACAACAGATTTAAAGAAAGTGAGTGGTTTATGACTAATAATACGCTATCAATATTCCGTTTACATTCACATACGATTGAGTATCCAATAGCAATTTTTTCGTTTGACGGTACGGTGGCGACGCGGCAGTGGCACGGCGCCCGTGATGGCACTGGCTGGTGAAACGGCCGCGCCACGCCGTTGCCACAACATAAATAATGTACACTAGACCATCTTTCATACGAGACCGGCCGAATGGACCCACGCACACACACGCGTCATTTACACAGCCGCTAACAAAACCTCAAATAGCAGAAGTATGTAATGTCACGCCGCGCGCCGCGCCGCCAAGACGCTGTATTGAATGACTAACTAGTTATAGTTGTGCCGCGACGCGACGCTTGCGCACTGTCAACGCCTTCTTTGTAGACGTACCGGCCCTAGTATTCCGCTTGGCCACGCTCAATTGGAGATAAAAATTTCAAAGACACGGCTGACCTCCGCTACTGACTACTGTACACTATTTATATTGTGCCGTTGCCGTGCTGACATGTCGAAAACATAATATACCTAATCGATATAATATAATATGTTCTATTCAGATCAAAATCAATCTAAACATGAACAAAAATTTTAACTTCGTTTAAATTAATGACTTATTGTATAATATAATATCTTATTGCACGATAAATAAGTGAAGATTTTTTGTACTATTATCGTCCGCACTCAGAGACATTTAATGGTTACTGGAGTCACTTACGGCCCGTTTCAATAACCTATCTATCTATAACTATTTGTTAAAAACGTCGCCATTCAATAATTTGACGGTTTTTTGCGATACAAGTTTGACGTTTCTAACAAATAGTTATTGGTAGATACTTTTGTTTAGAATTAGATTAAACTGAATAAACTAAAAAAGTATTTTTAAGATTAAACAATCAGCGTGATCAAACAATGTTATAAATATAACAACTACAATGTTATTAATATGAATAATATTATATTGGCATGTATTTAAACTTGCGACAAAACAATCAAATTTTGTGTGTATCCCCTTGTGTGTTCCCTGATGTAGGGTAATTCAAAAAACATAATACTCGTAAGCAGCAAAACGAGCGTACATAAAAAAAGTAAAGGAGCGTACTAAATTCCCATTTTTAATATTTCTCGGGTGTAGATTACAAAAAAAATCATATATTTTGAAATTTCAAAATGGCGGATGTTTTTTGTAAAATTCTTCTATCTTGGAAACGGTGCGTCCTACTGAAAATATAATGAAAATTTGCTCCCCCTTATTATCCTTGCAACCACATCTGGGGGCACGTTAGTGCCCCTCCCAAGACGAGCTAAGCGAAGCCCATGGGCACTACCAGACCACCTTTACTCGAAGCGTTGGGTTTGGATTATACCAGATAAACAAAATTTTTTAGGATATGTTCCCTATAGCGGACTCATTAAACATGTTTTGTTTTAATTGGCATAGGTCTTATACTTTAGATTTTATTGATATCTAAAAACTCCTGATTTTGTCACTGACGCACTGATGATCAACAAAATTATAGGCTACTTTTAAGTTTCCTAGAATGCTGAAATTTGGCACGCAAGCTAGTATTAGCACATAATCAACATAAACATGGGCATTGGCATCACTTTACATGAAAATGTTTTTGGTGGGATATTTTCTTCATGATGGGAGAAAATAAAATTTGATAATCCTGAATTTTACAAAAAATTTATAGCTTTATACATTACTCGCATCTCAAAGTAGGCATTGCCACTTTTTTTTTCTATAATAGCTTCTATCTCGAAAAAGGTGCATCCTACTGAAAAAATAATGAAAATTTCCTCTCCTTTAGTAACCACGCAATCACATATTTTCTTCATGATGGGAGAAAATAGAATTTGAAAATACTGAATTTTTCAACATTTCTATAGCATAGCATTTTTTATACATCGCTCGTATCTCAAAGTAGAGCCTTGCTATATTTTTTTTTCTATAATCGCTTCTATCTCGGAAACGCTGCATCCTACTGAAAAACTAATGAAAATTTCCTCCCCCCAGTAATCCCGCAACCACATATATTCTTCATGATCGTATAAAATGAAATTTGAAAATACAGAATTTTTCAAAATTTCTATAGCATTATACATCGCTCGTATCTCAATGTAGACATTGCCATATTTTTTTATATAATCGCTTCTATCTCAGATACGGTGCATCCTACTGAAAAAATAATGAAAATTTCCTCACCATTAGTAGCCTCGCAACCATATATTTTCTTCATGATGGGAGAAAATATTAAAATTAGAAAGATATGGAGTTAAAGGAAAAGCATACGACTGGATAAAATCTTATTTAAGTAAAAGAAAAGTATGTACATAAATTACAAACATTTATGGTAATATTTATAAAAAAAATCAAAATACGCATATATAGACATAGAAGTACCACAAGGGAGTATGATTGGTCCGTTTCTATTTCTTACATATATAAATGACGTCACAACAGCAACGAAGCATCCTAGTGCCTTATTTGCAGATGATACAACGATATTAGTGAAATGCCAAAATATTTTATTATATGAACAAGAAATTAACAATTCACTTAATGACATAATATTCTGGCTAGATACAAATGATTTACAGGGTAATCTGAGTAAAAAAAAATGCAATTTAAATACTATAACGCAATACAAATACCTAAAAAAATTGCTTATAATAACATAAATATAGATGAAGTAGACACAATAAAATTTCTAGGATTAATGTTTGACCAACACTGTAACTGGAAGGCGCATGTGGACTATATTTGTAGCAAGCTGGACAAATTCGTTTATGCACTGCGACGTTTAGCAAAGTCCGTGTCAATGTCTGCAGCTCTTTGTGCATATCACGTATACGTAACTTCCGTCATATCATATGGTCTTATAATCTGGGGCAACTCTGCTATATGTAATGTAGGACCACTTGAAAGTTTCAAACTGTTATTTAAAAAGGTGGGTCTACTTAGGTTGCCATGCATGTACATTAAAGACATGTGTATGTTTGTTAAAAAGAACCCCAAATATTTTGTACAAAACAAAGACATAAACATGACTAACAGATCACAACGTTATCCCAATAAATTAGTTATGCCTAAGTGTAACAGCACAGCGTATCAAAAGAGTCCCTATTTACGGCTATTAAATTATTTAATAAATTGCCAAAAGATTTTGATAAACTTAACAACTTTTAAAAGAAAATTGAATGACTGGCTTTTAGACAAATGTTTTTATGATGTTTACGACACCCATATCAAAGGAAAACAAACTACATCAGTATCCATAAATGCGATTTTCCGTAGCCTGTAAATTGAATTTGTAGCAGCCATTAATTTATCAACCCAATCTGGTTTTATAGCTGCTTATATCGTATAAGGTCGCCAACTCGGAAATTAAGTCACCAATTTATAAATTTCGTTGCCAGTTTGGATTAAATTTGGACACCTTTTATCTGCCGATTTTGTATTTTTTGTCACCTGAGTCTTTCGCCAGTTTAGTAATTTAGTCGCCAACACATTAATTAGCTGCCAAATTCAATAATACAGTATGCTCATGTGCAGTCGCCAACTTATTTTTTGATCGCAAGATTAATTATACCCATATTATATTTATGGACTTGTTCACACCAAAATAATCTAATGCCGCGCTAACTATCAACTTTGTTACCACTCAGCAAAAAATATATTGTTCCAGAAAACCACGGCAATTACTACAGTAACGCAGTTTTTGGCTGGAGTCTCGAGACGACGCAAGATGCTCGCCTGGTCGTGGGGGGGCCGGGGGGTAGAGGTCAGTAATCAGGGCCTTTAGAGTCAAGATGCATTCGATAATTTCGACGGCGAAGTTCGAAAACAAAATGTATGGGATTTGATATAAGGCATCGCAAGCGACATGTGTTCTTATCGATGAATATTGATGAACTTATGTCAAATCCCATACATTTTTGATTTCGAACTTCGCCTTCGAAATACTCGAATGCATCTTGACTAAAGGCCCAGATCCCTTGACTTATACTGATTGATGGTGATTATTATTCCGTCTGAGGTAAAAAATAGTAGATATTATGTATGAGCAATTGAGTATATAAACAGCATATTTGATGTCGAAGCTCAAGTATTTGAAAGTTGGAAAATCTTAAACATTATGAGTATAAGTCACCCACGCGGACGGCGGGGACGCCAACAATATTCCAAATTACTTAAGGTGCGTTTATACGACTAATTTTTCAAGCAGTAATTGCTTGGCAACACGGATGGATCAATATGTAATAATTAATGGAGCGACGTGGAGCAATTAAAAAAAATCGGCAATTGTTTCGGCAATATTGCTTCTAGTTGCATCATATATTCCATATTGCACAATGTCGCAATGATACTTGCTGTTTTTTTTTTCAACTTAATTGCTTTTTGCAGTTGCTCCTTGTCGCTCAATATTGTAGTTGCAAATCATTTTCCCAAATAGCTGCTTGTTGCCGTTGCCGTCAATTGCTTGATATATTTTTGTCGCTTCCCAATCGACCATAGTTGCTCATAATTGACCAATTTTTGTTGCTCATGTAAACGCACGATTTTTTATTAATATAAATAATGAACGCGTTGTAGTCAGCCCTCGACTGCCGTTGACGCGTGGACGTAGTCGGATACACACAAAAGAAATTAAAAAAATACGAAATATGAAATATGAAATGAACTACGCAATATATTATATTTAATCTTAGGCCTTTTCATCCGATATTGGATGATTTATACAATATTCTCCGAGCGAAGCAACTACTCTTGAAATACTGTCGTGTCTGGGACAGTTGGTTTTTAAATGTCGTATAGCTGCCCAAGCACATACAGCATTCTCACAACACAGTCAGCCTAGTCCAGAGGAATGACTGGTCAATACGTCTGGAGCCAAACCATGTGCGGGTTTCCTCACGATGTTCTCCTTCACCGTTAGAGCGTCCGTATAATATAATTGAGATCTGAAAAAGTCCTTGGTACACGCCACAACCTGGGAATCGAACCTGCACTCTCTCGAGTGCGAATCAAACGGTCTACCCACTAGGCTACGGAGCTCACTTATATTATATAACCACTACTTTAATAGGGTAGTGGTCTAATTGTAAAACATTTAAATTGTTAATAGAATCAGGCATTACTTTGCGGAAATACAAAATAAAATAGCATACAACTTAATTAATATTATATATAGCAATATTCCGCGAAAAAATACCCACAACCTGCAAGCAAATGTGTGAGTGCACGTATAAGCATGCGTAAAGCACCTCCCTCCTCCCACACTTATGCGTACACTCAGAAACAAAATCGTGCAAACACCACCACCACACAAGCAACAATGTCAGCAAGATCGTGCAAGGCCCCACACCACCATGCGGATTGCAAAACTCGACGCGCGTTTCGCCCCGAACCCGGAGCATCCTCAGGAAGTGGACTTGCGAACAAAGTTCGTTCGTCACTAACGAACTTTATTCGCAGGTACAGAGCAGTGTGGGAGGAGGGCATGCATGCTTACGCGTGCACTCACACATTCGCTTGCAGGTTGTGGGTATTTTTCCATGGAATATTACTAGATTTTATTAAATAAATAAAATTTAATAATTCTATTATTATAATTAAAATAATAGAATTCATACTCGTAATTAAATTGTAAAACATTTAGTTTAATTTATACATATAGGTCCTTACATATGAAATTGGCTTTATGTCGTACTGGCCATTGTTGATCTCAAATATATCTTCTTTGGTTAGAAATTCCAATTTCAAATTTATACCGCTATTTACTCATGCATTTGTGTTTCAAAAACAGTAATTCTCCTTTTTTGGAAATGGAAAACTTGAAATATCGTATTATTTTCGAGTACGAGTTCCACCGTGGCACCAGTGCTGCCGAAACGGCTTGAAGGATTAGTAATGTGTGTGGCGGCGGTGTCGCAAAAGAAAACACAGTTTGTTGCGTTTTTGGTTTCAACGTTTTCGTTCTGGAAATTTCGACCTGCAGAACAAGCCCCATGGACGGTCGGAAACCAAAGTTGATAATGAAGAATTGAAGGCTATTGTGGAAGCGGATGCATCGCAAACCACGTCCGAGTTAGCTGCAAGTTGCGGTGTTAGTGATAAAACTGTCTTAATCCACTTGAAGCAAATTGGGAAGGTAAAAAAGCTTGAAAGGTGGGTACCTCATGAATTAAGTGCAGCAAACCGACAAACGCGCGTCGACTGCTGCGTTACATTACTCAACCGGCACAATAATGAAGGGATTTTAAATCGAATCATTACCTGTGATGAAAAGTGAATCCTGTACGATAATCGGAAACGCTCATCGCAATGGCTGAATCCTAGCAAACCAGCCAAAGCCGGGCAGGCTTTGGCTGGTTCGCTAGGATTCATTAGATTCATAGATTCATTCGCAAGCGAAAATTGACTCAAAAAAGTTACTTGTGAGCGTTTGGTGGACTAGTGCCGGTGTCGTTCACTACAGCTTTCTTAAATCTAGCCAGAAGATTACGGCAGTTGTCTATTGCCAGCAACTGCAAATCATGATGGAAAAGCTAGCTGCTACACGACCGAGGTTGGTCATTCCAAAGCCTTTAAAGAATTTATTGATTCCTGGCCGAATGGTTCTTTTAGTAAAGGAATCAATGAACTACCTATGAGATGGCAAAAGTGCATAGATATCAATGGTATATACTTTGATTAAATAAATATATTATGTTTAAAAAAAAAATAGTTTACGTTACGTTACGTTACGTTTACGTTTATATATTTATTGCGACCTATATAATTATAAAACATGCAGGAACGCGTGTCGTCAGACTTATCTAATAGGCGTTTTCACGAGACTTTAGAGAGAGATAAATTATCTATTACAAATCGCTGGACCTTTAAAATATTGATTTTTAATGCATTGTTTCTTGTGAGAGGTTACTGATATTTAAAAGTAGGTACTATTCATTTATACAATAAAAAACAGTCTACTAGCCTATTGACAGCACAAGATGTGTTGGCTCATTTGTCGGAACGCTTTACTTTCAGGTGACGTCATAAAGTACGATAGTTTGAATGGCGAACCACATTACATCAACAGTCAGAAGGCTATGCAAAATTTAGGTAAGATACATATTCCATTCAGTCGCGTTAGCGTCAGTTCACACCATCTTCAAGCATCGTCGGATCGCGTCTCGGTGTGAAATGATCCTTGACGATTGGGCGACTATTGCTTCAAGTTATAGTAATTTGAGATACGAGAACAAGATTTTCTTTAACTTATCAGGTGGAAATGCTCAAAAAATTAACAATTGTGTGATATTTTCAGGTTACAGTATTGTTAGTGGTAATTTCTCGGGAAAAATAACGTGCGCAGTCAGCTCCACGTACGGGACTAGAGGTTATGGGATGGTAATTGTTAGCATTTTTTTATTATTTGTTGTTATAGCGACATCTACATCAACTGTGAAAATTTCATCTGTCTAGCTATCGCGGTCCATGAGATACAGCCTCGTGATAGACAGAGATACGGTCAGACAGACAGCGGAGTCTTATAGGGTCCTGTTTTTACCCGACTACAGCGATGCGAAGGAAGGGTAATGATTTTGGTAGTGTATGTATGTATGTTTGTTCCGTTGTAGCGCCTAAAATGAGGTGTCAATAGATTCGTAATAATGGCGCGGGTAACATAGGCTATACAATGAACGTGGACGGGTTATAGTTTTTATAAAAAATCGTAGTTACTACCCCTTGGGTATGTGACTCTAAAAATATTCCCTCCTGTTACAGATATACTTCTACGATGCGAGTTTCAACCAACTTTGTGTGGTATCAGACGACAAGCATGTAGGTACAATGTTCGGCGCAGCTCTGAGTAAAGTGCATTTGGGGGCGGAATATCATCACCTGCTCGTAGGTGCACCACTGAGCCGCGCTGATATCAACACATATGACGTTGGTGCGGTGTTCCTGTATGTGAAGGACCCGACAGACGATACCAAAGTAAGTCTAATCTAATTTTAAATAATAATAATATCTATGGACGCTTCACACCACGTCAATCTGGCGCCGTGCTAAGTACTCGAACAACTTGTGTTACGGGGACTAAACAACGGGAAGTATATTTAATACGTTTATATTATACACAATAGCGGGTCATTGCATATGAAATTGGCGTTTTGTAAAGAAGGAACATAAAGTCGATTTTTTTTAAACATAATATATTTATTTAATCAAAGTATATACCATTGATCTCTATGCACTTTTGCTATCTCATAGGTAGTTCATTGATTTCTTTACTAAAAAAACCATTCGGACAATAAAATCTTTGAAGGCGCTTTGGACTGCCCCATCGGAGTTGAACTTTTTTCCTTGAAAGTTATCCAAATTTCGAAGAAAATGGTAATCTGTTGGAGCAAGGTCCGGAGAGTACGGAGGATGTCTTAGACATTCCTATTGAAGCTCCTCTAATTTGGTAGCCGTCTGTTGTGCAGTGTGTGGTCTAGCGTTGTCCTGAAGCAGCAGTGGCCTAGAGCGAATGACCAACCACGGTTGTTTTGCAGCTAGCTTTTCCATCATGATTTGCAGTTGCTGGCAATTGACATCTGCCGTAATCGTCTGGCCAGATTTAAGAAAACTGTAGTGAACGACACCGGCACTAGTCCACTGAACGCTCACAAGTAACTTTTTTGAGTCAATTTTCGCTTGGAGCAGGCTTTGGCCGGTTTGCCAGGGTTCAGCCATTGCGATGAGCGTTTCCGATTATCGTACAGGATCCACTTTTCATCACAGGTAATGATTCGATTTAAAATCCCTTCATTATTGTGCCGGTTGAGTAATGTAACACAGCAGTCGATGCGCGTTTGTCGCTTCACTGCACTCAATTCATGAGGTACCAACCTTTCAAGCTTTTTCACCTTCCCAATTTGCTTCAAGTGGATTAAAACAGTTTTATCACTAACACCGCAGCCTGCAGCTAACGGACGGACGTGGTTTGCGATGGATCCGCTTCCACAATAGCCTTCAATTCTTCATTATCAACTTTGGTCTCAGGCCGTCCACGGGGCTTGTTCTGCAGGTCGAAATTTCCAGATTGAAAACGTTGGAACCAAAAACGCACTGTATTTTCTTTTGCGACACCGCCGCCATACACATCATTAATCCTTCGATCCGTTTCTGCAGCACTGGTGCCACGGTGGAACTCGTACTCGAAAATAATACGATATTTCAAGTTTTCCATTTTGTAAACAGAGTGACGTAAAGAAAGAACCAAAAGAGGAAAAAACAAATGAATTACGGTTTTCGAAACACAAATGCATGAGTAAATAGCGGTATAAATTTGAAATTGGAATTCCTAACCAAAGAAGATATATTTGAGATCAAAGTGGCCAGTACGACTAAACGCCAATTTCATATGTAAGGACCTAATATATTTAAGATTGTTATTATATTATATTTAATACATATCCATGACCCGGGAAAACAAATATTGTTGTTCCTTCGGCGGGAATCATACCCGCGACTGACGACTTTGTTCATGATAACCACTGAGCCACAGAGGTCGTCATGACTAGCCTAAAAACCAAATGAGTTGTAGCCAAATTTAGATCAATAATAGTTTATTTCATATCACTAAATGCTTCAAAAATTTAGGAGCCCTACTAGGGTCAGTTCACACTGAAACGAGAAGATACGTGACGCGGCGCTACATTTTTAAGATAGCGATAAAAAATTGAACTTTATGCACTACACAAGAAGATACACGTTTAATTGCAAGAATTCCAATGTGAAACTGCACCGCTGCACCGCGTGTATTCTTGTACTGAACATCATTCTTTATTCAGTACACTGTACTGAATACAGTTCAATAACTTCGAATCACTATTTTAAAAAATGCAGCGCCGCATCTCGTATCGTCACGTATCGGTGTGAACTGACCTTTAATCACAGTTAATAATGTTCTGTTTAAGATGGTATTTGTGAAGAAGATTCTGGGCTCCCCCGATGGCGGTTATTTTGGCAACACCATTATGAGCTTGGGAGACATGGACGGCGACGGAAAAGACGGTACTGGCCCTTTAGCCTAGATGCCATCGCTAATTACGATGACAAAGTTAGAAATCAAAAATGTATGGTACTGATGTATCGCGCGCTATGTCCCTTAGCGAACGTTATGTCAATCCCATATTATATTTTCAATTTCGAGATCGTAATTGTAATTGACGATGACATGTTGGCTAAGCCCTCTGATGAACAGTAGCACTAGCAGGCGATGACGAAGATTCCTCTTCTCAAATAAAAACATACCGGCACTCGACACTAACAAGTCAACTCACATACTTACAACATAACGCTAAGTGACAATTCACACCTGAACGAAACGACACGCGGCGCGGCGCTGCTTTTTTAAGCTTTTCAAAATTGTACTTTATTCATTACACAAGAAGATACACGTTTCATTGTAAGAGTTCGAATTAGGGAATATTATTCGAATATTCGTTTTATTCGAATATTTTTATTTCTTTTTCGATAATATGTTAATAATATTAAAAAATCTTGCATAAAGCGGAAAATTTACGTTATTTAATACATTATTATTATTTATTAATATTGTCGTCAATGATATCTGAAAACTTATTTTACTACATGGTTGAGAAAGAATAAAATCTGTTTTTAAATAAAATAAAAAAATTAAGCATATTTCCTACAGACAACAGCGAAAGGACGCCACACTCACGCGCAATGTTAAAATAACCTAACCAAAAGCATGTCAGGGCATGCTAAGGAGGGTTCCGTAACTTTGCAGGCCGATTATTAGAAAATGGTTGACTTTTGTAACAGTTATGTATGAAATATTGCCTTTATTTTATAAATATATTCTAAGATACACGATCACGGGTAGAATGATAAAATATTCTTCATCCCCACTTCACATGTATGGAGAGCCACCCCTAAAATATATAAAATTATTAATTTTTTATGATACCAAAACCGACATCTAGATTCAAAATATAAGTATACCAAATTTCATCAATTTATATTAGTAATTACAGAAGCTAGAAGAGCGGACAGACAGACGGATGGACTGAGCGAAACTATAAAGGTTCCTTGAGTATTACAGAATCCTGAAGACTGAAAGTTAAAAAAATGGTAATTACCTAAATATTAAAATAAATATATACCTAGTTGAGTTTATTATTACAATAGAGAACAGTAATTAAGTACAAATCTTTTAAAATTTCAAACTTTTCTTAACTATTATAGCAAGTTTTATCAGCTTTCTTTGAAACTAGTAAATTATACATATCAGTATATTATTTTTTATTTAAACAAAAAATAACCATTTTAATCGTAGTCTTAAAAACTGAATTTTCATTTTTTATAAGTACTTTTACATATTATTGCGGTTTTTAATAAATTTGTTTTGTCATACTGAAAACGAGGTTCTGTAGCCGATTTATGCAATATTCTCCCATTCTTCTATCAGGGCGTATTTTAGTGCTCTGAGGGTGCTAGGCCGCCGATAGCCGCAGACTATCTAGTCTGCGGCTTCTGGCTAGCCTTCCGAGCTCATCTCAGGGTATGCTAAGTTATAAAATGCATTAGTATCGATCCATCACCCAAATTAGCTAAATACGGCCTTACATACTCTCTGAGAATCTCTTGAGCATATATTTCTCCAGCAAGAGTGCCAATTGTCATATCCACATAGTACATACTCTGTGCTGCTTCCGGAAGGTGTGCCAGCCTATTTTACATGTACATTGCCCCAACATACTGGACTCTTTCTGAAAAGTAGGCTTGAGAAGATATCGCCTACCAGGTCACCTGTACTTAGTCTCCTCACAGAAGTTCACATTAACTTCAGAAGTTAAAGTGAGTAAATCGACTCATCTGGGAACAAAATTCTTAAACATTCTTGTTCATCCCACTATATGTGTTCACAGGCGCATCACAGCGTTGCTACTCAATACTAGGGCTCTCGAGTTTGAGAGTTGAGACCACTCGCTGGTTTTCGGGGTTTCAGATTTCAGTTAATTTACTGTCAGTAATGTAGTCCCTTCGGGTCTAAAGAGTCTGTTGCTAAACTAAACTGCGTATAAGTGTCGATTTTCAACAAGTGGAAACATTTTAATGGTTTCGGGTGCTAGTACACCTGGTTTTGTCAGATGTTTTTCAGTCTCTTCGTGCTTTCGCTTCATATTCTGAACGGTTCGTAACATTACACTCCATTCTTGCAGTACGACGCATACTGATGCCTAGTTCTAGAAAAATCATTAGCACAATCTTTAGGAGAAAGGGCTATGATAAAAAATTTATGTTTGCTGTTGTCTCACTTAGATTTTGTAACAAAGAAATCATCGAACTAGAAAAAAATTTAGAACATAAAGAGATACAAAAAATATGGTTAGTTCAAATTCGAAGAAGATTATTTTTGTTTTTAAAGATTTTCTACACATTTTTTTTAAAGAATGTTACCAACTATGAAGTTTTTTTGACACAACATGACAGTTTATCTTGTTTACTTATGTTGCTTACACACGTACCGATTAAGTCTGGAGCAGACCAATATGACAGCACGACACTCGTGTGTTTGATTTTCAGCTCCATTGTATTAGAACAGAGTACTATTTACAGTGCATTCCTACTTTTGTGCAGTGTTCCAACTCTCAAAAATATTTCTCCGCAAACTCAAATGAACTGATAAATAAATAATAAAAAAATATGTTCTGTAATATTATTTTCCTTTATACATTAAAACATATTTCCAAAAGTTTATTTTCTACATATTGACTTCTCAAATCGCTTAATTTAATTACAAAAAAATAGAAACCTCTAAAAATAACCTTAAAAAATCGTCTTGCCTAGAAGATTTTTTCCCCAATTAGAGAAACCCATAAGTTGGCAAACAAATCCGTGGTCTGTTCCGGACCAAATCTGTACGTGTGTTAATAAAAATAGTTTTGCAGGCTATCAGGGAATCTTAAGTTGTGTTAGAAGAAGAATTTTGTTTAAAATACGTTTTTTTTATCTTTATTTAAAGGCTATTCATCATATTATGATTATGTCAGCCACATTTAAAATACGTTGATTTTTTGTGAATTAATAGTGAATCACTTCACATTTTAAAATTATAAAATATTCAGGTCAATTTTAATGCATTATATTACTTTTATTTATAGTTTATTACCAATATGCGTATTATTCGAATATAATCGAATAATGTTTAGCCACTATTCGAATTATTCGAATAGTAAAATTTGTCGAATAATAACATACCCGAGTTCGAATGTCAGGTTGAACCGCGCTGCACAGCGCATGTGCAGTATATGACTGATGTCATACGAAACGTGTATCTTTTGTGTAGTGAATAATGTTCAATTTTAAATAGCTGTCTTTAAAATGCAGCGTCGCGTACGGTCGCGTATCGTCGCGGAGTGAACTGACCCTAAGCCGATTCTCACATTGACACCACGATTTCCATCCGCTCACAGTGCGGATAGGTACACTCAATTATACGCGAACACGCGCAGAGACGCAAAACACAACGCGCAATCACGTGTTGCGACTTGCGACATATTCAGCACCAACTTCAGGCGACCAGTTCATTCTATCTTCGTAAAATCTTTGATTTATTGTTATTATAAGCCCATGACGAAAACAGAGGGATCTGTGCGTCTCTGTCCGTAGTATCGTAGCTCCCAAATGGATGAACCGATTTTAATCTAGTTTTTTTTTTGTTTAAAAGCCAACATGATCGAGAGAGCTATAATTATTGATCATCATAAGCTCGCTCACTGTTCGACAATTCGGTGTTACTTAAAACTAGCTGACTAACGGTTATAAGACGATCTATTTGATTTTTTTTTTCAAAATTCATACAAAAATACTGCAATGCGCATCTATGCGGTAGACAAATCATTTTAACATATGTCATCAACTCCGCAACACACAGTTGAATCAATGATTTCAAAACTAAGGATGGGCCTGTGACGTAGGTACATTTGACAGAACAAAATATCGCCATCTTGATTTCACCATACCTCAAATCACTCAAATGTCAAAATGGCCCCAAACAACCCCCAAAGATGGGAGCCATTTAAGTGGGGACAGTTTTTCATCGACATGCCTCGTCTATAGTTATACATCTATGCAGTTGATCGCAATATTGTAACGTGTTTCTGCAACTTATCGTCAGACGAATGTTTACAGTGCGCGTTCAATGTTTCCAGAAGTGGCGGTAGCAGCTCCTTACGAGAATGGGTATCAGGGGGCGGTGTACATATACACCGGAGCCGTGCTGGAGGACGTGAACAGCGACAACCTGCCCGCGCAGGTCATCAGGCCCGAGAATCTCCAGTACTTCGGCCTCAGTCTAGCCGGAGTCGGCGATTTTGACGACAACGGATGCAATGGTGAGCAATCAAAAATTCAATAAGGGGCAATTTACAACGAAACGATACGCGACGCGATGTTGCATTTTTAAGATAGCTATTCAAAATTGAACTTTATTCATTACACAAGGAGATACACGTTTCATTGCAAAAGTTCGAAGGTCGAGTTGCGCCGCGCTGCACAGCGCATTTGCAGTGTATGACCGACGTCTTTCGTGGTGAAAATCTTTTTTCGTGGTGAATAAAGGTAAATGTTGAATAGCTGTCTTAATTAAAAATGAAATGCCGCGTCGCGTCCCGTATCGTCGCGGTGTGAACTGACCCTAAATGACACGGTTACGAAAGCTGTAGTATGCAAAGATATTCGAACATTTTTTTTAAAACGAGGGACGCGTGTAAGTGTGTCTCAGCATAATATTTAAGGATTCTATAAAAATAATACTGATATGCATTTTGATTCATTAATTAATGACGATTTAACATGTGTTCTTTTAGAACTGGCTATTGGGGCGCCCGAAAGCAATACAGTTGTTGTATACAGATGTTTTGCGTCGGTGAAAATAAATATTGATGTTAATCTAATAAATACTGTAAGTATTACAGAAAATAGTTTAACGGCAATTAAGCAACCTTTATAGATATTTTATGAGGCATAGGAAACAGCTAATTTCATTATTAATAAAAAAGAAAAGTTGCAACATCCAAATGTAATTCTTAATATTTCTAGAAACGAGAAGGAAGTGAAGTGACTGTTACGTTTCGTACCTGCTTACAATTTACTTATCCCGAAAATCCGAAAACAGTAAGAGGGGGTAAGAGCAGTATAATTACTTTTATAGATTACCCATAGCTGCTAAAATATGAGTTGTTATTTACAGATATTCTCTATCATGTGGAATTACTGAATGTTATATATCAATATGATGTTGAAGTTGGCCTGAGTAAGACACTGGTTAGGTCATGTCAAAACCACTCAGCCTCTATATTAGAAGTAAGTATGAAATAATATTGTAAGAATAGCAGATGGAATGGATAAGACAGCCAAGAAGGTCATGCTTATATATGACTAACAGCTGATAGTCTAATTCACCAAATTTCTGTAAAAGCGCTTATCGATAAACTCGGATTTGATCTCTCTCTCTCATTCAATATTAGAACGGGACAGACAGATCTTTAACCGAAGCTCAGTGTTAAACATCGTTTCTATACGTTGGTGAAATTGGGCTTAGAAAGTACCTAAAATATTTAAGCACGGATTAAACACATCTTACATAACAATTACTTCGGTAAGTCGGATTCTAAAGTACTTTACTTACTCAATACACAATACACAGATGACGCTAGGTGTACAATTTTTTTTTAATGATGTTTTTGAAATGATGTAGGCGCGATGAGACTATTTTAGGATTTTAATTAATGATAAATGAAGTTTAACTTTTGTCAAGTGTACTCTGTATTATATTTTTAGACGGAACAACAAATACTGATATACGAAGTTAAAGACATTTTGTTGAAGGAAGACCCCCGGATTCTCGCAAATTTTGACCCCACACGAGTCCTTATCAGTAGTGATAGTGTGCTGTACCAGTCAGGGCAGTTCTCCATCAGCGATTGTGGTGGAGGGGTCTGTAACCCTATCCTAAATGTCAGCGTCAAAACATCAATGCCGTAAGTTTTTTTATGCTAGAAAACAAGCAGACGCATCGCCTGATGGTAAGCGACTATCGCGGCCCATGGACACTCCCAAAACCCTCGCAATCCCCAACCCTCCTTGGGCCTCCGGTAACCTCACTCACTCGACGAAACACAGCGCAAGCGTTAATTCACGCCGGTTTTCGGTGGGTATTTATCCCATTCATGCCGAAGCATGGCTCTCCCACGTACCAGTGTTAAAAGTGATTAATTTTTCACATTAGGTTCCGATCTTTGGGACAATCGTGATCGGTGATGATTAAATACTTACAGAAACAACACGTACGCAATCGGTTCATCGGAGTCTGAATGGTTTTCCATGGGCGTCATCAACGAGGGAGATACAGCATATGCGCCATGTGTAGAGGTAGAAGTCGTTGGAGCCTCGATTCTGAAGCCAGGGTCTTGCTCCTTCAAAGAAAAATACTCTGGGAAACGTATAGTCTGCACACCCAGACGAGCCCTCCGTAACGACTTCAACTGGGTAAGCAATCACAATACTTACCTAAGTAACCTTACTTGGAGTACGACTTATGTTTAACTAGCTTTTGCCCGCGGCTATGCTCGTGTAATTACAGTATCCCACGAGAACTACTACCATACGAAATTTCAAATAAAACCGTTCCGTTATTGCGTGAAAGAGTAACAAACATCCACCCTCACAAACTTTCACATTTATATTAGTAGTAGGATTACGCTTTCCCATAATTTAAGGGCAGTAGTTATAGAACATTTGGCCTACCACAGATTACACTTCTTCCATTATATTGCTACAGGAAATTGAGAAGGTGTTTTTGGAAACTAGCGGAATGACCAGTTCTGATGAGACCCTAGAACTGCGATACGACGTGTTCGCCCACTGCGACAAGCCAGACGAGAAACAAACACACCAGATGAATATATCGCTACAACGCGATCAGATGTTCAGTATTACGGGGCAAGTATTAGCTTCAGAAGTATACACTTGGTTGACCAATGATAAGACATTCGCGGAATGCCTGAAGGTTGACTATGGTAATAAAATCCTGCAATAATATAGTTGCGACTCAGTCCCGATATGTAAAAACTGCAACATTTTATTATCATAATCCCAGTGGGACGGATAACCGACACGACTAACGAGAGATCAGGTGGACTTCTTACATGCCCATCCGACTCATGGATCATCTTTCTTGTTAGACAATCAGGTGATCAGCCTGCATTGTCCTAACCAAACTTTAGACATTTTTTTCGTTTTTCCAATGTGGGAATCGAACCCACGACCTCCGAGTCGAAAGCCAAGCCCTAACCAGTAGACCACGGAGGCTGTTAAATTCTCTCATTCTCTTCTGCACATCAGTTGGCCATCCATCATCCATTCATCGGGTCACTAAAGTAAAAACCCTAAATACAAGTAGGTAAAATATACTCATTGTGTTAATGACATTTATCATTTTTGTTTAGGAACTCATCACCAGATCCAAAAGTAAATTTTACCCGTGGTGATACCTCGAATGAAAATAGAAGTATTAGTCACGTTTATAAGGTACGTTTAGAGTCTAACATAATATAAAAGAGGATTTTATATAAATATTTATTTTAATATTTATAAGGTTATTCAAAATCTTATTACGGATATTTTGTGCATATGATCTACTGCTTATGTCAAGACGTTTAGGCAGAAAAATAATGAAAAATTTCGTAACAAAATTATACTAAATAAAATTGCATTACGCTCTTTACGGCGCTGTTAAGGTCATTAACCTCACACAGCTGATTGTATTTATATTATTTAGGCAAAGTATTTGCTCCTTCTTTAAATCACCTGTTTCTGTGAGGTTAATGACCTCGGCGCCTTAGAGAGCGCAATGTAATTTTATTTACATTATTGTATTTTTTTTAACATTTCTAATTATTATTTTGCCTAAACTTCTTGACATAAGCAGTAGAACATATGCACAAAATATCCGTTATTTATATTTAATAACTATATTAAAAAATAATTATATGGAAAAAAACAACTTACGTTGATATGCAGATATTCCAATAAAAGTTGACTATAACCATACTAAATCAGAAAAATTTCAACTTGTAGATTCAGAACAACGGTCTTACGAATTGGGTTGGAGTGAAAAGTATAATTAGTCTACCGAAGGTTGAATACGCGACTTACCAAATATTCTTTGTAAGTATTTTCCTAAAGCTCAAAGTGACATTTCGATCAGAAAATAATGTATTCCAATTTATTTCCCTGAGGCTGAAACTATATACTATACTAGCACAATAGAGTTGAAAATCGAACACATGAGTGTCGAGTCAAATGTCAATGTCACATATGATGTCACATAAAATATAATACATGAATTAGCGACCAAATGTGTAAACAAATGTGTAAAGGTTTTAAATAACTTTACACATAACGGTGACATAATTTCAGTGAGTCGGTTTCTTCATATGAGTAGTTAAATCTGCGACTCATACGTCAAATAAATAATTTTATGGCGACAATTGCATCGAAATTCGTCACAATCCCTGTCCATTACTAATGTGTTGAAGTTGGTGAATCTTCGTAAATTATGCATTTCCCAAACGCGTATTCAATAACATTAAAAATGCTGCAATACTACAGTAAAAATCACGTAATTTAGTTCAAATACACTATTACGAGACACGATAGCTAAAGAGGTCTAGGAGGTATCCTAGACCTCTTTAGCTATCGTGTCATTTGACGTTTGTTTTCGATCCTGCCATTCGATTCTCAGTCGATTGATTTCGTCGGAAGTATCAAAAGTTACGATTTAACGAGCTTCTCGGTTCCAGGTTAGTTACAAATTGAGCTACCGCACGATCGTGCGCTACGACACCTACAGTGTCGGGAGTATCAAAAGCTATTGAGATCGAACTGATTCGATTCTCGATTCGATAGTGTCGGGAGTAATGGGACTGATTGTAATTTGAACGAAAAGTATCCCTAAAATTCTTTTTAATGACTCTTTTCAGCAAAGCGATGGAATAAGTAGAATCTGTCCCATGGGCGATGCGACATGGTCGGGGGGGTCTGTGGAGTGTGACATCGGCAACGTGTATAGAGCAAGATCCAGCTCCGTCTATGTTAATATTAAAGTTGCACCGGAGTTGTTGGGTAAGTGAAGGTGTCATAAGATCTCTCTGTATCTAAGAGTACAATCTACCTACCATTATAGTAGGCAGGTTGTACCTAGTAGGTTATAATAACATACTACTAATATAAAAGTGAAAGTTTGTGAGAATGGATATCCATCTATCCAGACGCTTGTTACTCTTTCACGCAAAAACTACTTAACGGATTTCGATGAAATTCGATATGGTAGTAGTTTAAGCTCTGGAATAAAACATAGGATACTTTTTGTCGCGAAAAAGTACATACAGTGTTCCCGCGGGACTGCTAGTATCTAGATATGTTTATCTATATGACCTTGTAAAGGCTTTTTTTCAACAGGGACGCTCTAACTTTGGCTGGGACTATATGATCCGGAATCTGGAAGGCCAGGGAAAATTCAGAGCACTGAAAATAGAACTTTGCGCTAATACAATAAAGCTGAAAATCGAGCACAGGAGTGTCGATTTTCGGTACAGAACGAGTCAAATGTCAATGTCATAATATATTGTATTAGCGCAGAGTTATATTTTCAGTGCTCTGAATTTTCCTCGGCCTTACGGATTCCGGAGAATATAGTCCCAGCCTTTGACTGCGCCTACCGGCTCTCTTGGTATAGCAATAGCTGTAAAATTAAGCATGAATAGATATTAAGTGGCGACATTTTATCACGGAAGGCAGCACGCTTCATAAAGTGGAGAAATTGTTAAAATTCGTTTTTAAAATTAGCTCTCTATTCGCCAGTGGCATGGGGTTCTATAACTCCATTCCTATCGGCTTCACTTACTACTTACCTTTTGAAGACTCTGATCAAAATACTGAAACATAATATTAATTCTGTTGTTTATCCTCTGACTTATGTATGTAACCTAAGTCTCCAAACTGGTGTCTTTCCTAGGATTTTTAAAAGGGCAGTAGTGTGTCCTTTTTATAAGTTAGGAACAATCCCACCAATTACAGACCCATCTCTTTACTTACAATTTAGCAAAGTTCTTGAAAAAGTAGTTAATAAACGACTTGTCTCTTACCTGGAGAAGAACAATTACATTCATCCTAACCAGTTTGGGTTCAGGGCTGGGATGTCTACTGAGGATGCTGATTTGAAGCTTACTACAGCTTTAGCGACTTCTATGGACTATTATGTTTATTGTGTATTGTTGTTTATAACATTGTCTTTTACCTACATTCTACATAAAGCTAACTTCTAAGACCTACATATTGTTAGTCATATACCTTTCACATGTTAATAATTGATGAGTCATTTGTCTTATCTTTTCTATTTCTTTTAAATTGTTTTAAATCTATATTGGCATAACATGTATCTTCATGGGCGAGGACACTGGCCTGTACAATACAGTTTACACTAGTGCAGGGGTCAGGGACTTCAGATATGTAAAACTCCTCTGTGTCACTAAAGAATTTATTTATTTATTATTTATTTATTTATAAAATTCCTACCTATTATACAGGCTAGGGCTTCCTCATGAAGAAGAACTAACCTTCACCACTGCTATTCGCCTAATGTTACGAGCGTTGAGCTTTTGTTGCGCCTAACTTATAGTGTTTTATAAGAGAAATTGTGACCTATGATGGATGGTCTGGGTCTCGCAAACACTGTGTAAACTTTTTACAGGGTTGGTTGAAAAGACTAAAGAAGTTCGCGCGCTAACAACAAGTTTACAATTGCTACTGAAGAACGGCACAATGGCAGATACTTCGTAAGATTACGTTTAAATTAAAGCCACTCTTTGTCCACAAACAACAATAATAATTCCGTGGCGAAACGTGAGATCCGCGGAATGGTAAGCCGCGTAAGCTAATATTTATTACAATTGGAGCCGTAGCAACCGGATGTATACGGTACTGAGTAACGGAACGGAACGGAACCGAGTAACGAAACGTTACACACGAATACATTTCGTTACTAGCATTTTTCGTAGTATTGGTACCTACACTGATTCCGTCAACAGTTCAATTGTAGTTCTACAATTTACCTGTTTAAACAAACTAAATTTAGAATAACTTAAACACAAGTATGGTTCAAAGTACGGAAAAGTGAAAAAATGCATCATTACGCAGCTTGGTATGTAATGTTTACAGTTTAAGTATGTTTTATGCAAATTACGAATGTTGCAACACTGCGACATCATACTATACGCGTACGCAATACGACTTTATTCGTTCTTTCGAACTTTTAGTTCACCCAATCGTTTCGGGGGGCCTAGCAGGAACATTTGACAGCGACGTAAACGTAACTTTATCGAATAAAATTTGTTTGGCCACTGACATGATTTTGATAGATTTTCGTACAATTCTCATTCGATAAATTTACGTTTACGCCGCTGTTAAATGTTCCTGCTAATAATTAGTATTTGTTTTCCAGTGTAACCACAACATTCCAGTTGCAGTTTGCAGAGGTGGCTCTGTGGATAATCATAGCGTCGATGTGCGTCGGTCTCCTCATACTGTTGCTTATTGCGTTCGCCTTGTACAAGGTAAATATCGGTTTTGTCAAAAACCAAAGTCGCATGCCTCCGTTCCGATCCCATTTAATCTAAATATAAGCAAACAAACATTAGCGTCCTTTATTGCTACCAAGCTAAGTTATTAGCCATAAGAAATATAATGGCTGATTAATTTAAGTCGAATTTAAGTCGAGTTTACTTTTAGATTAAATTAAATTTGAACATAGTAAGGTGGGAGACGTCACTTTCTCTCGTTGATTGGGTAACGAATTTACAATGAGTTGATATATGCTCATTGGGTATGCTATATTTATTATTTTAGCCCTCCGTCGCAAGAGGGCTTTTATTCGCGCAAAAAAGCAATAAAATCTATTTAAAATCTATCTAAAAATATATTTTTGCATTCACGAGCGTCGCATTTTTCACATTTAAGCGCTGCCATGTGTTCGATTTTCTGCTCTTCTATTATCGTCGAGTTCTTTTTCAGCGCTGTTCAATTTTATATATTTTTTATCAGTGTAGCTTAGGTCGCCCCGCTACACAATAGTAGTTTTGCTACCTGCATGGTTGTGTGGGGCCTTGCACGATCTTGCTTACATTGTTGCTTGTGTGGTGGTGGTGTTTGCATCATCTTGTTTATGAGTATACGCATAAGTGTGGGAGGAGGGACTAGGGAGGTGCTTTACGCATACTTATACGTGCACTCACACATCTGCTTGCAGGTTGTGGTTCGCGGGATATTGCTAGATATAATATTAATTAAATTTAATATTTTGAGTTGCTATATCGCGCTACCGTTTCATACCGTTGCATGTAGCTTGTCTGCTGCGGGCCCTAATAACCAAACCTACATTTACGCGCTACGATTACCTACTTAAAATAGACTGAAGTAGGATTTTTAGCAGATCTCATACCATGTTTCAGTGTGGATTCTTGCAGCGACAAAAGAGAGCTAGGCTGCAGCATTTGAAAAAATCTGTCTACAGGCAGTCCATGGTAAGCAAGCTATAATATAGTTATCTATTAACAGTCACGAGAATATTTGCACCAATTTTTTTAGGAACTTCGCAGAAAACAAATAGAAAATGATTTTCAAATTGAAAACTAAATTTTAGTTTAATTTTTGAGTTAGTTGGTGAGTTAGTTGGTTTTTGTTTTTAATGTATTCGCAAATATAAACATTAAAATATGATCTGTGATGTAAATTTGATGTGATGTGTATTTTTGTTTTTAATGTATTCGCAAATATAAACATTAAAATATGATTGTTTTATATTTACCCTGTATATTGTATAACAAATCCGATATTTACATTTGGCATGTATTTAAACTTCGCGACAAAACAATCAAATTTTGGGTGAAAAATCCGAATATTGAATACTAAATTACCAAGTTGGCGAAAGAATATAAGGAACAAAAATTTTCAAATCTCCTGACTAATTAAGTTTTTTTCACTAAATACTCCAAACTGGCAGACAGATATTATTCTAGCGAACAAATAAACATCTTTGTAAAATTAATACTTGTGTCGTCTTTGAGGTTTTTAGGGGTGCTGAATATAAAAATGATATCCATTTTGAATTTCAAAGATAGCGGACATTTGTTTTTAATAAAATGAATCCATGTGTCCTTTTCTAGGTTTAGGGGATGTTAATTACAAAAAAACATTTATTTAGAAATTACAAAATGGCGGATATATTTTAATTTCTGTAATATTTTTCAACATTTATATAGCTTTATACATCGCTCGTATCTCAAAATAGGCATTGCTATATTTTTTTCTATAATCTCTTCTGTCTCGGAAACGGTGCATCCTACTGAAAAAATAATGAAAATTTCCTCCCCCTTAGCAACTTTCCAACCAGATATTTTCTTCATGACAAGAGAAAAAGAAATTAAAAACTCCTGAATTTTCCAACATTTATATAGCTTTATACATCGCTCGTATCTCAAAATAGGCATTGCTATATTTTTTTCTATAATCTCTTCTGTCTCGGAAACGGTGCATCCTACTGAAAAAATAATGAAAATTTCCTCCCCCTTAGCAACTCTCCAACCACATATTTTCTTCATGACAAGAGAAAAAGAAATTCAGAACTCCTGAATTTTCCAACATTTCTGTAGCTTTATACATCACATCGCTCGTATCTCAAAGTAGAGCATAGCCATTTTTTTCTATAATCGCTTCTATCTCGGAAACAGTCACTAAACAATTCTACTGAGGAAAATAATGAAAATTACCTCCTCTTTCTAAGTGACGTCGTAATCAAGTATTTTCTTTATGTTAAGAATTTTTATTTTCTGAATTGAATTTGAATTTCTGAAGAAAACTGAATTTCCAAAAATTACATAGCGTATATAGCTGGTACTTCAAACTACATAACATACTGTGATAATAATTATGAATCCTAATCAGCATCCCCAACAACTTTTAAATTAGTACTCATGTCATTTTTACGAAGAATGAAATTCTCTATATTGGAAATTTAAATTGGAATACAATTTTGCAATCAGCATCCCCAGAAACCTGGAAAGTACAACCTTATTAATTTAAAAAAAGAGAGGTTAATAAAAAAATGTACGCCATTTAGGAATTCCAAAAGGGATTTAATTTTCATATTATTCTGCACCCCCAAAAACCTTGAAAACGACACCCATACTAAAAGAAACTCCAACAGTAGGTATCCCAAAATGCGATTTTCCGTAGCCTGCTACTTGAATGTTTAGCAGCCATTAATTGATCAACCCAATCTGGTTTTGTAGCCGCTTACATCGTATAATGGTCACCAACTCGAAAATTAAGTCGCCAACTTAAATTTCGGTGCCAATTTGGATTTAATTTGCCACTTTTTATCTGCCGATTTTTGTATTTTTTGTCACCTAAGTGCTTTCGCCAATTTAGTAATTTAGTCGCAAACATATTAATTCGCTGCCAAATTCAGTAATACAGTATGCCAACTTATTTTTTGTTCGCAAGATTATTTATATCCCTTTATTTAATATATTGCCCATCTCTTTCTCGCAAAACGATTTAGTATACTGTGTGTAAAGAAATGTATGTATAAAAATGTACAGCGGTAACGAGTAATGACGTCACAGACCGATATTTCGCTCTGTTTCGTATAACGAATTGTTTATAATTTTTTTTTTTCTTTTCAGAGTAGGTCCATGCGACAGTCTTTGCAGAAGGAGAGAGAAGGCAACGACCACCTGGTCTCAACCAGTGATGATCAGCCTCAGCACGAACAAGAAAATCATTGAAGTTTACTTGTAACATCTTTTGTAACACTTCTACATTAATAAAAAATAATTTAATATGCTAATCATTTTATTTTTACCAAAAATCTGATTTTTAGGGTACTACAAGTCGTACATTCCGTCGTACTACAAGGAACCCTTATTGTTTCGCTGTCTGTAGTTCTGACGTCATCGAGAGTGTTCTTAGCTATAATTCATCATCATAAGCTCGCTCCTGCTCATTTCTGAATTCAGGGGTTAATTTATTTTTTCTATAATTGTAGGAGGAGTAGGTAGGTAGTACTACTGAAAATTATTACAAAAATATAATAACATCACTTCACAAACATCATTATTCTTCTGTTCCACGCGATTTAAGTCGCGCGCAGCAGCTAGTACTTTCTCAATAATAAATTCTTCGAACTCCCTTATCGATTAAATACTTGAACTTATAAAAATAACTCGTACATTGACAGTTAGTAAAGACAGTCACTTGTTTGCTACGATGTTGTTCAAGAAATGTTTGAACTGTGTAAAAAATACTTTTATTTATTTATTTCTCATAAATGGTGAGTACGTTTTCCTTTGGTTAAACGTTTATTTTTTATTTCTCGTTACAATCTTGCATGTCAAAATTTTGTTACTTGAGGTAGGCACCTCTGCTTCTTCATATGTTCGCGTCTTTGTATGTTATAAATTATGTACTCAAAGGCTGCGTCTATATAGGTATGAATTCTTGGTTTATGAATTCTGTACCCAAAGGCTTCGTAGTTCGTAATCAGTTATATTATGCGAAATATATATTCTTTATAATAATGATATTTCAAATCGATTGTAATCTTGAATCAAGGAGCAAGCGCTCAGTTTCGGCACGACTACACATACAACAGGCGAACTGACGCGTTCTATAAACTCCACATTGAGAGCGCATCGAACGCCCGCGCCTGCGCCGTGTGCGAGGCAGAGGGCTCTAGACTCATGGTCGTGACGTCACAGCAGGATATGGAAGTAGCCCATGGCATGCTGAAAGCGTTCCCAGACCTCGACGGGTACGCCTGGATCAGCACTGATGGGAAACATCACGACTCCGTTGAAGATGATGGTAACGGTAACAATCCTACTATTATTATTAATGTGACAGTTTGTGAGGATGGATGGATGTTTGTTACTCTTTCACGCAAAAACTACTTAGCTGGTTTCGGTAAAATTCGGTATGTAGTAAGGCTCTAGATTAAAACATATACTACTTTTTATCCCGAAAACAGTACAGAATTCCCGTGGGATACCCGATACTATAATCACGCGGGCGGAGCCGCGGGAGAAAGCTAGTAATAATATTACTCTCCATCTACTAGAAGGAAAATCCAAACAGGTCTAAAGGATCTCATTGGGGTATTATTATACTAACTACGCTGTGTTTATAGAGGGTTTAGTCCAAGGAGAAGGATTAGTAATAATGTGGCGCAGAGCGAGGATTTTTTATTACTTAATTTTAAGTAAAATGACAGCTAAAACAACTGTAATTCTACTAACTAATACATTAGGAAAGAGAAATATTAAATTGTTGTTTGAGAAAAAAAAAGTGAAGACAAGAGTTCTGCGAACCACACAGTGAGGCCGGTCTAAACTACGCCTCGCGTACTACACAGCGTCACGCACACACACTTACTTTGTAAGACGAGCTGTCACGGTGTGTGGTTTTTATGTATGTAGTGCGTAACTACACGCGCTCTACATACATGAAAAACCGGTCTCAGTTTTTGTTTGCCATAAAACTATTAAGTTTAAAGCTGCAGAGATTTTCGACAGTGTCTCAAACACCCTATTTCCTGAACAACGACGTGCTTTAGTTTCAGGCTGGATGAGAACTGGTCCCAAGTGTACTGTGATGGCGAGGTACGGGGAGGCGGGGACTGCTCTCTGCTACACCTCCCACCCGTTTGTCTGCAAGACTGACGCCAGAGACGTGCAGGACGACTCGCGCTGCAAGGTCTACGTTAAAGGTATCGTTATTGTATTTTTCTACACCATGCGCCGACACACACAAGCTGCAAAGCATGATCACCGTAGAAATGCGTTTCGTCTAAATAAGAATAGACATACTGACGGATTAGCGCCCTGCACACGTAAGGTTCAGACCGCGGACGGGGGACCGCGTTTTCTTTTATTTATAAAAACAATCTACTGGCATAATGCCATACCCTTTTTAGCCACATATTACAATTATCATGCTCAGGACATTTATGAGTTTCCTATAATTATTTTATAATAACTCAATACAATAATATATCATTGTTTACGAAGTACATCACGGTTTTGGTAAACTAAAATCAAGGTCAATGACCAGCGGGTCACCTTCGTTCCCTTGCCCTTTTAATAATTTGATTAATGTTTGTTGTGGGCCCGTCTCGTACTTTCTATTTGAATCCGAACGTTATGGTCGAGTACCTCGTCGTCTGGCGCATTTATCGTTCGCCTGATGATCTTGGCAATGGCATCCTCAAAGCAGTTGGTATAGTAAACAAAGGTGCTGGTGTGTCGCGAGAGTTGTAGCACACAACCGCGTGAAGTATATATGAATGAATGAATGAAATACTTTTTATTGTGCACACATATTTAAACAATTTGAAATTTAACAACAATCTATATTATTAAACAATGTAAGAACACAATTATTACTATTTAGTAGTTTCTTCCAGGCAACCACGGGTAGAGGACAGTAATGATGTAAGATTAACGTGAATGTGCAAAATAAGCATATGTTAGCATATATATTATATATTTTAATAATGGCATAATATATATGTCGTGGCCATATCGTAGATTTGCTCACTTCATGAAATGCTCGAGAATTTCATGAATGGTTGCATTTCATTAAATGTTTCAATGTCTATTGGTCAGATCATGATGTGGTTTGGGGCAGATCAATGATGTGGTTTGGGCAGATCAATGATAAGAAAACTTTTATCGATATGGCCACCTAACGCGCGGCTACTTCAAGAAATGGTCAAGATTATTTGACATTATCATCCGGTTTCTCAAAGGCTAATCAAATAGTTGATGAACTATCCCCCGGTTTCTGAAAGGCTAATCAACGCCAAAATCAACTAATCAGCGGTCAAATCTCTTGTCAGGTGTAAATTGAGTTGCAAAAAGCTTGATCAGTCGTTTGATTTGATCAACGTGTTAGTTAACAAAATTAATGTCAAACCCATGGTCAAACCACATGTCAAACGCTGTTTTCGGTTTCGGGAAAGCTATTTAAGATGTAAATGTGTCATGTCATGTTGATCAGTGATTAGTAAATTTTTTACTAATGAGCGTTTCAGAAATGCTAATTGATTTAACTAGCCTGTTAACTCAACGACGTGTTAGTTCATCAACTATTTGATTAGCCTTTCAGAAACCGGGTGTAATTGTTGTACACTAAAACGTTGTTGAGTTAACAGGATTGTTATCAATCAATTTGCGTTTCTCGAACGATAATTAGTGAAAAATTTACTAATCATTGATCATCTTGACACGATACATTTACGCCATAAGTATCTTTCCAGAAACCAAATACACCGTTTGACATGTGGTTTGACAGTGGGTTTGATATTAGTTTTGTTAACTAACACGTTGATCAAATCAAACGACCTATCAAGCTTTTTGCAACTCAATTTACACCTGACAAGAGATTTGAACGCTGATTAATTAATTTTGGCATTGATTAGCCTTTCAGAAACCAGGGGTATATATCGTAAAATAATTACATTAAGCACCGGAAGAGGCGCTGGAAGCGCTTTGTTTATATGTAAGAAAGCGGCCAAAAGTTAATATGGATGTTGAGTTTTCCTACATTTTTTTTTATTTACGCGCATCTTAGATGTTTGTGTCAGTAGGACTTAAATGACAATTATAAACAAGTCCTTAACAATATGTTCTAGATTTTTATTAAATATTTTATGGACACCTTGTTATACGATCCGGCGAAATGTGGTTGACAAAACCGTAAAACGTTAACGATTTAATGAACTGATCAAATTAAGTTGCCCACATTTCATAAAATTCTCGAGCATTTCATGAAGTGAGCAAATCTACGATATACACAGATAAATACATACAATAATAATATTATACAAATATATAATACTCTAAAATACATACTTAAATAAGTAAGAACATAATATTATTATAAAGCTGGAACATTAATTTTATGATAACAACTAAATAAATATAAACAACAACTAAAATATGCTATTGCGAATGTAAGTAAGCCCTTGAGATTCTTGAATGGTTAAGACGCGGGAGTTTGAAAGTGATTTCTTCTCTTCCTGAGTGCCAGGTGCACAATAAAAGAGTGTTTGGTGACCCTTTTTATATTGTAGCTTCCGTGTATCTTTCGACTCTCAATGACCGCACTCTTTCGTTCGATGAATAGATGTTTTGTAGACCATCCTCAGGGCGTATGCGTGTGTGTGACCTGTGCGGTTTGGACTGCCGGTCAAACTGTCGTGCTAATTATGTCTAAAAATGCGTCACCATTTGGTCTGCCCGCGTCTTACATAATACGTCATATCGCGCAGTTAAAACTGTGGAAAATGCTCTGTCATCGACATGCCAGATCGAAATGTCGGCCCCGCGCATTTACACGTTCGGTTCGGAGCGCGGGTTGGAACCACGCGTGCTATTTTCCGCAGTCAAGACTGTACGTATGACGGGCGCTATATATACAAAATAAAAGATTTGACCTTTGACAGATTGATAACAATCTGCCATTGAATTAGGTATATCTATATAGGGTATATTATATCTGCGTAACTTCTTAAACCTCTCAAACCTAAACAAAACTTAACAAAACCAAAGTATCAGCTGAGGCGAAAAAAGTTATCCAAACCTTTATTACGAGATTAAGGGAGAGGTTTTTGTCTGTGCAGGCTACCAATACTTCGAGAGCCTAAAAAGCTGTTACAAGATACCCCGCTATGCTGCGTCGTGGAATGAAGCGTATAGCTACTGTCAGGCGGAGGGAGCCCATCTCGTGGTTCTGAACTCGGTGGCGGAACAACAGGTTGTGAGGAACCTGACGAGCACCGCGAGGGTGGTGGGCAGCAAAGTACCCTGGTTCTACTACGTCGGTATCAGAGCAGAGAAACCAGCAAATGGATCACCAACGGTGTTCAAAACAATCTTCGGTAAGTTCAACCACGTAAGTAGGTAACATACCTACTTCTCTATTTAGACTGATTTTTTATTTTAACCGCTATTTAAAATACTTCCGCTGCCTCGAATTTCGCGGTGAGCGGCGCGGCCACGAGGTCGACACTCTCGCCCCGCTTGCCGCGCGCACCCCCGCATACATCTAGCCACGCACACATAGCTTCGAGCTGTCAATCGTGTAAGTCTATCAAATGACGGTTCTTTACGTTAGTAATATATTATATTCTTTGGCGCGGCGGCCTTAAATGGGGTCGACTTAATGTTCATCCTTTACAAAACGCCAATTTCATATGTAAATTACCTAATAGAAGTCTATGAGGAATAAAATATTTTTAATTCCCGATGAAAACACTAAACAGCTCCTCTGTTTGTATTATTATAAGTTGTGTTATTATAAGTTTGACGTGTCTGTGTGTTTGTCCGTAGCATCGTAGCTCCCAAACGGATGAACCGATTTTGATCTAGTTTTGTTCAAAATCTGATATGATCGAGAGGGTTCTTAGCTATAATTCATCATCATCAGCTCGCTCACAGCTTGACAATTTAAGGGTTACTTAAAAAATTTAATTTAGTTTTTGTTTTTAAAACATTTGCCATACATTTTTCAGACCAATACTTGCCACAGTCAGGATTCGACGAATGGTGTCCAGACGAGCCCAATAACAGCGAGGGAAACCAATACTGCGGGACCGTGTTCAAGGCAGACGGGAGATACAACGATGAAGATTGCACCAAGGCATTGGGTTTCATCTGTGAGAAGGAAGTTTGATGGCATCCAGAAGGCCGATTCTGCTAAATAATTCCAGCAATATTACAGTATAACGATTCAGTCCCGATATGACAAAACTGCAAAATGGTATTCTCATAAATGTCAAACCAACGTCCAACCCGTTTTGATTCGCCCAAACGCCAAAGTCAGTTTATGATATCAATAAAATTCATTTATAATTCAATAAAAGTAAAATGAAAGTGTATGTTAATTACCAGAATTGGGTTTCAGGGGTCAGGACATAACATATTCTGTACAGAGCCAATTTAATATGAACGTAAACAAAGAGATTGAACTCGACCGAATTCATGTGTCATTGTATTTCCATGCCCGCTAAATAGGTGTCACTTAAATAGGCATGTTGCCTAAAAAATCATTTTTCGTCTATGCGATGTTAGACAACATGTTAATAAACAATCTGGAACCCATTTTCGTATATCTTAGAAAAAAAACGAAGATACGTAAAAATTTAAGTTTACAATATGAAAGAGAGAGATATATCGGCCTGTGACAATACAAATACAAATACACCGTCATTACAAAATGTTTGGCGGTAGCAGCTTGTGGCGTAACAAATCGTTTTGCGAGAAAGAGATGGGCAATATTTTTTATCTGCGTCAATCTAAATATGTACTTACCTATTTTTTTTTATTTATGTAAAAAGTAGGTTACTTATAACTAAGTAGGTTACTTATCTTTAATCAACAATTTTAAAATTTAATTTATAAAAATGTAATATTCCACACTAGGCAACATCCTCATAGGTATTATTATAATGTAAATTGGATCTACACGTATTATACCTCAATAAGGTCGTTTAATAACTAATTTCTCTATAAAAACTATAACCCGACTACGTAAATTATATAGCCTATGTTACCCGGGCTATTGTTAAGAATCTATGGACATGGACACCTTATTCGTTAAAATCGGATCAGTACTTTAGGCGCTACGGTGGAACAAACATACACAGACTGCCAAAATCATTACTCTTCCTTGTACCTTTACCTTGTACTCTTCTTTGTGCCTTTGGCGTAGTCAGGTAAAAATAGCATTCATTTAGTATGATAACCAATTCCTCTGAATTGTCCTTTGATTTCTTATGTCATAACTATTTTTATAAATAAGATAACTGTACAAAACCACTTACACGTTAAAAATAAACGTAACTAAGTTACTCCGTATAACATCAGTTATCTACCAAGTGAATGTTCCATCAAAATAGATCCAGCCGTTTGAGAATTTAGCCGGAACAAATATGACAAACGGAAGTGTACATTTGTTATTTTTTATTTTGGGTCTGTTGCAGAATATTTTCATAAGTGCATATATTGTCTCAGTCGCTTGATATGACGTTAGTAAGTGACAATATCTATATTTAAAGCTAACCAACACTCATTGAAGTGGGGTCGCGGAGTACGTAGAATTTCGTACATTGACTCATCGCTACTTGTCTCTTTCACTCGCGCACGAATATATTGCTATCGCCTACCTGCGTACACGGGATAGTAAGATAATCATGCGCGAGTGAAACAGACAAGTAGCGATGAGTCAATGTAGGAAATCCTACGTGCTCCGCCACCGCACATTAGAAGATTGTAAAACAGGCTTTGATAATTATAGAGGACTAGCTTTTGCTCACGGCTCCGCCTTCAGGAATACTGTACTTTTTCAGGATAAAAAGTAGCTTATGTTTAAATCCATGGCCTAAACGCCTAAACTGCTACCATACTGCGTTCACTAGTTTTTGCGTGAAAGAGTAACATCCATCCACCCATCCTGACAAACATTTACATTTATAGTAGGATTTAAAAAAAAACACATGTTATAATTATGCCGTTTATTCTTACAATGATTGGCTGAGTTGTTAGCCACTACGCCTCCCCTAGCTCTACCGGCCACACAGATAAATACAAGTCTGCCAACTTAGGGGCCGTCCACATATTACGTCACACTAATTTTCTCCTTTTTCAACCCCCCCATAGGTATGTCACGCTTTTTTAAGTATCCCTGTACCTGTACTTAACATGCAGGTGGGGGGTAGGTATACTAAACTGTCACGTTTAGTATGCCCACAATTGCGCTGTGACGTAATATGTTTACCCTTACTCAATAGTCCATTACAAAAAATGATCAATTACATTGGCAAAAAACTGCCAGAAAATTCGTGAAAACTAAAAGTTACACAATCCCCGATCGTAAAAATGTTTGGACAACTTAATCAGTTTACACCGAGACGAGACGAGACGAGGCACGCACTTTTTTACGATAGCGATTCAAAATTGAACTTTACTTATGAGATGAGACTAAATGCACGTTTCATTGCTAGGCGCGTCGCGTCTCGGTGTGAGCTGACCCATAGTTACTTGATATTCCTCTCTTTGTTTATGAATAAGAGGGATGACGTTTGGTAGATTTCTATTTCCTTTTTTGCATGTCGGTTAAAAGCATTTTACGCCAGAAAAAAATATCACATCAAGTCGACATAATTTTTCATAACAATATTTCTCAAATACAAATTTTCCATATATTTGGACTATAGTTGGCTTCATACGTACACTTTTTATAGATACACGTTTAAATATTCATTTACGTTGTATTATCCGTGTCGCCGCCTACAACGTAACATTACATTTGGCAGGTCGCAGGGTAAAATGCACGCAACGCCGCGGTCAAAAACACGTATCAAATATATTTACACCCAGCGTCATGACAGTCGCGGCCACACCTATACAGAAACGACATTCGCAAAGCAAACTAAGTCTTATGTGGGTCACGATAATACAGCCATTTCTATTAATCTAAATGAAAAACTTATAAACGCTATCGGTGCGGGCTACTATGTACAATGGTAAAGTAAAATTAATTCGGATACCGCAACATGTTACAGGCAGTGAAGGTTTCCAGTTTTTAGTACGTGTTGTGACGTTATGCGAAAGATAGCATAAAATGATAAAATTAGATAAATCTAAAATTAAACGTTTACAAATAGCAGACATTCGGAGCTATTTATATATTTAAGCTTATTCTTATGAATGAAAACTAAACTTTATTTACTACACAAAAAGGTACACATTCATTGCGTTCCAATTGCGAGAAGCACCGCGATGCGCAGCGCAGCGTCGCTCTTGGCTTCGTATCTTTTTGTGTAGTGAATAAAGTTCAATTTCGAATTGCTATCATAAAAAGTGCGCGTCGCGTCGCGGTATTATGAGCCTCATTTTTTTCATTTTATGTTGCAGTACCCTTACATTTTTTTTGTTATTTCAAATTATATTTTTTATAAGAACACAAAATTAAACTAAGGACTTTACATTAAGTATTTACATGGACTCCGAAAATGTGCCTCTGAATTCGAGTGTGCTTACTTAGCAGTTATCTAACGGTTGACTCGTCTTACACTTAGAGAAAAGTAAGGAAACTTATACTAGTGTGCTAAGTCTTACGAACAATACGAGATCTCTGAAAGTCTGGAAACTCAACATTTACAAAAAAAAGCAATAATTTTTTGGGACCTTGTTATCATTTATATACATGTTATGAAAATTTTAAATATTTGTTAACCTTGTCTAAGTTAGCGATTGATATGAATACTACGAAAGGTTTAAATTACATTTTTACTATACTGTAGTAATTAACAATTGTTTAGAACGCGTCTCCTTTTGTAGTAGTCATATTGTTGAAGTATTTTACAACTTGTAGTGACGTCAAGAGACGAGGGGATATTATTTTCCAATAGTTACGCCTAACGGATCACAGTAACAGTTTTCTGAATTAAGGCAAGGTGGGGTCTGTCGCAGCCGGCTAATATTTCATACAAATCTTAATAAAAAAAAACTCAAATTTACACAAAAAAATTGCTTCCTTAAGATTTGAAGATGAATGTGTTTATTTAAGAAGTGAAACATTAAGTCCCAAATCCACCATCAGTGTTATTCGTTTGTCTAAATATGATGCTTTCTCTTTCATTATTACGAGGAACGAAAGAGATAACATGATACTTAATCAACGATTAAATTTAACAGGCGTTGGTGAAATTGGCTCTAAAGAAAATATTCTATTGATTTGTAATTATTTAATTCGAAACAAAAAATACAATTTAAAAGTTAGACTTTTACCTATTTTCCCATAGAAAATTGTATGAAATATTGAACGGGCTTTATTTTGTACAAATTTCAGCCTGTGCAGTGTACTATTGGGATTCTAAAATAAAACCTCTATAAGGGCATTGAAATCATCGCTGCGACGAGTACAGCGGGTCTAAATTGGCCACATTAAGTGAATAATTAAGTAAGTAACTTCTAATCATTGACTTAATTGCCAAATAAGCAATTCTTGTGTATAATTTTACGCGTTTCTATTGCAAACTGTCAAAATAGAATTATTAGAGGTTCCTGCAAGAGCAACTTCTTCAAAAGATGATTTTTCATAGTAGGTACGATTAGTGGCCATTTTAGACCAACAGGCTAGTGCCAGTAGGTCTAAAATGGCCGAATACAGCCGAATTTTACAACTTTGAATGTCGAACTACACTCTAGCTGTTTTCATACCCACACGTGACTATTACTTCATTTGAGGCCTGGTCACACTCGGACCAAAACTAGAACAGTCGGCATAAAAAATATTTACAAGTACCTAAAAACTATTCGGACTAAAACTAAAAAAAACTCCTAACAGTACACCACCAGGCGCCTACGTGCGGGCTTACAAAACGGCCTAAATCCCATACTAGAGTAATTAACGCTACTTTTATTTACAGATTTTTTTTTACTTTTATATAGCTTTGAACTACAGTTAAGGCTACGTCTGACACGCACACATCTTCCTATGCTATAGACATGTTAGCGTGCTATGTCTACATCTACAAACAATATGAGACATTAATTTTGAAACACATCAACGCAGAGACTAGAAATGGGGACACGGACATTGTAAAAGTGTCAACGAGTAAAAAAAGATTGATCGCGTTACTCCACAACTGCGAGACGTCACGACGTAAGATGCCAGGGTCAAGTTGAAAAGGCGGGAAAATAGAATTTTCGTATTTAGGTTTCCAACACCGTTTTTCAAAATCGCCAAGTCCAAAGTCTAGTCAAAGTCCAAATAAATCGTTAGTCCAGTAAAGAGTCAAGTCAGGCGATTCAGTAAAGCTTCACTGAAACTTCCTAGGGAGTTTTGAGGAGAACACAAAATAGCACGCTTCTTGAAGTTGTACCACTTGCGCACACTTGTGCACGTCAACGAATATTTAATGCTTAATAATATTCTACCATTATTACACATTAAGAACCGAAATAACACAAATTTATGAAAGAAATACAAAAACATAACGTCACTCTTCCACATCCCCGCCATAACCCTCGTACTACTTGTTACCCTATCCCTCCCCTTTTGCGACAGTGGCGCCTCTGTCAACACTTTTGTAACGCTCCTTATCTCCGGTCTCTGATAAATGGCCGAATCATGCACACTAACACACCGGTACAATATCTATAAATGCTCGAATTTAATATGTTTATACTCACTATACGTCACACGAATTCGGAATGGACTGGGCGCGGCATAATGTACTCGAACATTTGGGCATGTCTGGGAAAATCCGGAGCCAGCCCACTCCGAACCCGCCCCTACATTACTGAGATTTTAATTGATCTAACTGTAAATTATGAATGCTAAACCTAACTAAATGTTCAGTCGATGTTGATGCTTATGTGTACAGACGGAAAGTGTTGGCACACATATGGAAAAACGCAAGTACGTCTGTACTTTGTCAAATTAAAATCACTAATATGCGTATTGCAACATTATTGCTCGCTATGACCATACAATCAGGCACACAAACCAATTCGCACACGAATCTGTCCTACAAGCAAAACGACAGCTAGCTTTACCATTTCGTTGTATCATTTAAACTCATTTACACGCAACATGCAAAAATTTCTCTAAAGTGGCCACTGACATCGCAGATATGCAATTGATAAAAATCCGCCGAGTAGACAAATCTCAACAGAATGAGTGTAAATGAGCCATTGCTGCGCATTTGATTATACTTTTCGTTTTAAAAATTTCCTAAATCAATTGATTTGAATGCGCAGCGTTCACACATTTCTTTCCTTTACAATCCATTTTGAACTCTCCATACATCTAAATACGTACACGATAAAACTAAGGAACTTAACTAATTAATTATTATAGTAAGTTATGTGAATAAATTGGAAATATTTGGTAGCAACATCATTTAGACTTCTTGTATAAAGAGTCATTTACACCCATCCGATCCTCAGATGAAACCAAACTGGTTTTGTATAGTTAGTTACCTTTATAATTTCCTGCGTATAAATGAGATGAGTATAAATGGTCTTCAAGGATAGGAAAAATTTTTTAGAGCGCCGGTACAAGTAATTGTGATAAAACGGTACAGTCAACAATGTCAATTTGTAAAAATTAAAAATAAAAAAACTAATAAAAGTATTTTCGTGTTGACTGTACAAATCGTCGCCGCCTAAAAAGCTATGAAACACACAATTCAATTGAAAACTTATAATTACTATGTACATCATTGAATATATCGAAGATAAGTTACTAAGAAATATTAAGTTTAACATTTAGAATGGATGATGACAACATTTTTAGCCAATCACAATTATTTAATGTGACACAAGAGATAAACATTTAAAACAATATTCATTTGAGTTAGAATTTTTACACGATATTTTATTAGAGACGAAACAAAACTTCGCAGCCTAGATGGCGATTCAATACTACATTACAATTTCAAAATCAAAACAAAATAGTATCTGGCCAAGACGCCATTACAATTTTTTTAATCATAACTAATCAAAATACATGGCCAGGACGCTTTAGAAGCCATAATACAATATTTGAAAATAGAACCAAAACACATTATAAATGGCCGGCACGCCATTACAATTTTTTAAATGTTATCTTCATTATACATGGCCAGGACGCTATATAAGCCATAATACAATATTTGAAAATAGAACAAAACACATTATAAATGGCCGGCACGCCATTACAATTTTTTAAATGTTATCTTCATTATACATGGCCAGGACGCTATATAAGCCATAATACAATATTTGAAAATAGAACAAAACACATTATAAATGGCCGGCACGCCATTACAATTTTTTTAATGTTATCTTCATTATACATGGCCAGGACGCTATATAAGCCATAATACAATATTTCAAAATAGAACAAAACACATTATAAATGACCGGCACGACATTACAATTTTTGGAACTACAGCCCGTTCAGAGTTATTTTACCTGGGAGTTTCAACGAGTGATCCTAATGTCGTCGCCATAAAGGTCCCGTCAGAGGTAAAATAACTCTGGACGGACTGTACATTATTCGCGACAGGACGCCATTACAAAATAGAGCTAAATTTATACATGAACAAGACGCCATTACAAGATGGAACTTAATTTATACATGGCAGGACGCCATTACAAGATATAACTAAATTTATACGTGACCAGGACTTCATTGCAAGATATAACTAAATTTATACATAAGTTTTTTACTTTTTGTCTCTGGCCAATTTTTTAAAAATGTTACCAGCTATCGTGTGTCGGTGGCGCGGCAGTCGCGGTGGCGCTCGCGTCATTCCCACTGGTGCGGCGACGGCGGCAGCTCGGAGGGGTGCGCGACTGTGGAGCTGCAAGCGGCCGTTAGTCTCCGCTCAACGTGCTACCCACACCCACGCTAGCTGTATGTTGGATTTGGTATTGTTATTACTAGAACTATGCTTCATTATTCTCTAGAGCTAAATCTAACACTTCTAGCCCGAGACACTAGCCATACTTTAGAATTTTTGCGGACATCGGAGACTTGTGTGAATCCTCCGATAAAGCTATTCGTTAGGGGCCCAGCGCTATGAAGTAATCGATGGACTCCAAATCCAACATACACACTAATTATTCGACCATGCAACTCGATATACTTGTTTGAATTTTAAAAAAGTTACTATGATAATAAAAGACCTTTTACAGCAAACCGCATCACAAAACTATTTCAAATCTACCGTCGACACCATACCCGGGGGTCTACGCATGCACTACTCGAGTAAACCACAGCATTAATTTTTACGAGCATTTAAGAATTTTCGCCATCACATTCCAACGATCGAGATAATAGAATCGCGATTATATTTTAAAATAGTTTTTGGGTGACTGAATATTAAATCAAGATTGTATCCCATTTGTGTTACAATGCTTTATAAGATGATAGAAGATAATATTTTATAAGGTGACAAACCCATCGGTAATATCACTAGGTAACCAGTTGTTAGTAATACAAATTACTAACTACTTTTTAAGTTCCTTAAAAATACTTATTGACATTTATTTAAACGTGCAAAGTACTGAAGTATGTAATGTAGTAGGAGTTGTCATTTGGGTACAAGTAGGACCGATAATGTTTCCGATGTCCTCCTTAATATGGACGTGCTTTTACCAGTCACCTATTCTACTAAATAACAACCGAATTTTATAGTTCATGCATGCATTGCAACCGAACCGAATGACTCTATCCAACGATCAACCCTTTTGAAATTACGAACGACAACCATTCGAGAAGGCAACTCAATCCTTCGTTATATATTTTTTATTTAAGATATGTATTTATTTTCTTCAACATGGTCACTCTATCTAATGTCAAGGCGGCCATCTTGTTATAGCTGTCAGAAGTGCCTTATCGAACGGTGTCCGCGCTATATCGATGCACAACACAAGTAGAGCGTGCAAATTGCGCTTACGGTCGGTCTAGGCTGCGCATAAAAATATCACGGGCGTTAACAGTAGAATTTTTGCCGCAGTCTTGAAAGGGGAACAGACTTTTGCTTTCGAACTGGTTCTAGGTCTGCCGCAAAAAGAAAAAAGCAGGTTAAAAACGAAACCACCATTTCAAGAGGGTTGATGATAGCTCGACTTGCGGTGGCTTGCGCTCGGAAGCGAAAGAAAATAAAAGAGGAAGTCAAATATAAAACCCATGCACAACTCGGGCTAGCAAAATCCCGAAGGCACGTAAAGGCGATACTGGTTTACCTACGCAAATACTACTGGGAAGGAAGCGGGTCGGGACGACATAGGCTAACTTCTGCGACCACCGTATCTCATGTTCTAGATATATAGAATTTTCTAGACTTTTCTAGACCGTTCTAGACTTCGAATACGGAGCGTGACACGTGACACACGTGCATACACTAACACCGTGCCACAAATTGTGATGAATATTTGCTTTAGTCTTATTTATTATCATTGGACGTAAAGACAACACTATAAAATAAGGTTTACTAAAGATTGACTCAAAATAGTGATGTGAAGTTATAGATAAAAATGTTGTCGATACGTTAAAAGAGCGTGGTCCAATATGGGTGCGGGGTGGTCGCTATACACTTGATGTGATGTCTACAGGTATTGACCGATCAAAACTAATTTAAAACTACATTGTACCAAAACTTATTTGTAACTGTGCCAAAAAATATTTATAAAAAAATTCTCAATTTATGTGTCAAAAATAGTTGTTAAAATGAAAGTTAAGAGTTTATATGAATCTCAAACTTGATCAGCCAGCACTGTAAACACCATTGGTTACGTATCGCAAAGAAATCACCTAGTGTCGGTTGGTTGCGGTTGCGGTTGGAGGCGGCGCCTTACCTTGCGAAGCTCTTGAACGCCGCGGACTGCGGGTTGATACACAGCGGCACGCGGGACGTCTGCAATTGCTCCGCTATGAACTTGTGAATCTCCTCTGTGAAATTCACATGCCAACAAGGTTAGTATAATTAAGGAGGTAGAATTTCTGTAAACGTTCAATAGAACATAAAGTTAAGACATTGAAATATTTTGATATAGATAGTCGATATCACTAAAGTTGCATTCGCCAATTCTTGTGATTGGCGGTAAGTGTCTTTTTCGTAGATAATCACAATTTGTAAGAAAGATATTATTATTATGGTATTCGAAGTTCGAGGGCCCCTGTAGACCGGGTGCCCCGTATAATTGATACAGCCGATAAAGCAGTAGCTACGCCCCTGCATCACACACAACGTGAACACGTTCACTTTGTATCTCCGAGATATTGAGTCTCTATGTCTATGGTATATATACTGGGTGATTATTATTCCGTTTCGAGAGAAACGGGGTATGTTTTGTTTTAAAAATAGAATATACAAAAGCATTTGTGTCGAATCTGAAGTATTTAAAAGTTAGAACATCTTAATAATATACTACCTCGCACGCCGCACGCCGTCGTACGATCCAATCACGCGCATAGGGGTCAATAGGGTGATAAGTGTTTGTAATTTCAATAGTTTTATTATTGAAACACTTTTTAAATGTATAAATTATTAAAAAAACAATTTTATATTAGTAGTGCTATGTTGTAAATCAAATCATGTACATTGTACAATATCGACAAAGTTCCTGCTAGGCCAGTTTCTTAACATTTTCCTCTGCACTAGGACGACTCAAAATATTTAAACACAAAGGAACTGACCGCAACGACTGCATACGTGGTTGAACTACGTATTTACACGTGGGTATGTGTGCGCACAATACAACGGCGATGTTAAGCGATTTTCATCTTATGCCTGGTCGAACGGTATGCCTAACGTGACCATACATACATTCCGCTTTCAGGCCGTCCCGCGTTCGATACCACGATGAAGAGGCCGTTCAGCAAACTTTTTTTATAGAGCGTTGCCAGTCAGAAAACCTTTTTTTTTTAAGAGCGTGATTCCGCAGATGTTCCGCTTTGGCAAGAAAAATAAATGGTCACGTTAGGTATACCCTGTTTCTCTCGAAACGGAATAAAAATCACCCAGTATATGACGTAACACTAAGCGGTTTACCTTTGACCTGATGCACAGACGTGAGCTTCCTCTCCCAGGCGTCGTGGAACGCGTGCGGCGCGTTGGGCTCAAGGTCGGGCGAGTAGTGGCGCGCGGCCGGCGGCGCGCTGTAGCAACACTTGCACATGCAGGAGTGGTAGCGGAGCCGCCCCTCCTCGAGGTAAGGGTGCGCGAGCGCATCGACGACGGATATACGCTTCATCGGGTCGAATACTAGCATCTGGAAATACGAGAATATTTATAATAATTGTGGGAGAGTCACGCTTCAGAATAAATGGGCCGGCTCGACCGGGTTAATACCACGGCCTCACAGAAAATGAGCGTGAAATAACGCTTGCGTTGTGTTTCGCCGAGTGAGTGATGTTACCGAAGGCCCAAGGGGGGTTGGGTATTTTAAGGACTGGGAACGCAAGTGGCAAAACCAGAGGAGTTGCAAATTACAAGTGTGACTCCTCTGGTTTTTGCAAGTGTCTATGGGCGGCGCTAATCGCTTACCATCAGGCGATCCGACTGCTCGTTTCCTGGTTCATTTCATAAAAATAAAAAATATTTCCATAAAATACACACCTAATATTTATACTTTAAGCGAGACAATCTTGTATATAATAAGTATGCGGAGAGTTTTGAGGGAGAAAAATGGATAGGTCTTATCCCTGGCAATCTGCGCAAATTTTTACGCTTGTGTTGTGTAATGTTTTTTCTTTCGTCGTGCAACAATATATCAATAATTTCGACTCTATTATGTCAGTCCGATTGGCAGATTGGTATGCTTATATATAATTTTTGCTTTATTCGAAAATTCGAAATCTGGTGGGGTCAAAAAATATTTTTGGGATTTATTTTATTTTTTTAAGTGTATCAGAACTAGTATTATTTATTTATTAAAGCAAAAACACACATTTAACCTACGATGTTTACCAATGCTACTACTACTAATGTATTCGCACACACTCGAGTAGGGCTATTGTCCCTTTCGCACAGTGGCATTCACCGTCGGCATAAAATAAGCCTTATCGTGATCGTAATACGGTATGCAAAGTTATGCGAATCTCTCTTTCAGTTATTAGCTATCTCTCTCGCGGAGAGCGTGTAGAGCGAGCGGTCGAACGCGGCGCGCAGCGTAGCATAGCATGTAGCTCAGTATGTCTGTCTCTATCTATCTCACGCGTGGGCTCCTGTGCGAGCAGGTGCCCGGCCTCATGCGTGGCCTGCACGGAAATCCTATAGATCGCGGCGCGCGACACAGTATGTCTGTCTCTCTCCATCTTACGCGTGGGCGTACCTGTGCGATCAGGTGCCCGGCCTCATGCGTGGCCTGCACGGAAATCCTATAGATCGCGGCGCGCGACACAGTATATCTGTCTCTCTCCATCTTACGCGTGGGCGTACCTGTGCGAGCAGGTGCACGGCCTCGTGCGTCGCCTGCACGGAGAGCGTGTAGAGCGCGGCGAGCGCTGGCGGGCGCGGCGCGCGACGCAGCATGTGTGCGCGCGCGCCGGCGCACGCATGCCGCATGTCCTCTAGCGACGGCGTGCCCAGCAGCTCCGTGATCAGCTCCAGCTGAAACATGAACGATACGGTTTCAGATAAAATCCATCTCGAAATTAAAAACATCTGATTCTCAGCACTCTTTAGATAATGGTTGGGAGAAGCCAGTCGACATTTCGGTGCCCATAATAATATAACGAATGGTGGACATTAAGGTAATAATCGGACCCATCCAACCGAGCCATAAATCATAATCCTGCACTCACTTTTTGGCCAGAAAGTGGATACTTCCATGGCGTTCGGGGATCGAACCTACGACTTTCGTGTTTATCCCGTCTACCACAGAACCATACCTGCTGCACGGGGCTCTGCGCCTGGAAGAGTATGCGGCGGCCGAGCAGCTCGCCGAATATGCAGCCCACCGACCACACGTCCACCGCCGCCGTGTAGTGGTTCGCGCCCATCAGAATCTCAGGTGCCCTGGAATGATAAGCAGAAATGGTTCAACTCTATGTTTCCAATACTATTAGAACTCTTAATCAGAATGAATCGGTTGTATCAGACACAATGTTTCAATTCATTTTATGTTCCCGCGAATAATTTTAAAATAACGAAAAAATTTTAAAATAACATTTTTCCATCCTTTGTGATAAAAGGTGGCCTCGCCGAGTTTCTTACGCTGGTTCTTCTCGGTAGGTTGAGGTCAACGAACCGGTTTTACTTTGACCTTCCATAAATATATATATATATATATATATATATATATATATATATATATATATATATATATATATATATATATATATATATCTGTAGATTCACATAAAACATAAATGGTTTTTAGCTGACTACGACGAATCCAAAAGGAAGGGAAATGATTATGGCAGTCTATGTGTGTATGTATGTTCCATCGTAGCGCCCAAACTACTGGTCCGTATTTAATAAATGAGGTGTCAATAGATTTGTTATAATCCTTACTAATATTATAAATGTGAAAGCGTGGATGTTTGTTACGCTTTCACGCAAAAACTACTGAACGGATTTCGATGAAATTCGGTATGGTAGTAGTTTAGACTCTGGATTAAAACATAGGCTACTTTTTATCCCGAAAAAGTAGTGTTCCCGAGGGATACTATACTTACGCGGGCGAAGCCGCGAGCAACAGCAAGTAGGCTATATAACTTACGTAGTGGGATTACAGTTTTTTATAAAAAATTTAGTTATTAATTTATATTTCATTATCATAACCTTAGTTAATACTTATTTTAACTTTCCTTAACTTAAATGCCAACTGTGCTGTAAGCAGTTTTTAGAATACATAACTAACTTTAATCCACCTCCAATTAGAATCTAAAGTTATTTCGAAAAGCCTGTCGTAAACAAGTCGACGCTATCGCGATTCGCAGCCGAAACCGCACCGAACCACCCGCGACCCGTTTTCGCAACTGCGGTCGCCGGTCGCCCGTCGGCGGAGGTTAGGTCAAATAACAAAACAGTACCTGAGAGACCGAGGTCTACTCGGAGTTCTAGTAGATAGGACGGATAAACTATTATTGTATCTGGGTTATTCTATAAATTTTACAAAACTTATTGAGGATTTAGTTCTTAATATATAACTGACCTTGTAAATATTCTTTTTATGACTTAAAATAAAACTACATAAGTAACCTTACTTGTACTGACATAACCAGATCGATTTTTCTCCTCCAAAAACCCCTGCATATTAAATTTTATAGAAATGCTTCAAGCCGTTTCTGAGATTCTCATTATATACGACTATATAATATGTCGGAAAACAATTGGAAAAATAGGATCTTTGCAAAAATTTAATGCAAAAAGCCGGATTATTTGATTCCGAGATAAAATTATCAAAAAAACCCGACTGTACTAGGATAAAAGTGAAAAATCTCTGACGCTTTACCTATATGTCGTGCGCGCTAATTTGACTGACTAAATTCTATAAACTATACCTTGACCCATCGGAATAAAGGTGCTCTAAACGCACTCTTTGCAACAGCCAATAAGTACTCAAGTATCCAATATTCCTTAGTACGTTCGGTATTTTTGCGAACATCCTAAAATTGATAGGAAGATGGAGTCAAATTGCAATAATTTACTAGGATTTTCGCAAAGATCCCAATTCTCCAAATATTATACAAGACATATTATACAAGAATTGATCGTTTTAAATATAAGATTTGTACGGCCAATTTATTTACAACTATGTAAACGTTACAGTTGTAACTTCATTGAATAGTTTTGGAGCGTATTTTTTTATGAAATAGGTTCATAAAAAATAGGCGCCGACACTACTAGACCGATTTTGATGACAGATCCAGAGATAGAGTAAACCACGCACCGCCGCCGCGATAAAAATAAACCTATATATTTCCCAATATATAGGTTTATTTGTATCGCAGCAAAATGTATGGTTCCCACGAGATATCCACTTACGCGCACGAAGTGACCGGCATCATCTAGTACGTGTAATAATTTTCACTCGGTTCAGTGTTTCCCAGCGGGCCTAGAATTGTCAATAAATCAACAAATAACCCGCTATTGGAGTCAATTTGTGCTCGGTGTGTTATTGGCCGTATCGCGTCGTTAGCGAACTACACCCGTGAGAACTACTCTGTTACAGTAGCTATACACCATACTGCCTATCGCCCAATCGGCATGACGCTGCAGGCTGGATCCAATCTGCAGTTTGTCCAGATACGGCCAGTTCTAACTGCAGCGTCATTCCGATTGGACGATAGGCAGTATAGTCTGGCTATCCTCACATTTACAACACGTACAGCATCATCACAACCTACCCACTAAGGTAGATTGGTAGATTAGTACTAATAATATACTTAGAAAAATATATAGTTAAATTGAAAATGTTGAAACATATTATTCACCTGTAATATTGTGTCACGACCTCTTGAGTCATGTTCTTGGTGACGTCAGGCTCCTCGACGCGCGCCAGGCCGAAGTCGCAGATCTTCAGCACGCAGTTGCTGTTCACCAGCAGGTTGCCGGGCTTGATGTCGCGGTGGAGGATGCGGGCGGAATGCAGGTACTTCAGACCTGGAAAAGACGAAGAGAAAAAAAATATCATAGGGGAAGATAAAAAAAGTTGGGCAGACCTGGTAAGATCACTATTACAAAAGGTTGAGAAGAGACAAGTAGCAAGCTCGATGGAAAAGGTTAGACAAGCCCTGAAAAATATTGTTTGTTATATTAACGTTAAAAAGATGGAGGAACCCTGCTATGATGATTGTTAAGGAACACGGCCTGTGCCTACACAAATGACGTCACACCACCTGAATATTATTACATGTACATCATACATGACACTGTATGGTTGCGATGCAACGTCGCAGTTTTGTGTACATCTTATGGCTCACATGTCCAAGGTTCGACGTCGTCAACGTAAATCGGTACGGTGCAGTGTCACGGCACACATACATGGCAAATGTACGTTGACAAAACGTGGAAATTCACGTCGCCGTAAAAACGAGATAAGTAAGTAGTAACGATGTTTGTCCACCGCCACCGTCAACGGGACCGTCAAAGTCATGACGGCGACGTAGTAGCGATACATACATTTACTATAGCCGTCTGTACACAGCACGCCCGTCCCGTCAATCTAATATCGAATCGAATAATCTAATATCGAAATAATCTCATTCTCGATGACGTCCCGTTGACGGTGGCGGTGGGCAAACGGCGTAAGACTCAGATTTCATGGATATTTTGCGCCGTTCTGCAGTTATTGCTTTTATTATTTTTTGATATTTTGCGACGTTACGCAGACACGAATATGTATTTAATATTCAAAGATATCAATTTTGCTTGTTAATTTAGATGCTAAACTTCTGTAGTAAAACTGTTGACAACTTCCAAATCACGCTGCACGCCGTATTAAGTCCACGGGAAGTTATGACAAACCTTTAAATGTCACACTAAAGAGAAAACTAAAACAACAAAGCTTTCGAGTTCTTAATATTATCCTTGAGTTTCTGACGGCCGAAAACTGAAACGATAGTTAAATTATGTGACGCTCAAGTCACATGCTGTCCTTATCATCTCGGCTAGCAGAGACAGCGACAGCCTGTGAATTCCTATGCAGGCTCTTAATTTTGATTAGCGTTTCAGTATTCGGCCGCCAAAATATTATGCCTTTATTAAATGTGTTTTAAAATTTTAAACGCCAAAAAGTGTAGAAGTGAGCCTCAGTTCACACCGACACGCGGCGCGGCATTATTGAGATAGCGATCGGTGTGAGCTGACCCTTATTAGTGGTGGTTTCGGCGATTGCAGTTCCAGTTTGGCACTAAGAGATACAGACGGGAAAAAAAAACAGTCCGCTTCTACCCTACTGTAAGTAGCGCAAAGAAAAACTATTTTTCCCGTAATAAGTAAATGTGGTAGAAATTGTAAAATATATTTTACGCGAACAGCCACCACGGCCACAGACTAGTACTCAGCAAAATACCACACACAATATACAAAAACATTTAACTAACATAACATTATTTCCTAAACAATGTCAACCAAAATAGTCAACAAAGCATACTCTGACATAAATGAAATTTTCTTGCACACACACACACACGTAGACGCCTTTCGACCTTATTTCTAGGAAATTAAGGTTCAAAAGACCACAGATGTCGACGATTGAACACAAAAACGCCAGAAAGCTGAAAGCTTGTCAGTAACGGATTAACGAGCTTTACACATTGCATTTTAGCGAATAGTAAACTGTTTATATTCAGCAGCGATGCATTGTCTTGTATGCACCGCTGCCCCATGGACGCGGCATACGCTCTGAGGATAGTCTACAAAAACATCTACTCATCGAATGAAAGAGACATCGAGAGTCGAAGCTAACAATAAAAAAAGGCGCACCAAACACTCTCTACCTGGTGCACACCCAGGAAGAGAAGAAATCTGCTTCTAGCCAGGGATACGGGACAGACAAGCTCCCGCGTCTTAAAAATAAAAAATAAATAAAAAAATAAATATCTATGGACGCTTCACACCACGTCAATCTGGCCCCGTGTTAAGTATCCGAAGAACTTGTGTTACAGGTACCAGAAAACGGGAAGTATATTTAATACTTTTATACTATGCATATATTTAAGATTTTTATTATATTGTACACATATTTAATACACATCCATGACCCAGGAACACAGAAAAACCTTTTTGTTCCTTCGGCGGGATTCGAACCCGCGACCCCCGGCTTGAGCACCAACGCGCTGAACCACTGAGCCACAGAGGTCGTCAAATTGATTATTCATGAATCTCAAGGGCTTACTTTTGAGTCGGCGATAATTTTACAGACTTGGAGTGACAGCCTGTCACTCCAAGTGCATTCATCAGTGCAGCAATGAGCATTCACGACAGCATACCACACGCAGTTGCAGCACTCTCGCGACACACCAACCACCTGTAGCTAATATTATGCCAACTGCTTTAAGAACGCCATCGCCAAGATCATCAGGCACACGACGCGATGGAAGCGTCGGTCGAAGAAGTATTTGACCATAACGTTCGAATGAACATACGAGACGGGCAAAATAAATGGTACAGTCGAGTTAAGACAGAACGTGTGTCGGGTCAGCTAGTGTATATGTCACCGTAAAATTGTAAATACCGTTAGATTGTGATATAACTAGCGAGATTATAAAATGTCGACGGATTGTGAAATAATCATGCTTTTACGCATTTTTTTTGTTAAGTATATTATAATATAACGAACTGAAAATCGTTAAATTGTAAAACGGAATACAACTCGCGCGCTGATCGTCATCCTGGCTATAACGATACATGCGGTGAGACCTCTTAGCACTACCGTCACGGAGGTGCCCTGCCGTGAAAGTTTACACTCTGGGGAAGATTTCTCTTATTGTGAAGTTTGTACGCGTATTTTATATTATATAGTCCGTCTAAATAATGAGAGGGACTTAGTCAAATGAAGTCCACTTATTATGACAGTAGACATATCGTATGTAGACTATATAATTATCATTTGTATTTCACGCGGCTCCGCACGCTATCCCACGGGAACACAAAAAAGTAGTTTATGTTTTAATCCAGAGCCTAAACTACTACCATACCAAATGTCATCAAAACCTGTTCAGTAGTTTATGCGTGAAAGAGTAATAAGCATCCATCCATCCATCCTCACAAAATTTCATATTTATAACATCGAGTAGAGTGCTTTTCACGAAAGAAGTCCCGCGGGAATTAGTGAAACTATATTTGTTACATTGTTATTACAATGCCTGAGGTTGTATAAAAAATGCTGCCCGAGAAATGATACTCATGGGTAAAGGAGTTTTGTGAAGCAGAACAGCAGAATCAAGGTATTCTGATACCCATAAATAATGCTGACAACATCTTGTTTCGCGATCACAGCGCCGCGCCGCGTCTAGGGGACTTCTTTCATTCATGAAAACCACTCGAACCATGCGATTTAGTCCAAAATCACCATTCCCTTTTAATGGTTCGATTACTATAACAGGCTGCTTGACCCTTTTTTTTTTTATCCCAAACGATTAATAATTGTTTCGTTACCCCAAAAAAATAATAGAATATTATTTTAAAACCGTAAAAACTCACAAAACTTTTATTTAAAAATACGCTTTTTAAAAACAGCCGAAATCGCCATGTCTGTCGATAGATAATCTATACTCATACTAATAGTAAACAATCACTTGACAGCTCACTGCACTGCACACTGTATTTGACAACTATGACACTTGACTTTATTTGTTTACTATTACTATGACGTCACATCATGGCCGTTCGCGCAATGCACAGATAATAGTGTTTTCGTCAGTTCAAATTAATTAAAAATATATTTTTTAAATTAAGTCTATTTATACATCTTGTTATTTTATTTCATGATTTCGATATATTAGGTTTTTCTAAGCCAAATACTAAAGGAAATACTCATTCAATGTATGAAATTAAGTATGAGTCAAGTAGCCTATTGTTTCTAGCGTCATTTTTAAACTTTTTACATATTTTAACGGAATTATAGAACCTTAAGAAACACCTAATCGGGTACAGTCGAGTCATTATAATATTATTCCCTCGGGTCAACAACACCGAGCTACGCCCGCGCTTGTACCACTTTCCTTTACAGTATAAAATCTGGAGCGTTTGTTTACCTTTTGAATCGTAGTAAAAGGCTTCTGTATAAACGAAACCTTCTTGTATTAATAGTAATTAAATTACATTTCCCATGACAACTTACGGTCAGTTGACACCGAACGCGGCGCGGCGCTCTATTTTTCGGATGACGATTCAAAATTGAACTTTATTTACAACACAAGGTGAGAGTTTGTGAAGTTAGTCTTGTAGAGTTAGGGTGTGTAGAATCAGAAGCTTGGTTTTACATGAGATCAGAGGTCCGACTTTCGTATTTAACTTAGACTTTAAACTTACCATCAATTCATTATAAATTAATCATCCTGTTATCGTGAACTGACCGAAAGTCGTTATTCTACTACGCTATTTTAGTGCATTTAAAATATCAACACACTCTTTTTGTAATTACATTGGCTACAATTCATAATTAGAGCGAGTACAAAGACAGCTGTGGCATGACGTTTGTACTATCCAGTGTTGCCATTTATTGTCAGTTAAGGCGCGTCTCCTGCTCGTTTTCTTTTTAATCATTACACAAACTCATCGAAATTGGGGCGTGGCTAATGGCTATGCACATTTGTGACGGAAAACATTCCCCGCGCGGGTACAGGCAAAAAAAGTGATTTGTGCGAAAAATAAATATTTTTATGTCATGTGAAAAAAAAATCCGGTTGACGGTTCGGTTTGAGTCAAATTGAAGTCAAGTTTATAAATCTAAGAGGATACCGTTTTCTATGGATGAGTGGTTCGCTCAATCTACAATCAAGCTTCGATACAATAATAATTGCATCGCGATGAAATTCGTCGTTTGACGTTTAGTAGAATACGAATTTGGTGTTTGATAGGATCCGGACTGTATCGAACAAGTATCGAAGCTGCATTATTATTGGATTAAAATAGCAGAATCGACTTTCTGATAACATTTTGACAGTGCGTCGAGTCATATATGGTATCGTCTTGGCAATATTTTAACATGAATATGTTTTTGGTTGGATTGTCTTGTGTAGTTAGCGCGGCGCTGTAATAGGTTAACTAAATTGTAAAGTTCTCGATATTTAATGAAGCGCAATACAATATAAAAAACCTATAAAATTAATGCTCTTAATTAGTAAATGAGGCTGGGTTTTTATGTCCAACGAAACGAGAAGATATAATCGCGAACTCAGTAACGAGCAAAATTATGGAAATGTGCCGCCGCCCGCGATACGTGCCCTAGCTCCCAGTGTTGCCATATCCCCATGGAGAATACCGCGGAATGAGGAAGTAGGGAGATATGTACAGAATTTGGAATGTTAACAAATAGATATTTATGGTAAATATGTTATTGATTGTACTGTAGGTTCTTGGTGGAAATTCATGTTTCACAGTAATAACACACAGGACTTCTTGCACTATTTCCACTTTAATAAGTATTTTACATTAATTTTAATATATTACACGACCGGTTTCGACAAAGTGACACCTGATGATGACTTTGTCGAAACCGGTCGTGTAATATATTAAAATTAATGTAAAATACTTATTAAAGTGGAAATAGTGCAAGAAGTCCTGTGTGTTATTACTGTATTTATGGTAAGACTAGATGTTGCCCGCGACTTCGTGGGCGCAAAAGTTATTCTCGCGGAAACCGTACATTTTTCCGCTATAATTCCCCGATTCCCAGATACCCCATGATCTACTCTATATCTGTGCGTTTTATCAAAACCAGTCCAGTAGTTTCGGTGCCTATTCAATGCAAACAAACAAACTTTTCCTCTTTATAATATTAGTATAGAAGTATACCTACATAGAATATAGATATGCATTAGACAGACTAATTATTCGTTTTCATTGCAAAGGATTTTCTGAAGAAAACACGTAGAAGCCATTAACCTGTCTCTTTTGGTGTGGCTGTCGGGATAGTAGAAATTTTTAACACATACTTAAATTAAAATTATTTATGCTAGGACCTAAACAAAATTTGAAAATTCAAGTAAACTCCGAAATGTCAAGCGGTGAGACAGACAGACACACATACAGACAGACGCGTCAAAGCTCTGTTTTCGTCGGGGGTTAAAAACGACGCAATGGAACAGTACATGTAGTAACTACCAAGGGTGCAAAATCTGTACAAATATGGGGAAATCTATCCACTGGCAACACCAGCTAACTGTACTTCTGTGGCTTTTTGTGCTCACGAAAGCTTCGCTAGAACTTTACAAATAATGAAATACCGCGTTAATTAAGCCTGATTATACATTAACTCATAGAATCCCGGCACGGATAAACTTCTAGAATAACATAGATATTATCAATTATTCTATGATAAATATATTTTTATGTCACAATTAAACTTTAGACTCACTAATTAAGATCGAGATAAAACTAATAAATCCTCTTTTTAATACGGTTTAACGGCGAGAGGAACATAAATTAGATTCTAATTCTCTCGCTGTTACCCTAACCAAGAAGGGAGAAAATGTTTTTTTAATGAGTCAAGCAAAATCCTTAAAATTATTCAGTTAATTTTTTTTTTTTTTATTTTATTTAAGTAGAAAAACAGAACAGTAAGCAAACAACAACATAAGTACAAAGCTATGTCGTTAAATCAATCAACGCGAGATACCCTTGTCTACACGCGACATATAATATATCTTGCGTCGCGTGAGCTATGTTGATAATCTGCATATCGATAAAGTAATTTTGAGTCAGAATAAATATAATACGATTATAATAGTAGGGGAGCCCAAGTGGCGATTACTGAAATAACTCGAGCGCGTCAGATGAAGATAACACAGGTGTCCGACATGTCTCTGATAATAATCAAGGTTTCAAAAATAGGAACCGTCAGATTAGGTAAGATAGAGGTTGTTAAAGAAGCTCCAACTCGTGTTTAAGCTCGTAAGGATTAATTAAAATTTTAAGTAATTTTATTATATGTATACTGGACTGGACTCAGCTTAATGGTCTAGGCCGGCTTGTCTAAAATATGATGATAAATTACCTACAAAAACCACCTTTTTATGACATTTTCTTTTTTCTACGTTTAATAAGGCTGCCCCGCTCACCGCACCACTAAAATAAAATAAAAAACTTGTAACTCAACTTCACCTTTAGTTGATAGTGATAGATAAGTAAAAGTCCTTGATGCGATACTGATATTTATTCACACTAATGTTAATTGCCAAAATGATTATGAGTGCGCGTTTGATTGCTTAATGCGGACTGGGCCCGACAGCTTGCGCCGTGCACTTTGCCGCACATGTAGCTATAAAACGTCTGACATGACTAGGCGAATGACTGCACTTGCGAGCTCGAACGTGACTATCGGCATGCTGACTGGATATATGAGACTGATTCATATTATGCGTGAATTGATATAAATTACAGTCATATTTTATTTGTGGTCGAATGTTAAAATATGTACATGTGAATGCCTCAAAATTTTTATCAAAACAGTTTATTATCTAATCATACCTAGTTCGAAGTCACGACCGCGACTCGACGGGAAATATGTAGGTACTTATATAGGGTAATTCCAGGAAACAGGATACGTGCTCAGTGGGATAGATGCCGCTATTTGAATAACTCTAGTTTTGCCAATGAATTGTACCTATACAGATTCAATTATTTATCTAAAGACTTTTAATAATAATAATAATAATAATAATAATAATAATAATAATAATAATAATAATAATAAGGGGGTGAAGCCGGTCCCTCCTAGTTGTTGTCCCCGGGCAACACTTGGGTGCGCCACCCCACTCTCTTCGGGGTGAGGTACTCACGTGGCTGATCGTCGGCTCTTTCTTTCTTTCTTTCTCGTCACTATCTTTTCATCACCTTTTTATTAATCACCCCTTGTTTTTGCATCTGTTTTTTTTTTTGTTTTTGTTTTTGTTCTAATTTTCACCACCTTTATTTCTTCTCTTCCTATATTTCCTTTCTCGTTAACTCTTCCTATTTTTGTTCTAATATATTAAAAGAAAAATGCGACTACGTAATAGAAATATACTACCCCAGGCGGGTACCGGCGCGAAAAGCAATGGAGAATCCCGCCCCGGGCTTTCGGGCCCGGGCTGTCCCTCGTATTCTGGGGGGGACACCGTATCGCATCCTACTGCCCAGTCTAGTACTGCTGCAGAGAATACTAATATCCAAACAATAAGCAACACATACTCATATCCTTCATCACCTACCTCATATGTCAGCTTGTTTCCATCGCTTCACTCTTCACCGCAGTCATTCATCCTCAATAACTCATTCTCATCACGATCCACCACATTATCACCATTGTCAGACGATGTTACACAGGAAGCAATAGCTACTAATCCGGTGCCCATTCCTGACACCAGTCTGTCTACGAGAAATTCTGAATACATTAATCCGAATATCGTAGATCATAATACTCATACGCAGCCTCATCTCACAAACACTCCAGTAAGAAGTGTTTTGCAGGAAATGCTTCCTCCAACCACTCTCGCTGGAAAAAGTAGACAACGGATGAAATGGACTGACCAAATAAACAGAGAACTTCTCCGTTGCTACTACATTATAACATCATGCGAATCTAACCTCACAGCATTCAGACCATCACTCCATAAAAAATTCACAGAGTCCTACCCTGAACTAAGCCACATATCCGAGCAACGATTAGCAGATCAAATCCGAGTTATACATCGCAATAACAGAATACTAAGTCATGAAAGAGACAAGATAAAAAATACAGTAGCGCATACGTTCGATTATTCCAACGACCAGAACAATACAATATGTAGCATAGACACACAGCTTAGCCCCTGCGATATTCTTACCATCCCACATAATGCAACGAACGACCCGAATCTACAACATTCTACAATTCAACCCTCAAATAATAATCAACCCATAACTCTATCAAACTCTTCTGAAACTGTAGAAAATCTAATAGCACCAGAGACAAACAACGCTAAAATACTCACAACTGATGCCGATCAAACACAGAATCACAAAATTAGACAAGTATTTACAGAAATGTTAATCAAATACGCCGATACAGGTCCAACACTTAGACCGGTAATACCAAAACTCCACATTACACGCAACATAATAAAGACGGTAAATTCACTTAACAAGTTAATAGGAGAACATCTAGAAGCGAAAGAAACGCCAGATTTAACTGAAATCCACAGTGCTATTTATTGCGCTGCAATATCAACTACAGCTCTACACACTAAACTAAATAACCTCCCTGAAAAAGATATATCAAATAAAACAGGAGACCCGAAAATGCCAAAATGGCAACTACGAATTGAAAATAGAGTCAAGAAACTACGAAAAGAAATTGGACAACTTACACAGTACCTTAAAGGAAATCTTAGCCACACAAAGCAACGAAAATTAAACCCCAACAATCTCACTGAAAATCAAATAGTAGAATTATTAGACACTCTGAAACAAAAACTGCAAGCACAATCAAAAAGACTCCGCCGACTTAAAATCAGTAACTCTAGAAGAACGGATAATTTATTTTTTACTAACAATCAAAAACTCTTTTATCAAAATTTAAACTCCGAAAATATTAAAATCATACAACCGCCTAGTACAGATACAATTAAGGACTATTGGGAAAACCTATGGTCCAAACCAGCCCATCACAACGTACACGCTTCATGGCTTGATACCGAAATAAGTGAATGTCACAATATTAATCCAATGCCTGAAGTTATAATAGATGATAACGATGTCACATACGCCATAAAGAAGACTTTGAACTGGAAGGCACCAGGGCCAGATAAAATTCAAAATTATTGGATAAAATATTTTACTTCAACACATCACTACATCGCCAAAGCATTCAATTCAGCCCTTAAGGATCCCAAATTAGTGCCGCTATTTATGATGCAAGGAATAACGTATCTAAAGCCTAAAGATAAAAACGATACTAAAAATCCGACTAAATACCGTCCAATCACCTGCCTTCCAACTCTTTACAAACTACTTACGTCAATAATCACACAAAAACTAAATACTCACATTACTGATAATAAAATAATCCCTGAAGAACAAAAAGGCTGCGCTAAAGGATCAATGGGCTGTAAAGAACAACTTATCATTGACGCCCAAATACATAATCAAACTAAAAAAGATCATAAGAACCTTTATTACGCATACATAGATTACCAAAAAGCCTTTGATAGTGTCCCGCATTCTTGGTTGATACATGTACTAAAAATATATAAGATTCATAATACTTTAATTCAATTTCTACAATATATAATGCATAACTGGTCTACTAAACTCAATCTAAGTACAGTCAGTACCACCGTCAGTACCTCACCAATCAAAATTAAGCGTGGCATTTTCCAAGGCGACTCACTTAGCCCCTTATGGTTTTGCTTAGCTTTAAACCCTCTATCTAAAACTCTTAATAGGTCAAACTTAGGATATATTATAGATAAAGTCAATAAAATCAAAATCACTCACCTTCTTTACATGGACGACATAAAACTCTTCGCACCTGACAGGCAACAACTGGAACAACTATTAAAATTAACGGAAAAATTTAGCGCTGATATTTACATGACATTCGGAACTGATAAATGTAAAATTAATTGCATTCTTAAGGGCAAACATACACATACAGAACCACTCAACTTAGAACTACAAGAAGGAACAATAGACAGCATGCAAGCGAAAGACACATATAAGTACCTAGGTTATATACAAAATACAGCTATAGATCATAAAGAAATAAAAAATACATTAAAAAATAAATACAAACAGAGGCTAAATAAAATTTTTAAAACGCAATTGTCAGGCCAAAACAAAATTAAAGCTGTAAATACCTATGCGATCCCTATATTAACGTATTCATTTGGAATTATCAGGTGGTCTGACACTGATTTGGAAACCCTCAACACCGCAACCCGAACCGCTTGTTACAAACACAATATTCACCACATCCATTCAGCAGTTGAAAGATTTACAATAAAGAGGAAGCAGGGAGGGCGTGGTTTTATAGACATAAAAAATCTACATTACACCCAAATAGATAACCTCCGAAATTATTTCAAGACAAAAGCTAACACAAGCCCACTTCATAAAGCCATTGTAAATTTACCTCATTCTGGAACACCGCTACAGTTAAATAATGACAAATTTAACCCTAAAAATAAAATAATTAATGATGAAAACAAAATAGAAAAATGGAAAAGTAAGGCTCTACATGGCTCTAAATTTCCGTACCAGTTAGGTCAGGACCATATCGATCAAGCCGCGTCATTCAGTTGGTTAACTAAGGGTAACATTTATAGTGGAACAGAAGGGTTCTTAATAGCTATACAGGACCAAATTATCAAAACTCGCAATTACTCAAAATTTATCCTCAAAGAAGCCATAGAAACTGATAAGTGTAGATTATGCCACCAAACCACTGAGACAATAGACCATATTACCGGAGGATGCAGTGCACTAGCAAATAAAGAATATACTCACCGTCACGATAACGTAGCCAAACATATACATCAATTAATAGCAATCAAGTTTAACCTTATAGATACACATACACCGTACTACAAATACAAACCATCTAACGTTCTAGAAAATGACTCCGTAAAGCTCTACTGGGATCGCGATATCGTCACAGACCGTACCATCCTAAGCAATAGACCAGACATAACCCTCACAATTAAATCTGAAAAAACAACTTACCTTATAGACATCGCCGTTCCAAACACCAACAACCTGAAACAGAAACACACAGAAAAAATCCAAAAATACATACCGCTTGCAGATGAGATCAAACAAATGTGGCATCAAAACACAGTAAAAATAATCCCGATAGTCATCTCCTCAACGGGCGTTATTCCAAAAACGCTTGCCGTTGCACTTAAATCCCTTAACCTTCACAAAAACACATATATACAGTTACAGAAGTCAATCGTTATAGATACCTGCTCTATAGTCCGCCGCTTCCTTAATTCATCTTCATCCTTCCCTACAACTCACACCAATTAAACTTCTTTCACGCTACATGAACAGGATACTTGGCAATCGCCCGTACCTGCTTCATTCTACCGGTTAAGCCGAGACAAATATATGTTATAATAATAATAATAATAATAATAATAATAATAATAATAATAATAATAACATTTATTCAACAAACACGCTCACACTACACTACATTATCAACAAAGAATCGACATTAAGCACAAACAATCACGAAAAGTTTACAAATAACAGAAATAATACGGACATAAAAAAAAAGACAAACATAGATTATAAGAAACATATACATAATATTAACAAACATCAAACAATAGCAAAATAACATATCATAAAAAAAAAGAACAGGTATAAGGTAGTGCAATGCGAACAGCTGTCGAAAAGGACTCCACTCAGGTGTACGATCGCGGTATAGTACTCAACTATACCGCAATCCCTGGTGTTCTGTGGATCCTCGTTGTTGTCAGGCGACTGACAGATACACACTAGCAGCATCATATATGTCACACACAATAACAACATGGGATATACCTACATATATATAAAAGATAAGTAACGTTGCAATATATAGATAATTCCTTTACTAATTAGTTATTACCATTAAATTGGCATAGATATATTTTTATTTTAGGCCAATACAATTATAACGGAAACACCCAAATGCGTAATATGAAATATGCCCAGGTAAGCTGCACTATATAATATGTATTGAGGATGTAGTTAGTGGGCGGGGCGGCGCATTATAATTATAGTTAATTCAATTCAATTATTATGATGTAGCGAAACAACCAGGGACCACCTCATTTCAGCTTGCAAAACCAGCTATTCAGCTACCACTTAGTTGCCCGTGTCCGCGTGTCTCTGCATGATTGCATGGAAAACAAAATGCGAGCAAAGCTTTTCGGAGACACTTGTCCCGTTTCGGAGGACGGCATCTATCCACGGGAGAACCAGGATAGATGCCCCACTTTCTGAAAGCACTCCATATCTCTTAGTTGTATTACAGTACATATTATATGCAGGCACCTTAAGATAGAATATTGTAGTATACTATTGTAGTAGTAGTTTAATTTTTCTGTAATAGACGAAAACATAAACGGCATTTTTATGCGTCAGGGGTGGGGTTCCTATAACTCCATTCCTATCGGCTTCCCATACCACTTACCTTTTGAAGACCCTCATCCAAATCCCTACATATTACACAGTCTAGGGCTTCCCTATGAAGGCGAACCAGCCTTCGCCACTGATAAGTTAACTTATATAGTTTTCAGTGGCGTAGAGTTCCTATAAGTCCATTCCTATCGGCTTCCCTTACCACTTAGACATTTTGAAGACCCTAATCCAAATCCCTACCTATTATACAAGCTAAGGCTTCCCTATGAAGGCGAACCAGCCTTCGCCACTGATAAGTTAACTTATATAGTTTTCAGTGGCGTAGAGTTCCTATAAGTCCATTCCTATCGGCTTCCCTTACCACTTAGACATTTTGAAGACCCTAATCCAAATCCCTACCTATTATACAAGCTAGGGCTTCCCTATGAAGGCGAACCAGCCTTCGCCACTGATAAGTTAACTTATATAGTTTTCAGTGGCGTAGAGTTCCTATAAGTCCATTCCTATCGGCTTCCCTTACCACTTAGACATTTTGAAGACCCTAATCCAAATACCTACCTATTATACAAGCTAGGGCTTCCCTATGAAGGCGAACCAGCCTTCGCCACTGATAAGTTAACTTATATAGTTTTCAGTGGCGTAGAGTTCTATAAGTCCATTCCTATCGGCTTCCCTTACCACTTAGACATTTTGAAGACCCTAATTCAAATCCCGACCTATTATACAAGCTAGGGCTTCCCTATGAAGGCGAACCAGCCTTCGCCACTGATAAGTTAACTTATATAGTTTTCAGTGGCGTAGAGTTCCTATAAGTCCATTCCTATCGGCTTCCCTTATCACTTAGACATTTTGAAGACCCTAATCCAAATCCGTAGCTACCTATTATACAAGCTAGGGCTTCCCTATGAAGGCGAACCAGCCTTCGCCACTGATAAGTTAACTTATATAGTTTTCAGTGGCGTAGAGTTCCTATAAGTCCATTCCTATCGGCTTCCCTTACCACTTAGACATTTTGAAGACCCTAATCCAAATACCTACCTATTATACAAGCTAGGGCTTCCCTATGAAGGCGAACCAGCCTTCGCCACTGATAAGTTAACTTATATAGTTTTCAGTGGCGTAGAGTTCTATAAGTCCATTCCTATCGGCTTCCCTTACCACTTAGACATTTTGAAGACCCTAATCCAAATACCTACCTATTATACAAGCTAGGGCTTCCCTATGAAGGCGAACCAGCCTTCGCCACTGATAAGTTAACTTATATAGTTTTCAGTGGCGTAGAGTTCCTATAAGTCTATTCCTATCGGCTTCCCTTACCACTTAGACATTTTGAAGACCCTAATTCAAATCCCGACCTATTATACAAGCTAGGGCTTCCCTATGAAGGCGAACCAGCCTTCGCCACTGATAAGTTAACTTATATAGTTTTCAGTGGCGTAGAGTTCCTATAAGTCCATTCCTATCGGCTTCCCTTATCACTTAGACATTTTGAAGACCCTAATCCAAATCCGTAGCTACCTATTATACAAGCTAGGGCTTCCCTATGAAGGCGAACCAGCCTTCGCCACTGATAAGTTAACTTATATAGTTTTCAGTGGCGTGGGGTTCCTATAACTCCATTCCTATCGGCTTCCCTTACCACTTATACATTTTGAAGACCCTAATCCAAATCCCTACCTATTATACAAGCTAGGGCTTCCCTATGAAGGCGAACCAGCCTTCGCCACTGATAAGTTAACTTATATAGTTTTCAGTGGTAGGGGGTTCCTGTAACTCCATTCTTATCGGCTTCCCTTACCACTTATACATTTGGAAGACCCTAATCCAAATCCCTACCTATTATACAGGCTAGGGCTTCCCTGTGAAGGAGAAGCAGCCTTCGCCACTGATAAGTTAACTTATATAGTTTTCAGTGGCGTGGGGTTCCTATAACTCCATTCCTATCGGCTTCCCTTACCACTTATATATTTTGAAGACCCTAATCCAAATCCCTACCTATTATACAGGCTAGGGCTTCCCTGTGAAGGAGAGGCAGCCTTCGCCACTGCTAAGTTGACATAGTTGTCAACATAGTAGTGTAGGTTTTAGTACTTTCCTCGTAATTGTGTCGCTTTGAGGATTTCCTTAAAGCACCGAGTAGGTATCGTTTTATGAATTTAAATTAACATTTTAATCATACCGACATTGAGGGGGGCGGTGACTGCAATTATTTTTTAAATTATTAACTACCTATTATTACCGTTTAGGACGACTCTTAGTATATAAAATGGGGAAATGTGATTAAATAACTTAAGGCTTATTATCTTTCATTTTTGGATACCTTACCTATAATACGGTATTTTTCTGTATTTTTTTTATTAAATAAATGAATAGTGCTCTGAAAAATAAGACAGTTTACATAAGGAATAGTATACTAAAAATCAAAATTTTCAACGATATTGCGGATTGTTTGAAGCACTTTTGTGAGTAACACCCATATAAGAGTCGTACAAGACGGTGAAGTCACACGCTAGTAATGTTTTTCACGCACAACATCCCATATAAGAGTCGTACAAGACGGTGACGTCACACGCTAGTAATGTTTGTCACGCACAACATCCCATATAAGAGTCGTACAATTCGGTGACGTCACACGCTAGTAATGTTTGTCACGCACAACATCCCATATAAGAGTCGTACAAGACGGTGACGTCATACGCTAGTAATGTTTGTCACGCACAACATCCCATATAGGAGTCGTACAAGACGGTGACGTCACACGCTAGTAATGTTTGTCACGCACAACATCCCATATAAGAGTCGTACAAGACGGTGACGTCACACGCTAGTAATGTTTGTCACGCACAACATCCCATATAAGAGTCGTACAAGACGGTGACGTCACACGCTAGTAATGTTTGTCACGCACAACATCCCATATAAGAGTCGTACAAGACGGTGACGTCACACGCTAGTAATGTTTGTCACGCACAACATCCCATATAAGAGTCGTACAAGACGGTGACGTCACACGCTAGTAATGTTTGTCACGCACAACATCCCATATAAGAGTCGTACAAGACGGTGATGTCACACGCTAGTAATGTTTGTCACGCACAACATCCCATATAAGAGTCGTACAAGACGGTGACGTCACACGCTAGTAATGTTTGTCACGCACAAAATTTCTGATATCTCGTAATTCTGCGCGTTTATGTTGATACATACCATAGTCAACCTTTTTGTATTTGATGTAATTTGTGACTTCGAAGTGCATATATAATTACAAAACTACACATAAAATCCTAATTGTTTTTACTTTTATCGAGTTGTAATACCTAATTATTTCTGAATTCATTAAAAAAACTAAATTTTTACATGTTGTCAAATATACCCAATTATGCTATTGAATATATTATTTTTCTGATCTAGAGGGACATATTTTAGACGTGACAATGTCTTATAATTCGATGGAGCCGGCTGCACGCACGAAAAAACATGACTCATGCGGCGTTACCGGCGTTACCTCGCTAAACATGACTCGTGCGGCGTTACCGGTGTTACCACGCTAAACATGACTCATGCGGCATTACCTCTGAGGCGTTCCATTTCTTACGACGCGGACGTTGTCACGTTCAACTATCGTCAGTAAACCGACTTTACAGACAACCAATTTTTATTTGGTCTGAGGCAGATTCGAGTAAATATTGAAATAATGGTTTATTTGTAAATCTTTATACATTACTGTTGCGGCTTGCACCATCAGACAATTACTGTATTTGATTGGTTAGTTTTTTCGAGGGGAATAAAGATATAGGGAAAAAATCGACACCGCCAGGTACGTAACCACGTATAAAAGTCGTCGTCGTTTAGTGTTGTGGCCAAAGATTTCAAAACTAAAGATAGGCTATGGCCTATGACTTAGGTACATTTGACAGAACAAATCATAATACAAGAAAAAGTTACGCCATTTTGATTTCACCATACCTCAAATATCAAAATGGCCCCAAATAATCCCAAAAGTCATTTAAGTGGGGACAGTTTTTGCCTCGACATTACTCGTCTATAATATAAACGTTGGCCTCACCCATAAAAATAGTCCCTTCGCTGGTGATTCGTATCATAGAGGAACGACAAAAATAATGTTCTGCCCTAGATAATGTAACTTCTATAACCGAATTGCTCTTAATCGATTAAAAACAGTCCTAATCGATAGTAATTAGGTCGATGTTCCCCATCGAATACATTTAATGGGCAGTAAAACATCATGATACTCTCAATGTTGCGAAACATCCGTCAGAGTAATGTAAACAACGCGTGAACAATTTCAGTGTACAATAGAGTAATCGCGAGGAAAATGAGTATGAAAATATTAAAAGCGGACGGACAACCATGCTTCGGCACTTATATATTAATAATATTAAATAATATTAATATTTTTTCTTTAAAAACATATTACTAATTTAATTTAACGGAAGGTTCGAATGTATAATTGAATACGCGCCAAGCTTCCATTAGGTATTGTATATATAAGATAATGATGATAATTACTTTAAGTTACATAATAGGAAACTCGCTTTACGCGTTTATACTAGTTTAAAGATTCATATTGCATTTTACCAAAATAAACTAAACACGTTTCTAGCTAATCTAAGTTTAAGTTCTGAACTCCGGATTTCGTCGGTTTAACTTCGTTTAACGCGTTCAAGAGCTGTCAAGTACGAAATGTCATAAGATGACAGTGGTGGTTCTTGTATTAATAAATTCAGTTTTGTGTGTATGATGTTAAATTAGGTAGCTCTTACAAATAGAATCCCAGAAAACGTTCAAAATCTTACTATTCATAAATTTAAAAAAGTTGTTAAAGAGCGTTTGTGTGCTTATTATAAGGTCAATGATTTCAGTAACGATTGTACACCTTGGGAATAAGATGGCCACCTACATGGCTGCTTCTATGTACCTACTTAAGTATTGATAAGTTACTACAATGTAATTTTTTTTTTTTTGAAAATAACAATTTTCCCATCTTTTAGCTAAAAGAGGCCCCGTGCGAGTTTCTTACGCTGGTTCTTCTCGCCGGACTAGTTTCCGAACCGGAGGTAGGCATTATGCAGTACAATTCTATAAGTTTCTTGGTAACCTACATGGAAATAAAAATGTTGAGTTTGAGTTTGAAAATTCTAATAAAAAAACTTTTGCAAAGATATTTCACATCTATACTATTTCAACTCAGTTGTTCGCGATTAGCTTAAAGACGGCGAAACTCGTTTGACGTTAAACGGCTTAGTGAGAACTAAGCCCGTTCATGCGACGAAATTGTTGGCTATATTTATAAAACTAAGTTTTTATTGTAAATGGTGAAATCGCCCCTTAATAGTTTATGAACATGTAAATGTCATTAACCTTGCTTAATGGAGCTTTTGACGACACACCCAAACAACTACTGTATGTGGCTGCGAACGACAAAAAAACTAAACCTATTAAAGGTTTTGGTCGCACTATGGCATTGTACAGTTGAATATAAGATAATTATTACACTAGTCAACGGTGGTTCTGTTTTATTAATTTTTATGTTATAAAATAATCTGTTAAAAAAAAGATGGAATCTGACACTTGTATCTAAAAAACTTAGGCTAGTAATAAACAGTTCGAAAATATCTTTTTTATATTTATTTGAACTTTTAACAATGCAATCTATGTCTAACAGTTTTTATAGAGATTCATTAGCTGGCCCTTGATTCCTAGATATAAAATACGGCGCTCCACGATATTGTCAGGGCAAGATTATGGGCTAAGTAAGATATGACAGTGCCAAACATAACGTAGGTAAATTCCTTTTAACCCGGCAAGAAATGTTAAGTATATCCTGCCCCAAAATATTAATATAATTCTGTAGGGCAGATCAGAACAAGGTATGATATTTTAACCCAGGGTTAACTTTAACCCTCTGCGCAAGTAGGCCGAAGAATCATTCAGCTGTCAATTATTATCATAATAATAAATGTTCAACTATACCAGAAAACTTCTATAATAACTCCCTATTCCTGTCAGCCAATCAATACACACGTAAACAGAATTAATATCGCGCCGTCAAAAATATTTCTACAAGGCTCAACGTCATCACTAATTAGTAATCCAATTCGGCGGGCGAATATGATGATTATGACGTGTTAATTATATTTGTTGGATAGGCACAATTGAGGATTATTTGGATGTCCCGCTCGCAAATTTTTGAAGTGGAAACTACTTTAGGCACGCTGGCCATTTTTTGCTATGGGAAAAACTCTCTCTGAACTCTCTCTCTCTCTCTCTCTCGTGTAACTGTTACCGACACCGGTGAGGTGTGTGGTAGGGCGGGACGGACGGGTCACGCGCCGCATTGCATGTGTGCTGTGTATCACTGTTTTTTTTAGAATATAATAGCTATGTCATCTGATGTTGATGAACACGAGTCACGACAACCTGATAATTAGTTTCCAACTTGAGCAAATACGGGGAGGCCGAATCAGGAAGAACTGACGTCAATTCGGCCTGAACGGATTCGAGGAAACACACGGAAATATTCTTCCTAAATCTGGAATGTCTAATGTATTTGCATTTAGAAATGTTTAATTTAACACTTAACAGGATATAGAATTATATATGAAGATAATATAATATTTCCATATTACGTATTGTAATATGAAATATTTGCAGGCATTTTAAGATAAAATATTATAGTATATTCGACGCCTTTCACGCTTTTAAAAGTACCAACAGTAATTTAAATGACAGATAAGATTAAAACTTCAATAATATATACTTTCGTAAAATTTCACAACGAGTAACAGTTAGCAGTTTGGTGCGGGTTTTAATTGATTTAGTGCGAGTTGGTTTAACCAACAAACTTAATCAAGCTCGGCTATGAGCACTCGCGGGAACTGTTCCATAGTGAGGACCGGATGTAATAAAAAACTAAGCGTCAGATCACGAGACGATCGAATGTCGAACTGGACCGCTCTGCATAGCGCGGCGCCGCTATTGAAATGTAACGTGTTATCTTCTTGTGTACTGAAATTTCATTGAAAATATGTATCCAGAAAACAGGAGCCACTCTAACATCTAAATAGAGCATCCTTTGTTTCTTAATACCCGCACAGTACTACTGTGCTGGGGGGGGTATTATGAGGTCTTGTAGCAGTATTACTTTAACATTACTTTTGAATTTCATATAAGCAAACATGATCTCTATTTATATAGACAAAAAGATAAGTAGAAGTAACACTGCTACAAGACCTCATAATACCCCTCCTGGTCTCCCGTGTGCGGTCAGCCCGTACGGGTCTCCCGGACAGCTGTGAAACCAGCTTGTAACTATTGACTCTGACGTTACAATGTGGTGTGTGGTGGTAGGCATCATGTAGGACAATCCTATAAGTGTATTTAATAACCTACTATTATAAATGTGAAAGTTTGTGAGGATGGATGGATGGATGGATGGATGAATGTTTGTTACCCTTTCACGAAAAACTACTGAACATGGTACAAAAACTACTGGTATGGTAGTAGTTTAGGCTTTATTTTTATATTGTTTTTTTAATTTTATTTATTTATTATTTTATTAATTATTAAACATAGGATTAAAACATTTTTTAACCCGAAAAGTCCCGTGACATACATTATTTACGCGAGCCAAATCTTGTATGGAAATAAAATATTTTGAGTTTCAGTTTGAATATCGTACATACCTCTGAGGATCTGGTAGAGGAAGACTTTGATGTGGTCGGCGGAGAGGTGCTGCGGCGACACGATGATCTTGTGCAGGTCGCTCTGCAGCAGCTCCGTTATCACATAACTGTAAGTGCTGGGTCAAGGAATTCGTTGGCAGACAATAATATGCAGTAATAACAGTCTAACAAGATTACAAATAGACTTACGCCCGAAATTAATAATCAATCTTAATCTCATTTTAGCTATCTGAGATCAAGATTTCAATACATTTCAACGATCCTGGGATTAACTTCACGTCAATTTCCGTCAATTTTTGTTAGAGAATCAAAGATTGAAGTCCATCGAAGATTTTAGACACGTTTTTAATTTCGGGCGTGAGGCGAGGTGATCAGCCTGCATTATCATAACCAAACTTGTTAACAATATTTTTGTGTTGTTCCAAAGCGGGAATCGTACCCACGATCTCCAAGTCGAGAGCCAAGCTCTAAACCGCTGGAACACAGAGGCCACGTCTATGTACATATACTCTTACGACCAGACAAGCTGGATCAAACTCTTTTATGACACACTTAGAAGACTTTACAACATCACTAACAGACAACAGCCATGTCCGAATATAAACATGCGATTTATTTATAATTTCGAAAATAAAACTGTAGTTTTATATATTATTTATAAAATAAATCTGTATGTCACGTGACGTGACGTGAAGTGACGTCATAAGAACATAATCAAATCGAATAAACAACAGCGAAAGTTAAATCTAAAGTTCATGCGCGACACACGCACATATGACATCTATTTGTTTCTGTCCTTATGACGTCACGATAATGGTGGGTGCCGTTTTGGCGCAAACATTTATCGTTTAAATTTTAATCATTTTTCCTTTTGCTTAAAGATATATTATTTCCAGGAAATAAAAATACTAGTTGACTAACGAATCGATACGAACATTTTAAAATATATTTGAAAAAAATGTAGAATAGCCTACAATTATGTCGTGCACTGAGCACAGTAGGTACAGGTACACGCATGATAATGAGAACAAAACCGAGCGCGTTTGGTAACCGGCCGCGGGACACACGAGCAATTACCACGCCCCCTCACCTTCCCCCGCAGGGGGTCACAGAGGGACAGGGGGACCCCCTCCCCGGGGGACGTCCTTATCTGTCGCACACATTACCCAAATTGCGGGTGTGCAACACTTGTTGCCGGTTATAACGGTTTACGACGACCTCTGTGGCTCAGTGGTTAGCGCGTTGGCGCTCAAGCCGGAGGCTCGAAAAGATTTCCGTGTTCCTGGGCCACGGACATGTATTAAATAATACATGTCCGTGACCCGTATAAAAAAATATAAACCCGTAATAAATCCCTCCGCTCCTCAAATAATGCACTTCTCCTTTGTCCCAAACATAGTTCTAGTCTAGTCCATTTCTCCTTCCACATCCAGTTTATTCTACTCTGGAACGCTCTTCCTACGGAAATCAGAATGTCCACAACCAGAGATACGTTTAAGCGCAGAGTCCGACAGTTGTATTTGAAGTATTTGGCAGAATCATGAACATTTTATTATAATTTTTGATTGGTTAGTATCGTGTAATTATGCAGTATGGTATATGTATAATGTATATTATGTTTAATAAATCATTTATGTACTTGTATAGTATAGTATGTAGGTATAATTAGTTTGATATGTATTATGTTTATTGTAGTAAAAAATTTATCTAGTTTGCTACGAATATTATTGTATCTATTTTTATCATTAGTTTTACACGACCTTTCGTATAGTTAAATTTTTGTATTTTTCTAGATGGAAAGCACCTTGGTGTTTTGACTCTGTCGCCACCCTATGGTTGACTGGTAGAAAATGCCGTATGGCATTAGTCCGCCATTGTACATTGTGCAGAAAGTGTATAAATAAATAAATAAAATAAATAATCATATAATTTTTATTATATGATTTTATTATCATATAATAAAAATCTTAAATATTAACCCCTTACTAATAAAAAGATTTACACAACGGATAACTTAAACAACGTTGCTGTCTTAGTCTGATGCGTTAGAAAAGTCACTACACATACAAAGTCAGCAACGTTGTTTAAGTTATCCGTTGTGTAAATCTTTTATTAGTAAGGGGGTAAATGGATAGTATAAAAGTATTAAACATATTTCCCCGTTGTCTGGCCCCCGTAACACGAGTTCTCCGAGAACTTAGCACGGGGCCAGACCATAATATATAATTAATAATATTTTTCTCACCAGTGAAAATGTAGAAAACTAATATTAACCATTTCATATTTAAAAATTCACAGGTTAACACTATTATACGCAGCAGGCAGGTTTAGAAATACTTGGGGTACTGAAGCGTGCGCTCTAAAAGGCACTAAAAGCAGGCATTACGTAAAATCTTTTGACCCGTTTCAGTTGGTCTCTGCTGCCGCTACTGCGCATGCATGTTTTTTGATTTATTATACTCTAACGGCTAACCATTAGTGCACGTGTAGAATGTTTGTTAGTATTTTCGATATGAAATATCTGAGGCTGGGGACTATGTGATCCGGAACTAGGCGGTCTCGTTAAAATTCAGAGCACTGAAAATAAAACTCTGCGCTAATACAATACATAGTTGACACTTTTGTGTTCGATTTTCAGCTTTATTGTATTAGCGCAGAGTTCCATTTTCAGTGCTCTGAATTTTCTCCGGCCTTCCGGATTCCGGATCATATAGTCCCAGCCTAATGCGGAAGATCAGCATGTCTAAAATGGCCACATTGAGTGAATCGTACTATGAAACGTAAACTTTTGAAGATGTTGCTCTTCGCGTCAGTTCAAACCGAAACATGAAGTGAAGCGAAGCGGCGCTGCATTTTTAAAATAACGATTCCAAATTGAAAACCGTATTCTCTACAAAAGATACACGTTTTATTGCCAGAGCTGCGCCGCGCTACGCAGCCCGATGCAGCTCGAAATTCAAACTCTTGCAATGAAACCTGTATCTTATTGTGTAGTGAATGAAGTTTAATTTATAATCGATATCTTAAAAACAAGTGTCGCGTCGTGTCTCGGTGTGAACAGACGCTGAGGCTAAACTTTGGCTGGAAAAAACTGTCACGATCACCAACCATCCCGCCATTGTTGTGCATAATCTTTATTATGTGAATATCCGTATCAATTTTAAAATCTTCGAGGTAAAAGTCTGTTCTATGTTAGGGCGCTGTAGGTTTCATAATATTCACCAGATTAACATAGCTGAAGAATTTCAAACATTTTGTCGCATAAGTATTTTACTGCGGCACAAATTCCTCAGACATTTACAGCATTAGGTTAAGGGTGTCCACTGTCTAGGACTGGAGGCTGGAGGGGTGACCAAAAATGTTTTAGCCGGAGCCGCAAGACTACCGAAACCCGAGAGAAAACGAAACAAAAATCTTGTTGAAAGGGAAGCTAGAGGCGTAGGGTTGTCACAGATGTTTATTTAAATAATGTTTTTAATTGGCAATAGCCAATAGACACTCAGAGAAAATCACTTAAGGTACACACTTAAGAAAAACCATACAAAACAACTTGAATCACTTTTCGCAAGCCGTTTACTAGCCGTTTATCAGTACAATTGAAACTTATGCCATCCTTTTTGCCCTCTTCCGTCCCATTCTGGAATGGGGTTGTAATTGTAATTAAATAATAGGAAATTTTATCTTCACATTAAAATATATCTAACTTTTTGGCACTATAACATAACTCATGCGTAGCCGGACTGGTTTCTTATTATCTAACTATAAACTTTTACATAACTTCCACTAACCAACATAAAATTAAATTTTTATTGCAAAAAACTCTTTTTTGTCAGCCCTAAGCTCAGGGGCTGCACCCTAACGGCGTCGTGGCAGACGTAATTATTTACCGAGGGGCCGAGGTTCCTCCCTGTCGCACCAAAAGGACATATTGGACTCGACTACTTCTATACAAGTAGAATTAGGTACTAAAGTAGATGGGTGGATGTTTGTAACTCTTTCACGCAAAAACTACTAAGCGGATTTTGATGAAATTTGGTATAGCAGTAGTCTGAGATTAATAGATGTGGATTAACACATAGGCTACTTTTCATCCCGAAAAAACACCGTTTTTCCGTGGGATACTGATAATTACGCGGGCGAGGTCCCGCGCAAAAGGTAGTAAGTAATAAGTAAATTTTAAAAATTAGTTTAAAGAGAAAAGTAATTGAGAGAGAACTAGAATACGTATATTTATCGAGTTGAAGGTAAAATCTGTGTAAAACTCGCCTTAAGCGAGCAGCAAATTCAATACACCCTGCATTTTAGGGTAGAGGGATAAAATCTCTTTCGCCTAGAGCGACCGGCAAATCCATCAAGTGTCGAGCGATACCGTTCGTTCTAGGGGACGTACAATAGGTACGAACTTTTTACGAATGTACCCCAAGCTTTGTGGAGATTAAGACCCTCTTCTCTTTAAATATTGTATAGTTTTGTCATTTTATGACACAAACGGATTTTTTAGGGGTACGCCTACGCTACGCCCCGCCTATGTATATTTTTAGGGTTCCACACCCAAAGGGTAAAAAAAGGACTATTACTGAGACTTCGCTGTCCGTCTGTCACCAGGCTGTATTTCCTTAACCGTGATACTTAGCTAGACAGTTGAAATTTTAACAGATGATGTATTTCTGTTGCCGCAATACCAACAAATATTAAAAACAGAATAAAATAAATTTTCAAGGGGACTCCCGTACAACAAACATGTTGTTTCGCCGCTTTTTACGGAACCCTTCGTGCACGAGTCCAACTCGCATTAGCTTTTTTAACATACTCGTAACTAGCTGAAAATGTTGCATATAATTTCAAATAGTTACTGGATAACGGATATGAATGGCAGCAAAATAGAATTAAAAATTTCCAAGTTTGAAAATACTTAACACTCTTCAACAGTAACTAACCACATAGACATACATATTATAGACGAGGCATGTCGAGGCAAAAAGTGTCCACACCTAAACTGCCCTAGTTTTGGGGCTGCTTGTGGCAGTTGAGGTTTGACATTTGCCATTTTACACATTTGCTTTTCGCAGTATAATCAGTCCGCATTGTTGACAAAATCTGAAATCAAGTTGGCGTACCTTTTTCGTGTGTGACGATAATATTTTCTGTTAAATGTCACAGCCCAACCACCGTTTTGAAATCATTGCCCAACCATAGAGTATAGACACTTGAGAGAAAAGGCGCTAATAGAAGTTTGTACGTTAAATTACAACCACACAACCCTACGCTGCAAATGGATTCATTTGTAGCATTCCATTGTTTTGGTAACTCATTCGTTCCAAAAAAAGGGCGCCGTTAATTATTTCCAGAAACGGACGGAAGAGACGCGTAAAACTCCCAAGTTTATTTACAGGATTTGGTTGGAACACTATTAACAAATAGCTTGTTCGATGAAAACCGTTGAAAGATCAAGGGGGATTACTAGAAAATTCTAAATAAAACTAATCACATTTTTGTTACATTCGTCTTAAAAGAACTTTCTGTAAAAGAAGTCTTTGATGTATATTTAAGTGTAATTATTTTTAATAAGACTAACTATACAGCTAAATATTATGATCTGATTAGGTAACTAACACTAGGCGCAAAATACGACATTATTCGTGAAGGAAACATTTACAGTACCTAGGTACAGTTTTACGTGAATTGTGCGAGCGGAGGAGTATGATATTTCAGACAGTTGAATTTTATGTGGGGGAAGGTGTGCAGAATGCTAATATTTTTTTAAGTATAATGCTTAGAACGTTGACGTTTCTCAATCTGTCACAACATTTACTTTTTCATTAATTGTTTCTATATAAGAGGCAAAAGAACCCTTATAAAGTTCAAAACTTCAAACTTAAAAGTAAAATAATATATTTTGGGCGAATTCCGACCACAGGGCGACTTAGTGATTATATTACGCAAAGGGCGAATACTTTTGTTAGGAAAAACAGTTAATTACGCAATGAATTATTTTCGTTGCCTACAAAATTTTGTCCTACTAGGTTTGAGAGTCTCACGTGCCTACTACTATTAGAAACAGTTTGTGAAGTTGGATGGATGGATGTTTGTTGATTTTTCACGCAACTGAACTGAACGGATTTCGACGAAGTTTGGTATGGTAGTCGTTTCGGCTCCGGATTAAAACATAGGCTTATTTTTTATCCCGATAAAGTACAGTATTCCCGTGGGATACTATATTACTATATTTTCCTGCGGAGCCGCAGGAAAAACCTAGTCTATCATAAACGCGCCACAATCATATTATTACGAAAACTATAATAAGTTTTATCCCCGGGTCGTTTCTGCCCCAGCTCGCTATCGATGGGGGTGCGCGGCTTATTCCCGGGTCGTTTTACCCCAACTCGCTATCGATGCGGGTGCGCGGCTTATTCCCGGGTCATTGTTGCCCCAGCTCGCTATCGATGCGGGTGTACGGCTTATTCCCGGTCTTTATTGCCCCAGCTCGCTATCGATGCGGGCGCGCGGCTTATTCCCGGGTCGTTTTTACCCCAGCTCACCATCGATGCGGGTGTACGGCTTATTCCCGGTCGTTATTGCCCTAGCTCGCTATCGATGCGGGCGCGCGAATTTTTGCTAGGGTCGTTTGGCCCCGGGCGCAGCTGCCGCGTCCGGGCGTTGGCTCGTACAAGTGATCTGCAGCTTGTATATTATTGTATATTACGTAATGAACATACAAAAAAAACGTATACCGAATGTTTTTTCAGTCAGTGTCCAAACTTTCAGGAGCGAATATACTCTTGAATTTATAAGCAACTCTTACTACGAGGTCAACTTTCCTACTTAAAAAAAAAAATAAGCTGATTCCTACAAAATGTTATATGTCACTATTTAGTGCGAGTTCACTCGTAGCTCATATTTTAAACGTAAAATAGATATTTACTAGATTTTTCCCGCGTCTCCGCCCGCGTTAATATAGTATCGGATATCCCACGGGAACACTACTTTTCGGGATGAAATGTAGTCTATATTTTAATCCAGAGCGTAAACTACTACCATACCAAATTTCATCGAAATCCGTTCAGTAGTTTTTGCGTGAAAGAGAAACAAACATCCATCCATCCATACATCCATCCTCACAAACTTTCACATTTATAAAAGTAGTAGGATTAAGTGTGTAACGTCTTGTAAAATCAATTACAGAAACTTTTGGGGAAATGATTCACTGCCTATGTAAAGAAGTTTAGATATAAAAAAATAGAAATTCGAAAAATAGATATTTATTACGAATTAAACTCATGGATGCAAGCAGCTTAGTCAGTTTAGTAACTGTAAATGAACAACATATGATTTGTATAAAGTTCCATGTGTCACATTTGCCAAACTTATCGCAAACGTAACGAATTATTAGCAATTATCCGCAGAATTATCAGATAAAACATTAAAGGCTATATCACCTATAATCATATTGTGTATCCAAATTCCAATTCCAGAATAAACTAAATCAGTCTCTTTCATTTAGATCTAGTTATTCGAGTGGAAGAGCCATGCTTCAGAACGAATGGGCCATACCGGATAAATACCACGGCCTCACAGAAAACCGGCGTGAATTAACGCTGGAGATTTCAAGGACCAGGAAGAGCAACGCAAGTACGCAATACCAGAGTCCATGAACGGCGGTAATCGCTTACGAGGTGATCCGTCTGCTCGTTTTCTGGCTCATTTCATGAAAAAAAAAACTGTTTAGATTGTGTTATAATCTCTAAACATTTCCGAGCCAGGTTCGGCCATCAATTTGTAAAGTATAATGAAGAGATCACAGTAATTAAAACTTGTACTGAAACAGGATACTTTGCGAGTCTTCGGAAGATAGAAGGAAACTAAATTACTGAAGTAAAATTTGTTCCGCTCTCGATAGTGATGTATATCGTAGAGTTGCGGTAATCTTCGGGGCTCAGGCACTTCAGAACCACTCAATGGACACTAAGAGTTTGCTCATTGGGACAACATGGCGGTGCAGTTTTTGTATGGCCGCAGTTATGGGTGCGTTTACATATATGACATTTAAAAACAACATTTTTGTTGTTCCAACGCGGGGGTCGAACTCACGACCTCCGGAGTCGAGAGCCATGCTCTAAACCACTGGACCACGGAGGTGTGGCTAGGTATATATTATAAGTAAGGAGGTATCTTTTATTTTGTGTTCATAAGCATAAGAATATAATATATGTATAAGAATAATAGCTCGCCACACCGATTTCGGTGACGGTGGCCGGTTTCATTGATACCTGGCAAGCTACGCAGGAGATATTTTTATAGTGCCCAAGTGTGTGCGCAGTACACAAGAGCACTCTCTCTTTCTTTACTCTCGAAACCCAGTGGGACGGACAGACCGCCACGACTGGCGAGAGATCAGGCGCAGGTCCGACTTTTTACATGCCCATCCGACGCATGGATCATCTTTCTTGTCAGACAACCAGGTGATCAGCCTGTATTGTCCTAAGCAAACTTGGAAACAACATTTTTTGTTGTTCCAATGCGGGAATCGAACCCACGGCCTCCGAGTCGAAAGCCAAACTCTAAACCACTGGACCACGGAGGCTGTGTATAACAATAAATAATGTACAAGGCACATAAATCACTCGCAAGTGCCCATGCCCTCTCTGGCAATATAATTTAACGGACAGAGGTTACGGTTTAGGAGTTTCGTGGCAGACAGACATACATTAAGTTTCAAGAACCTATAATACAATTGGAATTTATGCACACACGTCAGCATAGTTTTCAAGGGAACTTGCACTGTTATGTTATTTATGTAACGCTGAAATATATTATGTACACTAGCTTTTGGCCGCGGCTTCGCCCGCGTGGAATAGTGTTCTTGGAGAATAAACTTCTTCAGCAAATAACTCTACTGCAATATACTTCTGTATACAATATTGAAAATGTTTTAAGGATTCCGTACCCAATGGGTAAAAACGGTATCACCTCGACCATATCACCTCGACGCGACGTGCGAGCGAGACCGCTTGATACAATATATTTCTCGCGCTTGAATATAAATTTTACGATATCTTCTCGGTATGTTTTAAAGGGCTACTATAATGTGTATAAAATGCTTAAAGTATGTAACGTATTTAATTTGATAAGAATCATACTGCATCCGTCTAAATAGCTTCTGAAAATACCATACATAATAATAAGTATGAACTGGATACGGGCAACTAGTTTTATTAAGTAAACCTAGCGGTTTACAGATTTAAAATGCACGGTTAGGTGCTAACCTTCGTCTAATATCTTCGAAAATATTCATTTAAATTACATGCTGTAATGGGCCCTATTGATCTATTTATATTAAATGCACAATATACATACACATTTAAGGTAATTAATTGGATAAGGATTAATGGCGTATTGCTAAAATCGCTTCGTAAATAAGCCATTATTTCTCGTAAAAAGTGGAAGATTAAAAATGGTTATTGTGGGTTATCCCTAAGAGATAGACATATACCATCGCGTATTTTTTGTAGACCTTTTTAAGGTGTACAATACTGTAGTACATTATTTTGATCTATCTCGTAGGGTTTAGCCAGCGTTTGCAATGTAAGCGCAAAGAAATGTGTTTATTTGCGACATTAGAAACCTCTAAAATTATCAGTGTTTCTCTACTATATTATGCATGTTATAAACCTTCCTATTGAATCACTCTATCTATAAAAAAAACCCGCATCAAAATCCGTTGCGACAGATTTAAAAATCTAAGCATACATAGGCACAGACAGAAAAAGCGACTTTGTTTTATATACTATGTAGTGTAGTGATACATAAGTGCAGTTATTCCCAGGCTTAATGAGTTTAAAAACCGGCAACGCACTTATAAATTCTCTGAAGCTCGTTCTTCTTTAAAAAAAATTACTATAAAGTGTGTGGTTAGAGGCGGGCATTACCTTCGACCCGGACCAGAGACAATGAACAATCCCTAAACGTTCAAAAACTTCCATAGTCAATTGCAAAGCTCTAACAAGTGTGAAATTATGCCTCAGTTGCCTGCGCGGGCGCATTCCACACGGACAGTGATGGATCTACCGCGGGATTTGCATTGTAACCGATATATTGAACTTAATTTTCTTGGCTCTTCACTTTACGGTGGATTTACATAATAGGGGGAGCTAGTGATGGTCCTTGTATTTTCATATTAGACATAATAACAGCCTCCGTGGTCTAGTGGTTAGAGCTTGGCTCTCGACTCTGAGGTCGTGGGTTTGATTCCCGCATTGGAACTCAGAGCAGTAAAATTAGAACTCTGCGCTAATACAATACAGTTGAAAATGGAAGTTTCGCGTGTCGAGCTGTCATCACATTGACATTTGACTCGACACTCATGTGCTCGATTTTCAACTCTATTGTATTAGCGCAGAGCGCGCGCAACTTTCAATGCTCTGAATTTTCACCGGTATTCCGGATTCCGGAGCATATCGACCCAGCCTAAGGTAGCCTTCCGATCCATGCGACCGCGACCAGCAAGCCAGCCAATCAGGTTATCTGGCCACGCTCACCGGTCGCGGGCCGCGGGGAGTTTGTTTAGTGCTCCATATAAAATCATACTAAGCAGTGGCTCCGCGACCCTATTTCGGTCTCGAGTCGCGGTCTCGCGTCCCGCGTCGCGAGCATCCGAAGGGTACCTTAATCGTTACTTCACGCCGTTTTCAATGAGGCCATGGTTTCCCATCCACGAAATATTCTACGTTAATTTTTTCAAATAATCTTAACAAACAGAAATAATAAGGCTGCAGGTTATAATTAAATTTATGGAATGTGTGATCATCATTTCGCCATAATTAACGCATTCGATGAAAATTCATGATTGTGTGGGCGAAGTTGGTATTTAATAAGTATTAAACGCGGCCGGAATACTTAATTTTTGTCTCTAAACTTTTGAAAATAGTTTAAATCGTAAGTGGTGACCCTTTTAAAATGTAGATAGGCTTTGAACAAAATTAAAACTAACTTTAGTTTAGAGTTATAAGTTACCTTTAACCGTCCCACTGGATTAGTTATTTTTTATTCAGCCCAATCCCAATTCCCGTATAAACTTATTTCGACTTAATGATTGTTAACTGTGAAATTATTAAACATAACAACATTTATTTACTTCGTCGCTTTCTTGATTCCCCTCCGAAATCATCGTTTTTATATGAAAATGACACACGATTCCCGTAAGACATTAAGAACGTAGTCGTTGTAATTGGTTCTTAAAGTCAGAATTGCCAGAGGTAGATATTTTTATATGGGATGGGAATGTGCCCAATGACATCATTTTTCGCTGGAGAGAGATATACCCTTGAAACTATGGGCTCCATGGGTATAACTACCGTTGTCTCATTTTGTCTCCATGTATTTTTACAAACGAGGCGGAGTTACAGCACACAGAGGTAACATAAAAGTACAGACCGTGAAACATTTGTTATTCTCTCTGGAGAGCGAACATTTCGCTGCAAAACACATTAAAACATACTGTTTAATATGCTTTATGCTACACATATTATATATTTATGGTCTGTGGACTGTGGTACAAACGTAAAAGCAGTGGTTCTTTCCACAGACGTAGGGCACGAACACACGGCAGCAATTTGACAAGTCGACGCTCGTGTGTTCGATTTTCAGCTCTATTTTATCAGCGCATAGTTATATTTATAGTGCTGTTTTTACTAACGCCGATAAAAAAAACCGCTCGTGGGAACGTAGGCCTACTATCAGGCCCGTACTACGGCGCACATCTACGTTCCGAATTGAAGGGAATTCGGCAAAAGATTAAAAAGGTATTATTCGTATCCCACCGGTTTCCCTTTTTGTGAATTCCTAAATCCCAATTTATTTGAATTGTAGCAACGTAATAAGCCATTAAGCCCTTTTCGAATCGTATCTTTAATTTTAACAAAACGCTGCCGTTTTTTGTTAAAATATTTTGCTTATTCTAAAAACGCCTTTGGAGTCTTTTTTTATATATAATTATCATTATCACCGGGCACTGTTCCCGCTGTTTAAGCTCGGGTCTCCTCTCAATGTGAGGCTTTAATACACTTATATGTTAGCGCGTGCCTGCTACGGGAATGTTTTTAGACTTTACTTCGGACAAAATCATTTAAATATAATACTTTCTTCCTATATTTTCTTCCTTGATGTACTTGTGATACCCTTTATAACAAAACAACATATCAATATAACGAACCAAGTATAACGACGAAATTTTGAGATGTATCATATTATGAGACCATTTTATAACGATTATAACGACTATTGAATATTGCGACCATGGAAATTATATGATTATAGACCGCCTATACAGATAAATAAAATTTCATTGTCTGTTTGTAATTTTGAATTTAAGCTTTTCACTTAATTCATATGAAAGTATTTATACGGTAAAAAATCAATTTTCGTCCGTCCGTCTGTCTGTTTGTTACGGCTAATCTCTGAAACGGCTGGACCGATTTTCACGGGACTTTCACTGACAGATAGCTGATGTTATAAGGTCTAACATAAGGCTTAGGGTTCCGTTTAAAAAAATAGGGTTCCGTTTCCGTTAGTTTTATGCAAACGACGTTGCGGGCGCCAGCTAGTATATAATGTGCATAAAAGATGTCCCTGCAAATGTGATGGAAATACACCAACGTGAATCACGCGACTCTCCTTTGTTATTTATAATTAGGTGACAGGCGTCCTTGTCTCATGAGTTCAACATTAATGACTCACTTCAGTAAAACCTTGGGTGGCTAAATTTGTTGAATAAACCGGGATCAAATCATCTGCTAGTGCCAAACTAATTGAATAAAGTATAAACTGGGATCAAATACGTAAAGCAGGTCCACACTGAAGTTCAAGGGGCGAATTATGGCTGATTTAAGAGAGTCAAGTTATCAGCCTAAAACATTGTTATAGGTTAATATTATAAGCGTTTACGAAAAGTGGTTTAACAGGTTCCCGAGTATGGAGTGACAAATCCATAGAAATGCTTTGTGCTATAAATCCGGACGAGAAAAAACAAGCCTTCCTGCCACGCATTAAGATTCTTGGATATGCGTTGTCACAATCACACTATTCTCTTTCGATAACGTTACGAACTTCGGGTTTAACAATTAACAACTACGTATTAGTAACCTTATCGAAAGGGAATCGTATGATTATGACTGCGCCCATACAATTGACATTCGATACCGTTACGAATACGCAATTGTCAGTTCTGCTTGGGCTACTGAACACTCCAATGAAAGTATTTGATATTACGCTATTTTTTCAGTTTTTCCGGCAAAACCTACTTTCTCTAATTTCGTACAGATTAACAATACATGACATAACATATCGATCTGCTACTTGGCACGGAGATGCTTCTTAGCCTCTGGAGAGGCCTTGGAAGCCTGCCCGATCCACTCCTGATAAATCATCCCCCATTATGTCTACCTCCTACACCTACACGGATTAGTAACGGATTTTTTTAATTTGATACATATTTCCGACTATAGGGTACAAAATTGTAAAAAAAGAAATATACGTATGTGTAAGGCATTTGCTTTATTCAATAAAAACAATCCACAGAGTATAAGTATAAGATATATAACTGTTTACGAAGTCCATCACGGTTTTGGTAAACTAAAATCAAGGTCGCTGGTCACCTTGCCCTTTTAATGGAAGGCATCAGAAAAGTGTCACATATTATTTGGATTGCCACAATATTTTTTTTAGGCTGATATAACAATAATTATGTTCAGGACATTTATACATTTCCTAAAATTACCTATTTTATAATAAGTATATGTATCTGGGTGATCTAGCTTTGCTCGGAGCTCTAAACAGATGAAAAAAATATAAAAATAATCACAAAAATATTTTACCAGAGTTGAACACCACCATATTCGGAATTTCCGAACAACTCAAAAATTACACAAAAGCATACCAAACTGCCAATCGGACTGAAATATTTGAGGACGAAATTATTGATATTGTTGCAAGACGAAACAAAACATATACAGCTTAAAAATGGGCAGATTCCCAGGGATAAGACCAAGCTAGGTCGATTTTTCTCCCCCAAAACTCCCTGCATACTAAATTTCGTGGTAATACTTGCAGCCATTTCCGAGATAAAGATTATACCGTATACAAGATTAGCTCGTTTAAAGTATAAGATATATAACTGTTTACGAAGTCCGTCACGGTTTTGGTAAACTAAAATCCAGGTCGCTGGTCACCTTGCCCTTTTAATGGAAGGCATCAGAAAAGTGTTACATATTATTTGGATTGCCACATTATTTTTAATAAAACTACAAAATATATTGATTTATAGGAAATTTTCGCATCAAATGTGCGCACTGCGAACACGGGACATGAGGGTCCAATGAAGTCGTGGGGCATAAAGACGGTATTTACGATGATACTTCGGAAACCAAGGTTTATAGTTTCACTATAAACATTGAGTCGCTACGTACTCGAAGTTTTTTTAATTTATTGACTTAAAAAGTTGTTTCACAATCGTCTAATAAGTGTCGAGTAACTAATTCGGATGTTTTGTCGCCGCTTGCTTGATATCGAACGACAAAGGCAAAACATTAAAATAAGCTATGTGACACTTATTAGAAGATTGTGAAACAGGCCTTATAAGTATTTTATAGCCACGAATAAACATAATATTAGATTTTATCTTATACTTTTAACCAGCAATTTTTGTATATATTTTACTATCTGAATCTAAAAACATCTGTTGTAAAAAACATCATTTTTTGCCCCTGGAAGAGAGATGTCGACTAGCTGATATCACTTTTCTAGTAAAGATTGCTCAATCTTTGATTGACTCTCCATTTTTAGTGTCAAAAATTAACATACGAGTTCGTTATAAAGTAACACACATGCGACATCGGCCGATTCTCTCCACGCTTACTCACTCGTCTAACTATCGAGAAAATTCATTTTTTATTCGATCTATTAATTCATTCAACCACTCTCTTAATCAGTCGGCAGATGGCTTCGCACTAGATCTCTTTACCTCATCACCCGACATTTTTAGAAGTACTCTATCTAAAAACTGGTATTCAAAAACCGATCATAGTTCTTTGTAATTTAAGTAATAGTTAAACATTAATTTATTTTTGTTTATGTCTAACCTATATGCGAAAACAACATTGTTTTTTTTTTAATTACATAATTCAATTACATAATTGTGTATCTGTTTAGCAATGTAGATTTTTATATTGTGACTTAATTACCGTTTGTACAACGGCTTGTTCGGCTTCAACAATTTCCATGAAATTTATTACGCAGGGCGATTTGGGGGTGAAAAACCGTTGTAGCTAGGTTGAATTGTGATCGATTACTATTGATCTGCTTGCCTGTTTTAATTACGAAAAGTTATCATAATATATAGCTTTTGTTAGATATGTAACCCCATTCCCCAAGTAACTAATGTTTTTTCATAAAACTAGTTACATTGCCGAATTATAGCAAAACAAAAAAATTATATCCTCGAATTTGATAATGATTCATCTAGTGACCACTAGATGGATCTGCGCATATTAACTTAGTTTATCTAGAGTTTATGTAAAATCTTCGGAAACCGGGCATTAATAAAGCTATACCGCTACTAATAAAAATATTTACACAACTGATTAGCTATTCAATGTCGAAAATGTCTTTGTCGAAAACGTTGGAAAATTCACTTGACAAACGAAGATAGAAACATTGAATAGCTAATAGTTGTTTAAATATTTTTATTAGTAGAGGGAGTTAAGGCCTGTTTCGCGGAATAAGTGACAAATAGCTAGCTTATCCCAAAGTTTTGTCGCTGCTTACTTTATACTGAACGACAGAGACAAAACTTCCGGATAAGCTATTTGTCACTTATTAGACGATTGTGAAACATGTGTGTGTAATCATATTATATATACCAGCCACGTGAATATCATAAATTCAAACCCCAAAAACCGGATATCAAACAAACAGTATTCCAGAGTCGTGACTACGATACGAGTAATTCGGGGAAGTCGTTCTAACTAAATGAGTATGAGACGATTTTATTACGCGCGTCGTAATAACGAAAGAAATTCCTCCTTTTATAGACAACGTATACGTACGGATCGCCGACTGGAACGTAGTAAGGGTGGGACTATATGATCCGGAATCTGGCTGGCCCGAGAAAATTCAGAACACTGTAATTAGAATTATGCGCTGAAACAACGAGTTGAAAATCGTAGTGTCGAGTGTCGAGCTGTCACATAATATGACATTGACATATGTGACTATTGACATTTCAGCTCTATTTTATAAGCGCAGGGGTTTATTTACAGTGCTGTTCTGTCGCGACCAAAAAAAATACTCTCGTGGGTACGAGGGCTTAGGCCTTCTGTACCCTTACTCACTCGGCCACAAAACGCAAGTATTATTTCGGTCCATTCGAGCAGAAGCATGGCTCCACTACGATTACTTACTTAGTACATAAAATAGCATCCATCTACTAAAACATCTCTACTAATTCCACTTTATGTCAGTTTATCTCCGACACAATTAATTTGCCGACCGTACCGGATATTTTATTGGTGAGTTGTAAAATTTATTTTACGACCGTACCGTCGTTCTGTATGAATCAGAGTTTTTTTTTTACCTTAAAGGGCTCGACATAGAACCAGTTGTTAGTCACAAAAATGTGCACGTGTGAGCCCTTTGTTTTTCAAATTCCTTACATAGCTACCACTTTACCATATGAAGTGGTCACATGCATAGATATGTCATATTTACAAAACCGGATAGTTCTTTTCATTATAAAAACCTTTGGCAAAGGTTCTTTGCAAAAATGTACATTTTTTTAAATACTTTTTGAAGAGAATATAATTTGTAATACATTTAATTGGACTTTAGACTTACCCTTACTAATTAAATTATTTACACAACGGATATTAAGCTATTCAATATTGCTGTCTCTATCTGATACGTTGGAAAGTCACTTGACTGATAAGACTAATTGACAAAAGGTATATTATCTAGTTCAAATTTAAACATTAAATTATTATTTATGGAAGGATAGCTGTAACAAGAAGCGAGCTTAATTAGGTTAAAAGATCGCAATTAGCACTTGACGAAATAGGATTTAAAAAGACAAAGAGAAATATCTTAAAATTAAATTCTGAATCACTAATGCAATGCAAGTGTTTAATTTTCATTTAGACTGGTTTACAATAATGTAAATTTAACTTAAATACATTAATAAAATACTATGGATTTTCACAAAAATATAATGTTACTAGAAATTAAAAAATACATATAATAAGAAATTGACGATTATCTATTATTTAAATTTGTTTTTAGATCCTCCTTCATTCGGCGAATCACAATTAAGCGTTACTGATTTTTGAAGTTAAACTGTTGAGAGCGAAATTTCAAGGTCACGTCACGCGTGGTACGACACGATTCAAATACAACGCCATCTGTCGGCGGCTACTTATTCTTCTTATATAACAACTTATATTTCTAAATTACGGTTCAATACACAGACGGCGCTAGGAGTACAAATTTTAATTTTTCAATATTTTTATTATGGTTATGTTTTTCGTGCGTATCTTGTATGTTTGTAAATTCCCCTATTGCCACGTATCTTCCAAACGGCTGGATGGATTGCGACAATTATGGTATCGTTAGATTTGCCTCAAAAACCCAAGTGTAACGATAGCTATTTCAAAGAAAAAATACACACTTTTTTTTAGCCAAACCTATCGAGCAGGGTATCAAAATAAAGCAAATTAAAAGGAGATTTCAAAAATATACATATATGTAATCTATTTATATTTTATTAGGAATAATTACAACCATTTCAATTAAATCATTCGAATAAATTTGTAATTAATGCATTTAAATAGTCGTATTTTTGCTTTAAAATGACCCAGTGTGTGTTGGATAAACTTAAAAATCTAAAATAAAATAAATAATTAAAAAAATAAAAAAACCCGACTGGAAATCAGACATACACCTAAGCAACGCATTTAACAAATTATAAATCGTACAAAAATAAATGGGTTCCGCCTGCTACCAAACACAATGTCAATTATTTCATTTAGGCTTTGAGCTAATAGTATAGTCTGTTTTCTCAATCTTGTTTCGGTCTTTTTAGTGCGTTGCTTAAGTGTCTGTCTGTTTTTGCAGTCGGGTTTTTTTATTATATTTTTTTCATTTGTAATTAATTTTGATTTTAAATGGTGAATGAAGCATTACTATTGCCACGTGTACCTATTCTGTACACGTCACGATTTAGTTTTTTGTGGGCATGGTCCTTTTTGCGGAATATTCATGTTGAAGCATACCTATCCCACTTCTGACTATAAGCGGGTTTGCATGGGCGTGTAAACTGTATGGTCACAGTACAGTGAGTCACATAACGGCGTATCGACGGTCCCGCGTTCCCTCGGACGGGGTCATTAATCTATCAGCTGAATTTATTTTCTGCTCCTTTTCCTGTTTAGATATTAGCTTAAAAAGTAGTCGTCGAAACACATAAAATATTGTTGAATAGATGTCTCCGCGACTTCGAGCGCGCAGAAGAGAATCGCGCGTGAACCGTACATTTTACCGCGATAAAAAGTAGCATATGTCCATCCCCGTGGTCTAATCTATATGTGTGCCAATTTATAAAAATCGGTCCAGTAAGTTCGGAGCCTATTCAATGCAAACAAATAAATATTTCCTCTTTATGATTACTTATCAGCTGAATGCTATTAAATGCCACCATATAATATTTTCATAATTAGTTTAGTTGGGGGTTTTGTTTTGACGATAGTTTATAGCCAGCTGACTATAAAACTTTTACTTTTCGTGTTGTAATTTTAATCAATAACACCGGCACACAAAAAAAAATTCTCTTTACACCGGGCGCTACCTATCTACGGGCATGTTTTTCGACCCGCTGAATACGAATTTCAAGTCAGTTTAGGCCGTCCAGCCTTCAATTTTTTATACCAAGATAATCCCAATATACTTCGATTTTTGCAATTTTTGATGGTTTTTCACCGTGATATACCTACAACTAATTATAATTTAATACGACCTAAGTAATTTTTAAACAAGTAAAAACTAAACAATTTTTTTTTATTAAACATGTCGGTTAGGTATTTCCCTAAACATTAGCATATGTTCCGAAATCCGAACTAAGTAACTAATTAAATTTCATGTTCCCAAGGGAGAACATTTTCGTATATTCGCAATCACAAAAGAACATTTCTGTTTATTACACTCGGAAAGACTTTGAATTGGAATAACAGCGAATTGTCTTTCAAACGTCAAGGAGTGGGAACAAAGGAAAGGTGTCGGGCAACAGGACATGACGAACGTCGACTTTCGACGAAAAAATTCCATTAGGGTTCGACGAATTTCCCGCTTCGTCGAAAGTCTAAACGCTTTGTCCTTATATATATAACTAGCTAGATGTCCCGCGACTCACCCGCGTAAATATAGTATCCCACGGGAAAACTGTACATTTTCGGAATAAAAAATAGCCCATATTACTACTATTATACCAAACATCGAAATGAGTGAAAGAGTAACAAACATCCATCCATCCTCACAAATTATCATTCGCACGAGTCCTTTTACCCGCGTACTATACAAGAGTTTAATTTTAACAGCTCTGAAACTGCGCTATTTAGCGCAAAGTTAAATATTTAGCGAAGTTTTTCAGCGTGTATTCGATTTTCAGCTCTTTTAGTCAATAGAGCTGAAAATCGAACACACGCCTTGTTGGTGTTGTGTTTTACAAACGCGACGCCCGACACATGGCAATGCATTTGTTCTATTCTAATGACTTTTATTAAAAAGCGCTCATAGCAACATGGGCTTAGTGTCTTATCCTTTAAGGGCGTGTTCGCGACAATACGGTATTTTCCTGTATTTTTCTTATTACATAAATGAATAGTGCTCTGAAAAATAATACTAAAAAGTGTACAAAAGGAATAGTATACTAAAAATCATAATTTTCAAAGATATTGCGGATTGTTTGAAGGACTATTGTGAGCCTCGTGAAAACGCCCCATACAAGAGTCGTACAAGATGACGTCATACGCTAGTAATGTTGCTACGAAATGTATGGCCATATGCACACAATTTCTGATATCTCGTAATTTTGCGCGTTAATGTTGATACATACAATAGTAAATCTTTTTGTATTTGATGTGAGTAAGCTAATTATGTAGGTTTTATACACTAATCTAATCACATACACACATAAAATCCTAATTGGAGATTTCTCCGAAAAGTTTGTGCGCACCCAGACCCCATGTACCTAAGGTTTCAACCCCAAACGGTTCAAATATGAGATCCCCACTAAGGTTCTCATATTTGCGCCGCTTGAGGTTTTCCGCCTGATTGGCGGCCGCACCTGCAGAACTCGAGGTGCCCTGGACATGGGATCCTAATTCTTTTTACTTTTCTCAAGTTGTGATACCTAATTACTTCTTAATTTATTAAAAAAAAACTTAATTTTTACATGAAGGAAAATTCCCAGTTGTTGCGATAATGTTAATGTGTATCAATGTGTACATCGTACAGACACGAGTCACGACTCACGAGAAATTAATGCAAAATGAATAACTGAATTTGTGTAAAAACCGGCCAAGTGCGAGTCGAACTTGCGCACGAAGGGTTCCGTACAAAACGGCATTTTTTTTAAATACATTCTCTGAAATAACGAAACTACGACCAGTTGTCGTAATTTTTTTATTTATCAAGGCAGTGCGACACAGATTATATATTTTTTTACCTCTTCTCGCCTGCCTGCAGCAGCAGTATTCGCCATATCTTATTCAGCAGGTTACCGTTTGTACTCTTTGTTCCTGTAGCTAATGTGTGCGCCCCGGCGTTGCGCGGGAGTACCTACCTAATTAGCTGGGCGTGGGTGCCGACCTCGTTTGACCTCGTAGCTGATTTTGCGATTGTACAAAGTGCGAATGTACAGTCGCCGACAAACCAGAAGGACGATTCCACTAATTAACATGGCAATAATGCAATCTCAGGCTAAAGCTATCATTTTAAATTACGAGAATCAGCCGTCAGTGGGCTTCGCACGAACAATTGACGGCAACGTTTTCGTAACGTCATCTAATTAGAATAGTATGTAAACTTATACGTTGTTGTCAATTGTACGTGATAAGCCCACATGGTAGGTACACCATGTTTTGACATTATTACTGTCAACATAGCGCGTAGCACTTTTGCACACTATTGTGTACAATAATGAGCAAAAGTGGTACGTGTACACCATAAGTTCGATGCGGCAGATCGCGACTTTACCTTTGGTTCGTTCCGTATTATATAATTCGTACCTAATAAAGGCATTAGGCAATATTTTGCGACGTATTTTCTTTAATCTCATAGAGTTGAAGAGAATGCTCGAATGACGAAACAACCGAATACACAGTTACTTTTCAGAGTAATTTCATGCCTAATATTAATTTTTACCTGACTGCGGCGAAGCCAAAAGGATGGATAATGATTTTGGCAGTCTATGTATGTTTGTATGTATGTTCCACCGTAGCGCTAAAACTACTGATCGGATTTTAATAAATGAGATGTCTCTAGATTCGTAATAATAGCCCGGGTAACATAGGCTATATAATTTACGTAGTTGGGTTATAGTTATTTATAAAAATTGTAGTTATTAATTCAACTTGAGAAGACATTATTTACAGAAAAAACAATAAAAGAAACATACGGAAACCATTCCACGACGATTATATTTTATAGACTCAATAAAATTATTACAAATAGAGCTGTTTCATTACCATCGAATTCTCTTCACGTCTTGGCTGGAGGCAGAAGAAAATTGATTTACAATCTAATCTATACCTACAGTCCGTCCAGAGTTAATTCACCTGAGACAGGACCTTTATGGCGACGACATGAGGATCACACGCATAGACGCTCCGATGTTAAATAACTCTGAACTGTCTGCAACTCTCTAGTTTAGGCCTCGTTTCCACGAGCGATTTCTTGTAGTCGCGACAGAAAAAACTGCACTGTAAAATATACAACTGTGCGCTACAACAATAGAGCTGAAAATAGTATGGAGCTGTTAGATCTGAGATTTGACACCTGCTACTGTGATTTTCAGCTCTATGGTATTAGTGCAGAAGTCTATTTACAGTGTAGTATTTTTCTGTCGCGACCAAAAAAAAAATCTCGCGGATACGAGGGCTAATAGATGCAGACTACAGTATTTCATCTAAGCGACATTTAATACGACTTCCTCCTATTAACTTCTTTGTTAGCTTATGAATTGGTTATCTACTTCGGGCTGATTTTTCAATCGTCAGTTACTTTACCTGAGGAATAAATATGCGACTGACAGATTTTGTATGAAAAATCGGTCAAGGCACATATTTATTCATCAAATAAAAGTTATCTGACGATTGGAAAATCAGCGCTATAGTACCTATATTTTAGCATATAGTTAATTGTATTATACTGGGTGATTTTTATTCCGCTTCGGGAGAAACGGTAAGTTTTGTATCAAAAATAGAATATAATATGTACAAAAGCATTTGTGTCGAAGCTCAAGTATTTAGACTTAGAGGTTGAAAAAGCTTGAAAAGTCATGGAGAGGACTTCCGACACTTTATTTTTTGGCTTTTTAGGCACTGTCATATAGAAGGCAACTAGAAACTACACCGGCTTGTTCATAAGTAAAAACATCTTATCTCTCCTTTCGGCAATTGTAGTTTTTCAAACATCGTCTGTCATTTTCATAGAAATACAACGAATACAGACAGACATTAATAAAGTTGTACGAAGAAACATTAATTAACAATCATCTCTGAGTTTAGCTATTAATATTACTATTGAAAACAGCGAAAAGATGGATAACAGTAATGAATGTATGAAACTCAGGTGAGCTCAACTTTCGCGCCGCATGCGTGACGCGTAATAGATTAATTTAGGTGTTTTTACGACGGCATTGACGGGCGCTGCTTTGTAGCGATAATGGCGAATTGTTTACTTGTATTATACTGTGTTTGATTAATACATTGAAATATTACGTTTTCGAATAATAAATGGGTTTCCATGTGAATTATGTGTGGTGCTTATCGTGATAATAATGTTTGACTCTATGATCCAGAGGTGAGTGAATAGTTTTGTGATTTGAGAGTATTTTGGACACAATACAATCTTATACTTTAAACGTGCTAATCTTAATATAAAATCGGAATCTAGGAAACGCTGCAAGTATTTCCATGAAATTTTGTATGCAGGGAGTTTTGGGGGAGAAAAATTTAACTACGCATTTACTTTATTCTTTTGTTTAACAATATATCAATAATTTCGTTTCTAATAAACACACCGGCATATTTAGCGGAACACAAAAACAAGGTCCATAATTAAAAAAATATGGTTTTATTTTAAAATCTACTTACTACACTTCTTTTGTTATTTAAAGTTTCATTTGTTTTACTTAAAATGAGATCACATTAAGAACAGATTTTGCGAGTAAAGGCTATTTGTGAAAAATGGTACATTTTTGAACTTTTCATGTAACCGGGAAAAGTGAAAATTAATATTAAAATAACAATTAATTAAATTAGAAAAATGGTGATTAATATCGCGTATTTCCTCCACGTGCTCTTATTAAAGTTTCTACCCGTCTAGGCATACTGAAAATGATGTTATCGATGGTCTCCTGGGATACGAGTAGTCTCCGCCATTCCTCAACTAAGGCGATTCGCAGTTCACCCACGTTGGCAGGAGCTGGAACTCTGGACTTAACTTTTCTTTTCAGCAAGTCCCAAACGTGCTCTATTGGGTTCATATCCGGTGATCTCGCCGGCCACTCCATAACAGTGATATTCATATCATTAAGATATGCATATATTAGGCCGAGCATTATCCTGCATAAAAACAAAATCGTCACCGATATATGGGGCAAACGGTACGACATTTTCTTCTAAAACTTATCTTATATAGCGGTCTGCAGTCAGACTCCCTCTGTCAATCACTACCAAGACTGTGCGAGCTCCCAAACAAATGCCCGCCCAAACCATTATTGATCCACCACCGTATGCAACTGTAGTTTCAAATTTTGTAGGAGAACGATACATTCATGTATCGTTCTCCTTTGCGTCTGTATATTCTTTGCCTGCCGTCAATTTGATTTAAGAGTATTCTGCACTCATCACTAAACAATACCTTACTCCATTGGTCCGCGTTCCAAAGTCGATGTTCCTGAGCAAAAGTTAACCTGTTTCTACGATGATTTACCTCGAGCCTTGGCGGGCACAAATGAACCCAAACCAGCTTCTTCGAACCTTCTTCGTACCGTACGCTCACTTACGATTACACCCCGCACTGCTTCTAACTCATGTCGGGCTTGGACGGCCGTCAAACGGGGCCTATCGTATCTATCGGCCTATCAAAACGATTCATTTACAATTCAATAAAATTAAAATAAAAGTGTGAGTTGCTTAAGTGAATTGGAGTTCTCGTCTGTATTTTGATTGAATGTAATCTAACTTTCAGGGATCGCAAGTCATAATATTTTGTTACCTCTAGTAGTAGCAGGGCATCATATTTGTCGACTGTACCAAAATTGCGCGAGCCCTGTCCGGTAAATAATACAAATATAATTGTAAATCAGAACAAATTGTACCAAAGACATTTTAATAGTATGTGTTACTGTCACATCGGATTTATATTATAACCGTCGCGCGTCGAGTGGATGCGCGTGGGCAGGTCTTAGATGTAACGTTGAATTGTATAATAGTGTTTAAATAACAATACTTCCCTTCCTATTGTTAGTTATTGTTACAGTAATAATATTATTCATTACTAGAATATGTTACCCGCGACTTCGTGCGCGCTACAGGAAATCCCGCGGGAGCCGCACATTTTGTCGCGATAAAAAGTAGCATATTATGTCCTTCCCCGTGATCTACTCTATATGGTCTAGAAAAATCAATTCCGGATATTTCGGGCACGTGTTCTACTGCTTATGTGAACACGTTAAGGCAGAAAAATAATTGTCGTACTCGAAAAAAATATTATTTTGTTATATATGGGCGTGCCAATTTCATCAAAATCGGTCCAGTACTTTCGGAACCTATTCAAAGTAAACAAACAAACCTTTCCTCTTTATTTTATTAGTATATAGATAATAAATAATCAAATAATAAATAGCACTGTCAATATACCTACATCCTTATTACTAAACATATTTGCACCGCGGATACGTGCACACGTACATGCTGTCTTTGTCTGTCAGGTAGCTTTTCCAACGTATCAGACAAAGACAGCAACACGAATTAGCGAATCCGTGGTGTAAATGGTTTTAATAATAAGGAGTATGAAGCAGTGGCGAAGGCTGGTTCTCCTTGATAAGGAAGCCCTAGCTTGTATAATAGGTAGGAATTTGGATGAGGGTCTTCAAAAGGTAGGTAAGTGGTAATTGAAACCGGTGGGAATGAAGTTGTAGAAACCCCACGCCACTGGTATAGAGTATTGACCTTCTTGCCCCAACTAACTATAAGCACAATTAATCCATCCTCATACTTTTGAAGCAGTTATATTGAGGAACATAATATTTGGGGACAGTAATTCGGCGTGCATGACAAAGCGACTCCATGCCCAATGCTCCATGCGGGTAATGACCCGCGAGGTTTAATTACGGCCCGGAGTTGGGCGGCACTGATTCGGGGGGGCACATGAAATATTAGTCTGCTGGATAGACCTACTTGACTAGAATTCTTTTTTTCTAGAAAGTAAAAATTTATTTTAATGTTATGGTGTTTGTGGCACGGCACTATCCTGAATTGTACCGTCCGGCATCCGATTTTCTATTTGTAACGCTCCTTTTGTTATATGCAGGTGTTTGTTATAAGCAAAAAATCGAACTGCCGGACGTTAAAATTTCGTGTAATACACAAACGCCCTAAATGTTTATTCTTAATCAAAAATTAAAACCGTCTGTGTGCCAATAGGGCACTCGAAGTAGGGACGTTGTTAAAAACGACATGCCCTGTTCCTAGTATGGATTTATTGAACAAACAAAAATTGCAACAACAAAATCATGGGTCTCCAATCACCACTCGCAAGGCAGATGTAAAAATCTAATTCATTTTGTAGAAATCTTCCGTTTCATATGCAGCGTCACCACCAGACCAGCAGATGGTCTGGCCTGCTGCAGACATTTCCCATAAAAAGAACAATGAAAATGTATATAGAATCCGAAAAGGCACTTAGATGCGTGATCTTCACAACGCTGCGACGCTTAGACGGTTCTTATTAAAAAGTGAGGAAGCCGAGCCTCGGTGTGAGGGGCGCGGCCGACGCACCCCACACCAGGGAACCGGAGGGCTTAGGCAACATGACATGCGTTAATTACAAAGAGATTATATATATAAGATTAATAATATTAGCTTAGTGACGCGCGATCTTCATCATCGATATTAGCGACGGCCGATGGCATCTTGGCCAGTGGCGAGAAATAATAGAGAATATAGGCAAAAGGGTCGTCTACGGATCACTGGATCTTGTATTTTGAACCTTAGAAATAAATTAAGGAAACGTATTAACTATTTATTAATATGTGCTAAGGCTGGGACTATATGCTCCGGTATCCGGAAGGCCGTTGAAAATTCAGAGCATTGAAAATAGAACTCTGCGCTAATACAATAGAGTTGAAAATTGAACACCACATGTCGAGTCAAATGTCAATGGCATATACGACAGCTCGACACTAGAAACTTCCATTTTCAACCCTATTGTAGGTATTAGCGCAGAGTTCTTTTTAAAGTGCTCTGAATTTTCACCGGCGTTCCGCATTCCGGAGCATATAGTCCCAGCCTAAATAAGGAAAACTTACTTACAAAGGTTCGATTAAATCGTTTTATTAGTATAATTATGTAGATACCTATGCGCATTACAAGTTGCAACATTACCACTGTTTGATGTCTGATTAAATTTTCTTATACGTAATTCAATAACCAAGAGCATGTCGGGTTCGGGGTCGGGCTAAGGAGGGTTCCGTAACTATCAACGCGCAATAGGTTTTTTTTTTCAAATTACCTCAAAAGTTACGGTTCGATTTCGTTCAAATTTTCCTAAAGAGTTTTTAGCATGATCTATCAGCATGGAAAATTACAAGCTTCTATGTCCTATAGTTTAGAAATGCCAGGGGGGGAGACCAACTGCCAAATTTCATCCATTTATATTCATAACTACAGAAGCTAGAAGCGCTGACAGACAGACAGACAGACAGACAGACAGACGGACGGACAGAGCGAAACTATAAGGGTTCCTTATATATTACGGAACCCATAAAACTAAAACAGATAATGAAAGTTTAGCATTTGCGAAACATTCATTCTTAGTTTCAAATCAATTGTGAACTGGCGTGGCGATGCGTTACATCATCTCATACACCAACAAGATACGTTGTTAAGCTTAACTACAGCAAACAGTACATAAAAAGCGACCGAACAACAAGTTGAGTTCACAATTCCATGTGAACACTTAGGCCTTTTCATATTATTGGATGATTTGTACAGTATTCTCCGAGCGAAGTAGCCGCTCTTGAAATACTGTAGTGCGTGGGAAAGTTGGTTTTCAAATGTCGTATGTTTGCCCAAGCACATACGGCATACTCACAACACAGCCAGCCTAGTCCAGAGGAATGACTGGTCAATACGTCTGGTGCCAACCATGTGCGGGTTTCCTCACGATGTTTTCCTTTACCGTTGGAGCGTCCGTATGATGTACTTGAGATCTGAAAAAGTCTCATTGGTACACGCCACAACCTGGGAATCGAACCTGCACTCTATCGAGTGCGAATCAAACGGTCTACCCACTAGGCCACGGAGCTCTCTATGTGAACAACAAACGCCGCAATAATTGCATCACATGTAACCCTCTACGGGTGAGCCGTAACGGCCAGCTCATATTGAAACGCGACGCGGCGCGCACTTTTTAAAAACACCATTCGAAATTGAACCTTATTCAGTACACAAAAAGATATACGTTTTGTGGCGAAGCGATTAGCGCCACAATCCTGAATGGCGCTATCGAAGTTTTCAAAGATCGGCACTGTATATACGACATCTGAAATTACTACAAGGGGGCTTCGGCCTGACCGAGCATACCACCTCGCTCGGTCGGAGATCTCCCTTTGGGGCATCCACTCTTCCCACATTGGTGACCCCGATGTGATATGAACACGCAACCTTCTGGACATCATAATCATCACTCCCCCACCCCTCCGCACCACGCCAGCCAGCTTCAGCCTCATCGGGTACCTCGACCACCAGCCTCAACGCATCGCGGCCTGGTCGAATACTCATCGGCTTCAACGGGCACTCTCACTACAACAACCGGTCAGCAAGCAGAGCACATCTCTCCTGGTCAGCACGTAGCATCGGCCCCGCACGGCAGCACTCCGACTCACTGGAGCCCGTGCAGCAGCAGCGCAGTTCCGACTCACTGGGACTCTCTGGCACTGGCGACTCAAGCAAGACGACTCAAGATTCGACCTCAGATCTTCGGGGCGGAGTGATGTGGCGAACCGATTAGCGCCACAATCCTGAATCGCGCTATCGAAGTTTTCAAAGATCGGCACTATATATACGACATCTGAAATTCATACAAGTGGGCTTCAGCCTGACCGAGCATAGCACCTCGCTCGGTCGGAGATCTCCCTTGGGGGCTTGCCACCATATTCCCACAGTTTGATTGCAAGAGCGCGGGCTCCGCGCTACACAGCGCGGAGCAACTTGAAATTCGAACTCTTGCAATGAATCGCCTAAAAATATATTTTACCCACCTTCATATTTTCACAAATTAATAACAAATTGCAATCATTAATATTGTCGTTCATTAATGACTCCCATTATAACTCAGAATAGAGAAAATCAAAATGGGCACACTGAGTACAGTTGGAATATTGTGCTAAAACTCATTAGAAGAAAACATACAGGGGGTATATTATGTACCGCACGGAATAATATTCATAAAACATAGAATTTTATTCCTATTGTTTAAAGTATGAGACACCAATACTTACTGTATTGGTGTCCCATGTCTAAGTGAATAACAATCATGGCGTGCGATAATTAAAAAACCCTAGCCACTCCGGGAGTGCCGGCAGAAGAGAAAACAATAGCGCACAGGCAAGTACGAGACGCGCGACAGTGTGTTGGTAACAGTGTCGTGAGTTCAATGGTTTCTTCCCATCTCAAAAAAAACCCAACGCGCCTAAAGCAGTTTTCACTTCAAAATAAATTCCTAATTTTAGCTAACACTATCGTCCGTAAACAAAGTCTTTGTTTAACTAATGTTTCTAATATACCATCTTATTCTGGCATTCGATCAACTGACGCAACCGTACCTACATTGTGCATAAATAATTCACAAAATAGCCTTCCAAGATTGATCACTAACGCCCGAAATTAATAATCAATCTTTATCCCATTTTAGCTATCTAAAATCAAGACTTCAATACATTTCAACGATCCTAGTTTTAACTTCAAGTCAATATACGTCAATTTTTGTTTTAGAATCTAAGTGTAAACTTTCTACAATTGGTATTCATGTCCAGTTATTTAAACTCCAATTGTATAATGTAAAGGTTTTATTCTCCTTAAGTTATCATAACATCTGTCTCAATGGCCGTCCCTCGCCAGCAATGACCACCACGGCGTTCCTCCAAAACAGTTGACGATCACCAAGATTATATTTTTTTTAACGCAAATTAAACATTACACTTTGAGCATCCTTTCAAATGCTAATATTATTTTCAAATATTATTATTTTAATCATTTCATCTCATAACCAAATATTTAACAAATAATAGTGATTCACTCATTTAAACCATTAATTGTACGATTACACATTATTAAAAGTCGACGTCAATGTAATATTTTAGATCCGTTATTAATTTCGGGCATAAATGGATCTAAAGATGTAGCACCTCATGTATTCCATATATAAGTATGTACCTGGGTGACCGAGCTTTGGTCGGAGCTCTAGCTCACTTTGCGACTTTTTTTTTTCTTTAATATGTGTCGGCTTCGGCTATCGTCGGCTTAAAACCATTTACCAGTGTCAAGTTAAAAAGGCGGGAAATAGAATTTTCGTTTCAATTTTCAACACCGTATTCCAAAATCGTCAAGTCTAAAGTCTAGTCAAAGTCCAAATAAATAGTCAGTGCAGTCAATGAGTCAAGTCAGTCGATTCAGTAAAGTGGTAGAAGCTTTACTGAAAGTTCCTAGGGATTTTGGAGGGCACAGAAAATAGCACGTTTATTGAAGTTTTACCACTTTCCCACACTTGTGCACGTTAATGAATATTTAATGGTTAATATTCTACCAATATTACACATTAAGAACCGGAATAACACAAATTTTTTAAAGAAATACAAAAACCACAACGTTACCCATTGAATTCCCCGGCAAAACTCACTTTGCGACTTTCTGAACAATTCAATACTGCTAATGGGACTGACATATTGGTTGGCTGGTATATTGTGGCACGACGAAAGAAAAAACATATATAACTTAAAAATGCGCAGTTTCCGAGGGATATGACCTAGCTAGATCTATTTTTCTCCCTCCTTGCATACCAAATTTCATGGAATTACTTGCAGCCGTTTACGAGATTACAAATATATTATATATGTAATATTATACAAAAAGAATAATATATGTAATATTATACAAGAAGCCTCGTTTAAAATATATAAGATTTCATAACACTCGTAACATTTTTGCGGCCGGTTGCTGCTGACAGCTGAGCACACAATCTACTGATAAGTGTCACATAGCTAATTTGCAAGTTTTGTCTCAAAGCAAGCAGCGCCAAAACTTCCGAATAAGCTATCCGATACTTAATTTAACATAGTGATTAGTGTGTATTTGCCCTAAGTAACTTATAATAAAAATAATAACGTTATCGTTTACGTAAGGTCCAACGGACTAAGTATCTACTTCATTAAATTAAAATATACATCAAATATTAATCGTCACTTTACGATCTAATTTTAATTATATTTTTTTATGATCCATAAAAAATGTAACTTAATATTTTTTGAGAATTGAGACTTTTTATTGGTCGTCTTACATGACGTATAGGGATTAGAGTTTCATAGGACACCGGCAATAGAACAATGGGGCTCGAACCTGCACCTCTCGAGTCAGTAGGTACATAGGTGGAGTACGTATTGTGCTTTTAGTGGAAAAGGTTATTTCAAACTATCTTTGTACACGCGCGAGACGAAGCTGAAGGGAAGATGCATGGAACTTTTTATGTTGTTCATAAAAAATATATACCTGGTTTTAAAACACAAAAAGAACTCTACACTAAAAAAACGAATGTGAGGCCATAGACGTATATATTATAGACGAGGCATGTTGAGACAAAAAGTGTCTCCAGTTTTTGAGATTTTTGGGGCCATTGTGACATTTGAAGCATGGTGAAAACAAGATGGCTGACATTATAAGTATGGTGAAAACCAAGATGGCGTGACTTTTTACTGTATGAAGGTTTGTTCTGTCAAATGTACGTCAAAACCTTATCTCGAGTTTTTAAATCTTTGTGTGATGCTGTACTTCGTGTTGATATTATTATTATTGCAGAGCGTACCGTCTTATTACCTTACCTTTACCCGTACCCGTACCTTTGCACTTTGCAGATTGGATAAAATGTGATTATATAAAACTACTCAGTAGTAAGTACTAAATTTCATAATTATACTATATATAGTACTTATAATAATATAAAAAGCTTGTCTTGACTTACCCTTGTGAGCGAAGATAACAAACACTTCTAAACATACTCGCAAATATCACCTATTGATTTGAATACCACGATCAATATAATGATTATTCAAAAAAGGATACATTTCTTGGAAGAAGTCGAGGCTAGGAGGCTGAAGGATATCCAACGCTGACAGTACCTGAAAAAGAAAAAAATGTTTGTGAATAACAAAACTTTACGCAGTGACATACTATTTCATTCGCCGTGAATTTATCAACAAAACATTGCGATGACGAGAATGTAGTTGCCAACAAAATAATAGGTCGATTGTGAAGCTAGTCACAAAAGACTATATGTATATTATCTTATATCAGTCAGAAATACCAGCTAATATCATGCAACAGATGTGCGTATCTACTGTCTGTACAAGTAAGTTTTTATTTTTTAAAAGCGCATCCTTTCTTTTCTTTCAGGTCAAGAGGTCAGACGAACATACATGTTGAATCATCATCTTGCGCTATCTGACATTGTAATTAAACTAAATTACATTAAACAGTGAATTTAGAAGTTCTTTTTGTATTTCTTCAATAAAAATTTATTGTTATTTCGGTTCTTAATGTGTAATATTGGTAGATTATTAACCATTAATCGTTAACGTGCACAAGTGTGGGCAAGTGGTACAACCTCAAAAGGCGTGATATTTTGTGTTCCCTCCAAAACTCCCTAGCAAGTTTCAGTAAAGCGTCTACCACTTTACTGAACCGACCGACTTGATTCATTGACTGCACTGACGATTTATTTTGACTTTTGACTAGACTTCGGAGTTCGGACTTGATTTAGAAAAATGGTGTTGAAAACTACAACGACAATTCTATTTGCCGCCTTTTTGACTTGACACTGGCAATGGTTTTATGCTATACCGCAATATTAAAAAAAAAGTTAATGTAGATTAAAACCAAGTGCACTAAGCACTTTAACCAATTAGTATAAAACCATTGTTTTCGTTAATCAATTTCCATTCGAGTTGCAGCTGCAATATGAAGCTGCACATAATCCGCCGTCAAAGAGGTGATATTTTCATACAATTTCAATAAGGCCTGCATTAGAGCCCAGATATGGAAGTTTGAATCGAACACTACGGACGGCTTAGCGGAACATTCGAAATGAGTTTTCAAATCGAGTATGAGGTCAATAAGGTTTTAGATTTCTTCAGGGCCAGTTCGAGTAAAAGGTAGTACTACTAATATTATAAATGTGAAAGTTTGTGAGGATGACTGTACGGATGGATGTTTGGATGGATGGATGATTGTTACTCTTTCACGCAAAAAACTACTGAACGGATTTTGATGAAATTTGGTATGGTAGTAGTTTGTGCTCTGGATTAAAACAAAGGCTACATTATATTCCGAAAAAGTACAGTGTTCCTGTGGGATACTGTTTTTACGCAGGCGGGCAACAGCTAGAAAAGAATAAACTGTATAAAGTATTCGATGGGTATGGACCCGTCAGCACAACGGTTTTTCACCGCGATGTTTTTATTTCGTAAATGCGTAACAAATTGAATGAATAACCTAACCAAGCGCATGTCAGGACATGTATAAGGAGGGTTCCGTGACTATCGACAACTAAATATTTTTCATCCCCACTTCACACGTATGGAGAACCACCCCTAAAATGTAAAATTATTACTATTTTATGATGCCAAAACCGGGATCTATACACAATCTATAACCATACCAAATTTCATCCATTAATATTATACATAATTACAGAAGCTAGAAGCGCGGACAGACAGACAGACAGACGGACAGAGCGAAACTATAAGGGTTCCTTGTGATTTAAGGAACCATAAAAATCGCGTGCATAATAAATCTGTGATTTATACATAGAACATAAGAAAACCGCGCAGTGAATACCCGTGGTGCGGGCAGGTCCTTAACTCCTTACCCTTCGTTAACTTTTTACATTTTATTCTTTACTGTCATTTACCCGTGGCTTCGACCGTGTTTAATTGGGTTTATGAAGCCCAGCCCGCTCTGTCATAAAATTGTCTCTTGGCTGTTTTTTCCTACTCATAACTATAAAATATATATTATATACTATATAAAAAAAAAATAAAAACAAAAATTTTGTGCCTAAACGTCTCTTCATAAGCTGTAGATCACATGCCCAAAATATCCGTAATTGATTTTACTAAACCTTATATTAGGGTTGAATACGAAATTCCAGCCATTCTTGAGTCATAAATGTACCTAAGCACATAACCCGACTTTTCAATAGTTGCAGTTCCAGTATTTATTTGATATTTACATAGATTTATAACTAATAATAATGCGGAAGATGAGTTATTGGTAAGATGAATCATAATTATTTTCATATGCTAGGCTTAATACCAGGTTTATGTGAACGGTTTATTGCAGTAACATTATTCTAGATCTCAATTTAATATTCCCACAACTTCCCGACATGGCATGTAGAATTAATAATAATATGTAGTTAGAGTGTAGTAAACGATATTAATAATAACTGCAAATCATCAAACATCGCTGTTGCCAATGATAATAAAGTGCACTAGTTTATAATTAAATACATCAAGAAAGCTAGGACTCCTATGTCATTAAAAATACATATATATTGTCATATACTGAGTGATTTTCTATTACGCTTCAATAAAAACATGGTTTAATAAACTAACTAACCGTCGTAAGAAACTTGCACGGGGCCATCTTTTAGCAAAAATATGAAAAATTGTACTTTTGAAAAAATATATACATAGTTTACAGTGTAACCTGTATAACATAACAGAAGTTAGGACACATATAGTACATAGAAGCAGCCTTGCAGGTGGCCGCCTTATCCCCAAGGTGTGCAATCATCAATATACTCATTGACCCAATAAAAAGATTTAGCACATAAACGTTCTTTCACTACTTTTAATTTAATTTAATAAAATTTATTTATAAAAAATTTTATTTATAAATAATAATATTTATTTATAAATTTATTTATAGAAATGTTTAAACGATTTGCTTACTTAGTCTGATCACCGGTATATCTAGCTTGTCCTTATTTCTAGTGATTCTACAGTGATTGTGGCTTTTCGTTTTAAATTACTTAGATTATTTCTAACATTTATATGTTAGAAATAATCATCATCAAATTATATAAATAATCACATTATCCGAAATGTATTGAGAAGCGACGGTCAGAATACCTATTTCTTTAAACTTTTCTCTCAGAGATTCAGAAGGGGACATTTTGTAAATTGAACGTTTTGCTCGCTTCCGCAGCACAAATATTGTATGAAAAAACATTTATCTCCGAATAAATAACAAAAATATTGATATTACAAAAAAATTACACTCTTGAAACTAAATAAATAATCACCATAAGGAAAATTGGTGGTTTATTTTCTTTTTGTTTATTTTCAAAAATATCTAAAAGAAATAATAACAATTTTTACTACGGGCACAGGCATTATAGTTGTACGGTTAAAAATATGCCGGCATAGTTATTTGGAAAATCTGTCCAAATTACAAAGATTCCGACAGCGCTACTTTGACACTTACACCAGCGTGTATTTCATTTCTACGGTGATCTATCTATGATATCAACATTTCTACGGTGATCTATCTATGATATCAACATTTCTACGGTGATCTATCTATGATATCAACATTTCTACGGTGATCTATCTATGATATCAACATTTCTACGGTGATCTATCTATGATAGGTCACCGTAGAAATGTTTCCACATCCGTACCTAGTAACCTAGTATACCTATATGTAGTTATAAACTATACACTATTTTGCAATGCATTTCGCTCTTGTAGGCTCGACCGCAGACAAATGAGCGTTAATCGATAACACACGCGAAAACGAATTACGCCGCGACCCGCAATTACAATTGTCGATTGTCGATTGTTAGCGCATCACTACTGTCCAATGTGAGTACATGCAGGACTGATACAACACTAGTCTATACACCATAAGTATTAGCTGACACCGAACGCGACGCGGCGCAGCGTTTTTAAGATTGTGAAAATTTAAACTTTTTCGACTGGCCTCTCAAATATTAGGTCACGTATGATTTCGACTTTTGACCCCCTACATACGCGAAGGGGATGGGGATGGGGTACGCGAAGTCCTAGGTTCACCTTTCGAAGGTACGATCTGTTAGCGACAAAATTTACGTACGTACTTATGTATGAGCGCGTTTTCACACCTGGTCATCAAAAAAACAAAATACAGAGATCAACTTGATGCGAAGACAGAATTAAGGTTAAAATTGTTCAAAATTAGTAGACACTCCATTTATTAATTCGCGACAAGACACAGGCCCACCGAACACATTAACAAACAAAATAAAAATTTGAAGTAACCCCGAATTGTCAAGCATTTAGCGAGCTGTTTATGATGAATTATAACTAAAAACACTCTCGACCATGTCAGCTTTCAAACACAAAATATTATAAACAAAACAATTAAAACCGACCTCCAAAGTAAAAATGAACAAAAAATTATGAAATAAAACTTATTTTATAAAATATTTAATATTTTATATATTCGGCTACAATTTTAACTGTTACTACTCAACATACATCTCTACTCAAGCCCAAACAATATCCTGCAATATTTTATAGAACTCACGTTCAAATTTGCTGGTACCGACTTCAAAATAAAGAAGATTGAATAGAGAAATTGTTAAAATTTTAGCCGAATTTAAAAGGCTCTATTATATATTGTTATAGTCGGCCCCAAAAATGTAGCAGTAAGCATTAAATATTAAATAGTGACGATGATGATCACGAATATAAATTTGGCAATAGCTAAATTTCAAAGACATTGATATCGGTATATGTCATCATAATAATATGTAGGTGTTTCATGTGAAGATGGTCCTAATGATGATGATGATTACTGTAAGTGATATGATGGCATATGCTTGCAGTTCTTTAAACAACGCCGAAATCCCCAAACATGTATCTGTAAAAGTCAGGAGTTCTGTTCAGTACTTTTGGATCCAGGCTATACCTTGGTGCAAAATCTTACTTTTTGGTAGCATATGCTTGGACTACTTCAGACAAAGTCGAAACCATATGTCCATATAAATTTCGAAGAGTTCCCACGATTTATCATGGATCCCATCATCAGGTCACCAGAACAGTTTTTATACAGTTTTTTACACCAACACTATCTTATATCGTATCCCTGAACTCTCGTATCTTTGAACATTACAAACGGCAAAGTAATGTTCAAAGATGCCCGTGTCGGTGTAAAATACTATCAGAAGTACCTATTATATCATCATAATGTGATGATGTATGTTGTGATGATGGTGGTGATGATGATCTTATAGAGTCAGGAGATCTGTTCAGTACTTTTGTATCCAGGATATACCTTGGTACAAAATCTTATTTTTTGGTAGCATTTGCTTGGACTACTTCAGAAAAAGTCGAAATCACCATATGTGTTCATATAAATTTCGAGGAGTTCCCTCGATTTCTCATTGATCCCATAATCTGGTCACCATTTTGATGTCAAAAGGACCAATTTGGGATTATACCCTATACATCAAAAAAATAATTTTGAAAATCGGTCCACAGACTGCGGAGTAATCGTTGAACATACAAAAAAATATAAACAGCCGAACGTATGACCGCCTCCTTTTTTGGAAGTCGGTTAAAAAACTAGATCAAAATCGGTTCATCCGTTTGGAAGCTACGATGCCACGGACAGACACAAACAGACAACACCCCTTTCTTTTGGTCGTGGGTTAAAAAAACAGGCGTGTCAGTCAGGCAACGCATAGTGTTTCGTAGTGATATAATTAATATACTTTATTAATTTTTTTTTTTTTTTATATTTTACATGTATGTAATCTATTATTTCGTTATTTTTGTGCGAAGTTTTCCAAGGAAGCGCATTTTACTAGTTAGGCCTCTATAACTCCTGAACTTACAAAGTTATATACACCTTGTATACTTACTTTTCCTTTAAAGTTCACATCACATGGACTTGTGATTTTTTTCAGATTTTTTTAACGGCCAGCCGTTTAGCTTTTAGAGATAAGACGAATATTTTTTAAACAATGCTCAGAAATACATAAAATTAAGACAATAACAACAACTCACACACAACCTCAGATATTATAAGCACACTACAGTGCGTTTGATAGATACAATTTTGATAATCTGTTCACTTTTTTTTTTCAAGGCAAAAGAACCCTTTTGAAGTTCAAACTTAATAATGATTACCGGCAATTTTCGACCCTCTAGTAGACTATAAGATATAAACACCCTAGACTTATAAAAGAACATGAAATATAATTTAACCGGTTAGGTAACCCACTTACACGAGTGACACAATACAGTTATTATCGTTTAATTATTCAGTCCCAAATAACAATTGAGCACAATTTCACTTCCAAACTAGAATTGTTTTAATTAAAATTTCGCAATCACACCTCTACAGCTATATGTATAATGTTCTGTTAGGTATTTTCATATAAAATATACATTAGATAAAATTATCGGTAGGTATAATTATATTGATAAAAATTAAAAATATTTAAAAAACACTAGATTTCCCGTCGTTCTTTACCTGGAAAAATATATTATTATATATAGATATAATTCTTAATCAGTTCAATTCTCGTAAGTATCATGATCTAAAACATCCATCCATCCCCACAAGTTATAATGTTGTCATACTCACGTTCTCGTGTTTGAAGAAGCACAGCATCTTGAGCTCGCGGAAGACGCGCTTGGAGGAGACCAGCGACTGGAACACGTTGGGCAGCTTCTTGAGGGCCACGCGCCGCCCGTCGCGCGGGTCCGTCACTGCCCTGGGGACAAAAGAAAATGATCTTTAATATATGGAATACTGGATTTAATTTTCATCAGACCAAGTTGATAGCAGAACAGACTGGGTCCTACGGTGCAGAAAAGGGGTAGCATAAGCCTTAAGGCACATCGTAACGTAAACTACTCTGAGAAAATAAAGAATCATAAATAGTTCTTAGAAAATTCAAGAAATATCAGAGCAATGAAAATAGAATTCTGCGCTAATACAATAGAGCTGGAAATCAATCGCACGAGTGTCAAGTCTAATGTCAATGTCAAATCTGCCAACTCGACACTTATGTGTTCGATTTTCAACTCTGTTGTATTAGTCCAGAGTTATATTTATTTACATTGCTCTGAATTTTACCCCGCCTTACGGATTTCGGACAGCATAGTCACAGCCTTACAAGTATCGAGGCAAACAAACGCGAGATGTATTCTTTTTAAGATTTTTAGTAAATCTACTACGAGAACAGAGCAAATCGTTAGACAAGCTAAAAAGCATTATTATTTAGCCGCATAAAAATGCGAAAAATGGAAAATACTGATACAGATGATTAAATTATTTTCTAACAGGCCAGCATCTGTTACAAATACAAAAGTGAAACGAAACAGTCTTTTCAGTATTAGTATTTCACAAAACTGTCGCATTAAATTAAAGGAACCGTTTCTAATGACTTATATTACTGTCGTAAGGACAGGCATGACGACCCATAAAATGTATCCAACGGAAGTGCCCCAACGCACTCGCATCTTGTCATTTAAGCCACGGTCCGCGAGAAGAAATAGTGCGCGCGCAACATTGACGAATTGATTTAGTCGATCCTTGTATGAAGAGGGTTTATGCAAATTATTCAAATAGGGGCCAGTGGCGAAGCGTGAGATCAGCGGAATAACGAAAACAACGATACTTTACTTTTATTGCAATTACCGCCATACATCTAAAACAAATTTTCTGAGCGCATTAGGCGCAAATTATTATTGTTTTGTTTTAGTATTGTAATTTTAAAAATTACAGATATATTATTAAAGTTATATTCATAAGGGAAGCCGACATGATGTCGAGTTATATATTAGGTCACAGAAAAATTGTAAATACCGTTACATTGTAATATAACTAGCGAGATAGATGCAAATGAAAAAATGACATGTTGTAAAAAGGCCAGGGTTCCTTTTTACAATTTGACGAGTTTCGGTTCTTTACATTATAATATAACGAACCGAAGGGGCTCATCCTTACTTTGGAAATCGTTGACCATTTTCAATTTTGTTTCAATCGCGCCTACGTTTTATGCTTTTCGTCTCGTTCACGTTTAGTATAATGACCAATAAAATTGGAGCTAATCTCCAACAATTAAGTTTATGACATTTAAGCTTGTTAATAATAATTTAGTAACGTTGATAATGGCTAACTCCATGACAATAACCGTGGATAGAATTTTTAGTAGAGAAAATATTTCGAATAAGCCAACACTTATAAGAAAACTAGTTTTAGCCCGCGGCTCCGCCCGCGTAAATACAGTACACATCCCACGAGCACGCTCGATTTTACGGGATAAAAAGTAGCCCATGTATTAATCTAGATTCTTGAGCCTTAACTTCTTCTATACTAAATTTCCTCAAAACCCGTTTGGTAAGATAGTTTTTGCGAGACAGTCATACAAATATCCATCCATACATCTCACAAACTCCTCACAAACTTTCACATTATCACCATCGAGTGATATGTGTCAGATTGCTTATTTACATATTTCGTCTCTGTCGCTCGATATAAAGTAAGCTATCCGACACTTATTAGAAGATTGTGAAACAGGCCCTTATAATAGTAGTAGGATTATGAAACTGATCAATATGAGTTGCTGGCTTTGTCTGATACGTTGGAAAGCCACCTGACAGACAAAGAAAGCAACCTTGATTAATCATGGATGAGCAACATGGATCAATCAATAAATTTAAAAAAGTAGTTAAAGAACGTTTGTGTACTAAAGCCTATTATAAAGTTAATGATTTTATTAATGATAGCACACCTTTGGAATGAGGTGGCCGCCTGCAAGGCTGCTTCAAAATTATATATATTATTATTGTACTCTTGTTATGTAGTTTTAGTCATAACATTGTTACATAATATGCCTTTTTCATATTTTTAAAAGAACAATGTTCCATCTTTTTGATAAAAGATGGCCCCGCGCGAGTTTCTTACGCCGGTTCTTCTCGCCGGGCTAGTTCCCGAACCGGTGGTAGGCATTATGTAGATTTGACGTTCAGGAAGTGTATAAAAATACCTATTTTGAATAAAAAAATTGACTTTGACTTCGACTTCGTGTCCGTGGCGGTAATATTTTTACTAATAAGGGAGTTTCGACTTTCGCTAAATTCTTATATTATTTTTGTGTACCTTATACGTACGCTCAACCGGTGAAGGCTGAAAATAAACAGATTAATATTACAACGGATTGAAATGAAAATCGAACGCCATGTTTCATTACGCGTCATAAAGCATGCCCTGTGGGTCCATGAACTTACTCTAACAGCTCCTGTACAATGTCAGGAAACGGCATGAGGTCAACATTGCCTATTACAAGTTCAACAACTTCGGACTTCAATTTATTCATGTTTTATTTTGTTTTTGTTTTTTCCTTAGAGTACCTCGCTCGCTAATCCGGACCGGACACTTGGGTGCACGTTGTAATCCGGACAGGCGATATGATCGCGCGGGGGAACGGGTAGGTCACAGGGAGTTAATAAATTAATATTCAATCATTTTGCACTCGACAAGATTTTTATTTATCACACTGTAATCTGCAGTGTAAGTTAATTTAGCGCCTTCTACATTGTAAAAATACACAAAAAAGTGTTTTATTCCTATTTAAATACATATTGCATACTTAAGTATAATCCGGAATTCCGATAATTCGGAAGGGACTCTGTTTTTTTTCCTATCCGGATTAGCGAGGCCCAGAGTAGGTAGTTAGAAGTAAAAAATGGTTGATACATTATAAAACACAACTGATCGTTAGGGTCAGCACACGCCGAAACGCGACACGGTGTGAACTTAGAAGTACAGAACTCCAAGTCTCGTCTTCAATTGAGACTCTCCATTTACTTTCAACAAATTATAAATGAATATCATCTTGATATATCATAAACTGTTTGGACCAATCAAAATGAGAGAATTTTTTTTACCATTGCTCGTAATAGCCCCACTGGAGAAATGGGTCGTCCCTTTGTAGTTTGTACGTCCAGGAGACAACATCCGTCAATGTCAACATCAGACCTCGAGGGACCGGATCAAAAATTTCACATCAACTCATCATAAATCCTTTTGTGCCTTTTTGTCTTTGTGCAAGACAAAGAACTTTAACCTGCATAAGACCCGTTAATGTTGACTCTTTTTGTAACATTGCAAGTCTAAGCTCCCACATTTGATAAATACTAACAAAATCCCGAACAAATAAAATGTAATTCCTGAATCCCTTCTTCCACTTTAGTAGAATAGTAACCAGGGACGAAAACAGAATTTGTTCTTTAAAGGAGTAGTTTTTATTTTTTATTTTGACAAATATAAGGTCGTATTTTACAAATAAGACGTAAATTGCATTATTGGAATAAAACATTTAAGTATTTAACCGGAATAGTCTTCTATTAACACCAGTTTCCTGACCTCTACAGTTCACAACGAGGCGTGACGCGCAAACGTGCATCTTCGTGCGTTGTGAATAAAGTTAAATTTTTTAATGGCTATCTTAAAAATGCATGCCGGGTCCTTTCTCGTCCGGTCACGGTGTGAACTAACCCCTACGCTAGATTTTACGCTTTTAGTAAAAAATAACCACCTGTCACCTGAAACTGCAGAAGCCAGTAGGCAAATTCCAGGAAAAACGATCACAACCACCTCAAAGGTATTCAATTAATGCCATTATTTTTAATTGCACTTGGCGGAATCCTTACAAGAGATAATCGTGTAGGGATGCTCTACTAAAACTGTCTGAAACCCGAGTGTAGGTATAAGTCCGTCATTAACGTGTATTATACTAATAACTATTAGTAAGAGTGCTATTAGTAACCCGTATAAAGGGTGGCACAGACAGCGAAGATACTATAATGTTTTATCTTAAGGTGCCTGCATATATAATCTGTGTAAATAATGTAGGTACTGTATTAAAGAAGATACTATAAAGATACTATACTATACTATACTGTAGGCGAAGATACTATAAATATTTATTGTTAAGATAAAATATCGCTTGCTATGCAGTTTGTATGAACTGTCGCAGACGACTGATACACTTTATATTTTCATATTACGTACTATATGAAATATATCCAGGCATCTTAATATAAAATATTATAGTATCTTCGCCGTCTGTAATGCTCCTACACCAGTCTTTTCCAAAGTGGGCGATAACGCCCCCTTGTGGGCGCTGGAGGCCTAGAGAGGGGCAGTAAGAGGTCCAGAAAAATTGTGGGGCGCTGATGTGATTTAAGGGGGTGATGGGTGATTTGAAACTTCAGCTACTTTTATTTTAAAACTCACTGAAATTAAAATCCTCCACAACACTACACAACATACATTTATTAGTTTATATTTGTATCCTATTTTATGTTATAAAATATATAAACTAAAAATATATTAAATATTTATTATTTTTAATGTGTTCACAACGCTATTTATATCTTAAGATATTTAGTAATAGGTATGAAACACTAAAAAGTCAATGTCAAAATCAAAAATTTTATTCAATATTGGTATTTTTATACACTTTCTGAACGTCGGTCTACATGATGCCTACCACCGTCTCGGAACTAACCCGGCGAAACGAAACGGCGTAAGAAACTCGCGCGGGGCCATCTTTTATCAAAAAGATGGAAAATTGTTCTTTTAAAAATATAAACAAGGTATATATATATAATATATAACAATGTTATGACTAAAACTACATAACAAAATATTCGTGTTTTCAAGTGTCGCAGGTGAGGTCCCCACCTCCGAAGACACGTATTAAAAATAGGTATATCTATTGTTGCGGCCAAGCTGAGGGGAACGAAATTTATTATAAATTTATATATTCACTTGCCGAACGCGGGATTTTTTATGTACCTACCTGATTTAGTATAAAATTGAAATTAGAAGGTTCAATTATAATTCATCAGGCATTATTATTGCTCTCTCTGGTAAGAAAAGTGTCGTTTAGAACATAGGTTTAAACTCTAGACGAGACGAATATGTTATTGAGGTTTTTAAGGTGAAAAAAATTTGTGAGGGGGAGGGGGGCTACAAAGTAACTGATTTTCAAAGTGCGCGTTAAACGGAATAAGTTTGCGAACCTCTGTCCTACACTAAAACATTGTAAGATCTATAATGAACATACACGTCATAATGTTTGTAGTTTGTAGGTGCCAGTGGCGTGGGGTTCCTACAAGTCCATTCCTATCGGCTTCACTTACCACTTACCTTCTAAAGACCCTCATCCAAATTCCTACCTATTATACAGGCTAGGGCTCCCCTATGATGGAGAACCAGTCTTCGCTCCTGGTAGGTTCTATGATCTATTCCGGATGGAGAACTTCATACTAGGTACATTGATACAGAAAAATACAGATACCTTGGCAAAAAAGAGTATGACGCGGTGATTGCAGGAACTAAAAATATTTTCGATTGTATCATCTTTTATCTTTGATAGATTGGAATGGTATATATAATTATTAAATTTTGTAAAATCACTTGAAACTTTGTTACAGTAAAGCTATTATGTATCGAATCTCGCGCGAATTGTCGCGTGACGTCACGATATAACCCGGCCATGATTATTCGAGTGGTTCACTTGATTAAAAAATCATGCATCAAACCTTGTCTCGAATAGAGTTGAAAATCGAAGTGTCGAATGTCGAGTTGTTATATATGACATTGACCTTAGGCATTCCAGCCATTTGTGTGTTCAATTTTCAGCTCTATTGTATTAGCACGGAGTTTTATTTTCAGCGCTCTGAATTGTCTTCGGCCTTCCGGATTCTGGATCATGTAGTCCCAGCCTCATTCTAAAATCTTAAGAGACGAAATCGGGAACAACAGCTACTAGTTACACGGATCGTAATGCTCATCAAAAGACATAGACGTTTAAGTTATAGACGAGGCATGTTGGTGAAAACTGTCCCAGAACGTGTAAATGGCCCAACTTTTGAATATTTTGGGGCCATTTAGACATATGAGATATGGTGAAATCAAGATGGCTAGCATTTGAAGTACGGTGAAAATCAAGATGGCGTAATTTTTTCTTGTATGAAGAATTGTTTTGTCAAATGTACGTCATAACTCATAGCCTAGCTAGTCCTGAAATATTTGTCAAAAGAACACTTCGATACTGCAGCACTAGTTTTAAAAGCACCACTTAGTTCATATTTATTACGAACATTAGTTTTTATGTAAGAAAACTAGTTTTTTTATTACTTTTATTATGACCATTCCTCCCATTACTTATTCTTATCGAAATTACATTGTAACAATATTACACTTGTATTCATCTGAAAGTGTATTTTGTGTTTTTATTAATGTGTCTGTCTCACTATTTCGATCACACGGGATAAGAGATTAATAATTATAATTTGAACCTCTCCAGTTGAACGCACATGTCAGCTGTGAGCAGTGAGCACTGACATGTGAATGCTAGAGGTTTTCCATATTGGGGAGACGACTACTGTATGCAGAATATTTAGTTTATATTACCACAGACTAGAAAATATATTATACTTACGTACAGAGAAACAGTATTCAAAAACGATCCGAATAGATCCAAATTTGATAATTTCGAGTCCCTTTTTTCAACGGCCCACAATTTTCCACTCAATCGTGGACACACGTATGCTTGTAGTAGTGCAATCAAATCGAAAGCTAACTATGTAGCTGTTTATCTGTTCGACTTACTTATGTGGTATTACTAGTAGATTAACGTAAAAAATATAATATTTTATGTGTAGTTTAGTAATTAGAGACAATTAAAAAATACAAAAAAGTTTCAATATTTGCTAAATTAGTAAAAAAAACCTACATCATTAGTAAACACTTACATCAAATGTAACAAAAACATTCATTATGGTAAATATGAACTTAAAAGTACAAATTTCGGAGATATTTACAAATATGTTCCTGCGGCTGTATACTTCATACACTTTTACCTAGGCGTGACGTCACAGTTACGTACGACTTTTGTATAGAGCGTTTACACGAGACTTGTAAACAAATCGCTGTACCTATGACAATATTGTTTTCTAGTATACTGTTGCTTCTGAGAAGCTACTCATATTTAAGAATACTAATCATTTGTGCAATAAAAAAAGATGTCGTCTAGCATATTCCACACAAAAAATTACAAAAGGCACGTCCGGTGCTGACCATAGACGTATTATAATAACTGAGGACAACTACATCTTACAAGGCATGTCAAACACTAGCCAGTTTATCTCGGGATAAACTGGCTAGTTATCCCGAGATAAACTGGCTAAACTCGGGACAAGGACAGTGTTCCTGTGGGATACTGTAGTAACGCGGGTGGAGCAGCGGGCAAAAGCTAGTCTAGTAAAAATGACATTTACCATTGTACCCTGTATTTCACAATCGGATGTCTCCGCCATTGTATAGTTTTGGGACAAGGTGGTTTCTTTCTAATTGTATCACAAGGTTTCGCACTCACGCCTAACACCTATTTTTCACATAATGCCGATTCTAAATTACCGCCAGGCAACAGGTACTTTGTACATTTTTCTGTGGTTTTTTTTTAATTAATAAGTAGCTGGCATAATTGAAAAACTTATTGTCTATTCGTCTAAAAGAAACACTGCAATTTTATTGAATTAAAAAATTTCGAGTACCCCCGAATTGTCAAGCAATGAAATGAATTATTACAGCTAAGAACACTCTCGAAATACTCTCGATCATGTCAGCTTCCAAACAAAAAGCTAGATCAAAATCGGTTCATCCGTTCGGGTTCACAAGTTTAGGTTACCATACATATATAATACATACATACATGGGTATTACACAAAATACCTATAAGTAATAATGTGTAAACGTACAATGATTGGTTTAAATGTTTTTTGCTAAATATTTGGTTTAAAAATAATATATTAAGCATATGAGATGATGTTCAGGTGTCATGTTTATATTTGTATAAAAAATGATATATTTTTCCGTAACGTCAACTGTTTTGGACGATCGCCGTGGTTGATAACTAGCGAGAGATGGCCATGCGTCTCACACATAGACGTATATGTTATAGTCGAGGCAATTTGAGGCAAAAAGTGTCTCCAATTAAAGGCCCCCAATTTTAAGATTTTTGGGGATATTTTGACATTTGAAGTATGGTAAAAACAAGATGGCTGCCATTTGAAGTAAGATGAACTTAGATGGCGTAACTTTTTACTGTATGAAGATTTGTTCTGTCAAATGTAGCTACGTCATAGCCTATCTTGAGTTTTGAAATCTTTGGTCTCACATATTATGTCATGATAATTTAAGGAGAACAAATCTTGTACATCATTGTTTGGAGTTTAAATGAGTTGGACATGAATACCGATTGTAGAGAGAGCTCTCGGTTAAGAAATAATTTCGCAACCTACCGCAAGACTGCGAATATGTGTGACTGACAAGCCGTTATGTGTGCGAGCATTGTGAGAGCGACACACGAGATAAACGTTTAAAAATACAACAAAGAATGTAGTGTCAATGCCAACGTAAGGATGTGAGTGTGACACATTTCGGTTCCCATTCAATGTCACTCACTCACTAGATCGGTAGTTGACAACCGGTGGGGCGTTTCCCCCCCACCCAGCAGGGCGAGGTGAGATATCAGGGGGGGGGGGGGGGGAATGGCAAAACACAAATTAAACATAGGTATTTTTATCACAAATTCATTTTTTTTAAATAAAAAATATTCATAACCGAGGGAGGCTATAATCCGAGAGCTAGTACCAATTTTAGAGCAGGTATTTGAGAGAACCTTGGAGAGAACTTGACCTATACCTCGCCCATTATACCCCAACACGAAAATTTAATAATAATAATATCTATGGACGCTTTCACACTACGTCAATCTAGTCCCGTGGTAAGTTATCGAAGAACTTGTGTTACGCCACCAGAGAACGGAAATATATTTAATACTCTTTATACCGTACTTATATTTAAGATTTTTTTTATAAAATATTAATATGTAACATCCATGACCCAGGAACACAGAAAAACTTTTTGTTCCTTTCGGCGGGATTCGAACCCGCGACCCCCGGCTTGAGCACCAACGTGCTCAACTACTGAGCCACAGAGGTCGTCACGCCTCTTTTCTGTGAGGTCGTGATATCTTGACTATCGAGTTCACCCATTCCTGCCGAAACATTACTCTACCACAGCATGTATATGTGTATGGCGCATTGTAGATGAAGACGAAACCTTCGAAATCTAGTATAATAATAATATTATATCGATATTATAATAATATCGATTTAATATTTTTAACAAGTTCGCCATTTTTCGCGAGCGGGTCCCGCAGGTGTCGACTGTCGAGTTCACAGTCGTTCAGTAAATGTCAGAAATCGTATATACATCGTAATATCTGCACATAAGATCTAAAAGTCCATGGTGTAGTGGCAGCTGGCATTGGTCAAGTCAATCAAAGTCAATGTCGAAGGCGTCGCTCTTGCAATGAAACGTGTATCTTTTTATGTAGTGAATAAAGTTTAATTTTGAATAGCTATAATAAAAATGCAGCGCCGCGTATCGTCGCGATGTTAATTGACCCTAAGGGAAAATGTCGATGGAAGCGTTTCTGAACGACGCGCGACGATTGTGCATCGTGAATACACAACCTTTTGGGCAATATTATTTTAAGGCCCTTCGGTCCGGTCTCGCAATCTCCTTCTCTCGCAAGACTTTTCACGTGGAGAGACGATTTCTAGCGAGACTCGTTAGTTAGTATGCCGTATTAGATACAAAAGAAAATAACACAGCAATTCGCAATCATCTGCGACTGTGAACGACGTTTTCCGTTAGTGTGACCGCAGTTTAATGAAAATAAAAGTTTCTAAAAGAAAATGACAAATTAAAATTAAACTCTTCTGGGATCACGGATTCGAGTCCACTCAACGTCTACATTTTCTATAATAATTGAATTTCTATGTTAATTGTTTATACAAATTTGAACGCAATGGAGTATGAATTGCTTGCGAGGGTTATTTGTACAGCCTTGGACAGGCAAGGTACCACACAATGTGTCTACATTCCTACTGTAGGGTTTTTATGTTAAATAATATTTTTGAAACAGAAAAGGCTTTTTTTTGAGATCGAATGAACATAAAATGTACTCAGCATGATATGCGACAGCCCAAAATAACAAGCAAAATAATGGATTTAAGCAAACAAAAAATCAGCTTTACCAAAAATAGGTAAGTACAAAAAAATTGTAAGAAATAAAACCCTATTAGTTATTATATATTTAAATTTAAACGTCTTATGTTCTTCTAAAGAGTGATTTCCCTTAATACGGCTCTACGCTTGTGCGCGAAACTTCGCGACCAAGCGTGAAAGTATGAGATAGCTGGTTTTACGCTGGTTTTACCCTTGAAGGGTTACATTTTTGTTGTTTCTAGGGATATTATCGGAGGATATTAATCGGAGTTATAATATAATGGAGCATATATCGGCATAATGATTTTTACCTAAACGTCCGAAAGAGCATCACGTCTTAGCTTCAAGTTCAGTTCACAACGAGCGGCGCCGCGCTGCGCGGTTCGGTGCAGCTTCGAAATTCGAAGTCTTGCAACGTAACGTGTATCTTCTTGTGTAGTTAATAAAGTTCAATTTTGAATCACCTTAAAAATGCAGCGCCGCGTCGCGTCTCCGTGTCATGTGCCCCTTAGCCGGGGTACTTTGCTCTATAAAGGGCAGACTATTTATATCGCTGGACCTAACTTAGCCCGCCGAGTCTAGCTCCTCAACCGAGCGCCCTCATTTCTCTACGTGGGGCTTCGAAGAACACCGCCAAACGACTTCCAACCTTACACAGTAGAAAGAGAGTTTGAAACACGTAAAGGTGGTGTAATTACAAAACCCATATGTTATTTCATGGGCAATTTAATGGTATAAGAAAGTGTAGTGAGTTTTAGCTCCTCTGACATAAACAATGCTTTTTTTAAATGTTTATAATGAAAAAAAACTCTCTTTCTTGTTAAGGGTTCTGTGGTCAACTAGGAAATTATTTTATTCTAGCTTTTGCCCGCGGATTCGCCGTGGTATCGTGTAATTATTCGTAATTCTGATGTATTATTCTGACGTAATTCGGTCGTCGTCGCTCGTCGTTGCAAAGGGCAATTATAATTTGTATGAAATGTTCAAATTGACTTATTTAATTTGATAAGGATTCATACTGTATACGTATTAATAAATAGCTTCTGAAAATACCACATTATTTGTGATAATTTTTTTAAACTTCGAATGGGTTTAGTAACAAACTTTTTTTTAGACCTATAAAAAAGAAACAATCCCACCATACATTGATTTGTTACGAGGGGAACGAGGGCTTGTTCTTTCAGAAATAAGCCACAGACTTAACCACAAACGAATGTTTACAAACTTCTTAAAACATTTAAGATTAAAAGTTAAAAACTAAAAACAGAGAAAACTTTGTGAATTCATTCACATACGATATTCTTACAGTAAACATATCAAATCGTGTGTTGAACGCACTTGAATACAGAGAAACACTGAGGCAATGTTATCTTCGATTTATCTAACCTACTTACATTTCACTTCGCAGTCAATTTAAAACCAACTCTATTCTTTAGCTATCAAAGTACAAATAAATCATCTTGTTCGCGCGGGCCGCGGTGTGACAAGCACGAACAAGACGCGCAATCAAACTCAAATCAACCCTATACTTTAGTAACTAGAGTCGAAATTGTCTTGTTTACGTTGTGTGACGTTGAGGGGCGGCGGCGTCGCGTCATGTGACGTGGACGAGTGTGACGCGGCATCACACACAGCTGATCGGCAAACAAGCTCCCACGCGCATTCATATTCATCAGATGTGAATGTACGCGAACTAATAGTGCTAACAGACACTCGAACTTGGTCAGCGGACCATATCCGCGTACCGAATCTGGCGTAGCTACACACGCACGGATTTGGTCCGGCAGACCGAATTGAAAACTCGACACTCGTGTGTTCGATTTTCAGCTCTATTGTATTAGCGCAGAATTCTATTTACAGTGCTGTTTTTCGACGACGACGATGATACCAGTAATCAATTGAAATCGTGCAGTGATACCAACTCTCAAAAATATTTCTCCCCAAACTTAACCCTTAATTCGACCCTGATAAGTTATACTATTTACAAGATTTACGCTGATTTTTTTGGAATATAATTGGTTTATCCCAATTATAATTGTAATTGGGATAAGCCAATGATATTATAATAATTAAAAATAAACTTATGAGAGATAATAAGCTACAAACTCTAAAAACATTATGTATTTATTATACACGTAAAGACTTACGCGTAAATGACATATAACTAACGTGTCATTTAATCTGATTTCACTCCCTATAAATGTTCATACACCGGGCTATAATATACATATATAAAAAATTATATTTATGAAGTAATCTCTTAAAAATCCTGCCCCCTAGTAAACCCCCGTAGACTTTTTCTCCCTAATTTTGGGGGGAAAATCCCTAAGTTGGCAACACAGATCATTGTCCGGCCCAACCGCCCGACTGCTCTACACACGTATGGATTTGGGACGGAGCGAACCAAATCCGATGCGGACAGCGGCGGACTCAATAATATTAGGTCTTTACCTATGAAATTGCCGTTTTGTATGAACAATTTAATCGATTTTTTTTCGTGTATTTTTTATTTGTATTAATCGAAGTAATCTCCCATGCAATCAATGCATCTTTGCCGACGCAGTGGCAGTTTATTGATGCCCTTCTTAAAGAAATCAGCTGGACGGGAGGCAACAAATTCTTCAAAGGCATTTTGTACTGCCTCTATCGGGTATTGAATTTTTTACAAATGGACCAATATTGTTTTGACGCTAACGTCGGAAGCTGCTGCTAATTCAGCCGTAGATTGTGTATCATCAGCTTCCACAATCGCCTTTAATTCGTCATTGTCGACCAAAGTCTTCGGACGACCGCGAGGTTCATTTTTCAGGTCGAAATTTCCAGAACGGAAGCGAGCAAACCAATAACAGGTGGTGCGTTGGTTTGTACTGTTAGCTCCGTAAACGTCGTTGATGTTGCGTGCCGCTTGTGCCGCGTTGCTGCCACGACGGTACTCATATTCCATAATTACTCGAATTTTTAACGTATCCATGATGACGAAAAAGATTGAAATGCGATGAAAATGTAACACTAATCAATAAACAAATGACTACTTTTGGAAAAAGAATTCCATTTTTTTGACGTGATAACGTCTTATAAATTGATGAAGCCGGCTGCACGCACGAAAAAACATGACTCATGCGTTACCTCGCTAAATATGACGCAATGCCGTTACCTCAGCTGGCCGCGCCTTAGGTATGTGAGCGGTGGGACGGAAAGGCGGTGGTGCTTGATGTTATTACTCAGTTCGGCGCCGGACTTCGCGGCGGCAACACGCCTACCTAAGGCGCGTCCAATTAGTTCCGCGCTATCGTCAGTAAACCGACTTTACAGACAACCGATTTTTAAAATAAAATTAATTTGAAATTAGAATTCTTAGACAAACAAAAATTATTTTGATTTGAAATGGCCAGTACTGCAGAACGGCAATTTCATAGGTAAAGACCTATTAATTATCTTCGCCGGACTACTCTACACACGGTCAGACTACATACGTGTGTTAGCACTTTTAGATAGCTCCGTCGGACAGACAATATTATTCAAATTTTATTACAAAGACTTATAGAACTATAAAGACTTACTTTAAAAAGACAATATTATTATATATTAGTAGACAATATTATTGTCCGATAGCAAGTGTTGGAAGCACAGATTAACACACATCATATTCTATGTCATATCTAGTAAATACTAAAGTCCATAATTGACGGTGAGGAAACATTTAAACTTAATGTGGACCTAGGCTAAAAATAATAAATTCTACTTGAGATTCTACTGTTAAGTCCATTTTCGTCAAATCGTCTACAACGGTAAAGTATGACGTCATAATATTAATTCCTACCTATCTACATTTTAAATGGCAAATTACAATATACAGTTATGTTATAATGTTAAATATTCGGTGATTATCCACAGGAATTCAATTAATTAGTTGAATTAATCATCTGTGGACTGTGATTATATCTGTGGCACAGAGAAATGCATTAAGGTCAGTTCGATTTTATTTATATTTCATTAGAAATTAAGAAGATTTATGATAAAAATCAATAAGCTTGTTTTAAGAAACTGTTTTACTGTCGTACTTATTAATAATGAGACAAAATGCTCAATAATGTGGGGTGGCCGGCCTTTTTACCCAAATGTCCGGCCAAGACTGGTTGGTCTGTCCGGCTATTAGATTTGGTAACCTGGCAACCCTAGCTGGGACTATATGCTGCGGAATCAACCAAAAGAGTTTAAAATCGACCGTAGAGTGTCGAGTCAAATGTCAATGTCATATGTGACAGCTCGACTCTCGAAACTTAAATTTTCAAACTCTATTGTATTAGCGCAGAGTTCTATTTTCAGTGCTCTGAATTTTCACCGACGACTCCAGAGCATATAGTCCCAGCCTAACTTTGTACATTTATCGGCCAATGAGAGTTCGTTCTTTACCGGTACGCCACCGAAAAAGAACGAACTTTCATCGGCCCGCCACCCTAAATACCTAATTTTACCACGGGAGGCCTATAAAGGTATAACTTCTCATATATGAATGTAGTTCATAGGTATAGCGCGTTAACATAAAGAAGGGATTGAGACAAATGATGTCAGACATACACGTCAACTGATATATGTAGACTTTATTTGTCTCAGTCCTTTTCATAATATAAACGAGTTACTTCAGGTAGGACTGAATTAATATTGAGTAATGAGTTAGTGACCTCATAAATGAAATATTTTTTTACCCAACTACGGCCAAGCCAAATTTGAAAGGCTGTTATGTATATGTATTAAAGGCAGTCTATGTATACAGTATGTATGTATGTTTGTTAAACTCCACCGTAGCGCCTAAACTACTGATCCGATTTTAATAAATGAGGTGTCAATAGATTCGTAATAATAGCCCGGCTTTATAATTTACGTAGTCGAGTTAAAGTCTTTAAAAATATATATTTCGCGTGCTGCGTGAGTTTACTGTTCAAACTATAATGTAGTGTATTTTTTTTAATATTAAACATCAAAAATGGTGCATATTGAAGCAGTTATAAAAAGTATATAATGTCAATGTCTTATTGACAGATGTCACACGCAAACTATCGAGATAATATATAATTGAGTTAGCCAAAAGGCTATGTATAGTGTAGACGTATCTGTGTTTATCTCTCTCATATGTATAAAATACGAAAATAAAGAAGATTATACATTAGTATTGCTGTATCATTGTTATCACCACTCTAACAATATAATAAGGCCATGCACGAACCAAGACGGCGAGCGCACAACACGAAATAATATATAGCAAATATTAGAATACAGATTTAGTGCCTATTCTAGGCATTTTTCCAGCTAGATTCTAATAAACTTTTTACTACGAAAACGGCGCTATCAACATTTTCCTATATTGCCCCACTATCTTATATCCTACAATGTTATGTTGATGAGTTACCTGCGCGGAGATGGGCACATCATAAACTCTTCACGGGTGATAGGGGTACATAACATTTTAATATGATATTATATCGACCTATGCATAGAACAAAGTTACATGTGACATTAAGCCAAATTGATTTTTACTAAATTAACTAAATTAATTATATAATATATAATTGTAATAAATTAACTCATTTAATATACTAGTAAAATCCGTTTTAATTAATTGTACGTACTTTCAAAAATAGAAATTGAACAAAGGTACATATTAATTTTGCCTTCAAAAAACAAAGCTTTATGGTAATATTAGGTATTACCTATGAAATTGCCGTTTTGTATGAAAAAATTTAAACGAATTTTTTTCATGTATTTTTTATTTGTATTAATCGAAGTAATCACCCATGCAATCAATGCATCTTTGCCAACGCAGTGGCAGTTTATTGATGCCCTTCTTAAAGAAATCAGCTGGACGGGAGGCAACAAATTCTTCAAAGGCATTTTGTACTGCCTCTCGGTCGGGTATTGATTTTTTTTTCCCGCCAAGAAGTTATCCAAATTCTGGAAAAAGTAGTAGTCTGTAGGCGCAAGGTCTGGTGAGTAGGGCGGATGACGGAGAGCTTCCCACCCCAGTTCTTGCAACTTGGAGACCGTCTGCTGTGTAGTATAAGGTCGCGCGTTGTCGTGCAGGAGCAGCGGAGACGAGCGATTGACCAATGCTGGTTGGAGATGTGCCAGCTTGTGTTCAGTTCTTCACAGTACACATCTGCAGTAATGCTCACCCCGTTTGGTACGAAGCTGTGATGAATCACACCGGCGCCAGACCACCAAACAGTGACCATCATTTTTCTAGGGGTATGTTTCTGTTTAGGGCATTGCTTAGGTGCTGAACCAGGATCCAACCAACTTGCTGAGCGCTTGCGGTTATCAAACAGGATCCATTTTTCATCGCAGGTAACAATGCGGTTCAAAATTCCTTCATTTGTGTGTCTGTTGAGCTGTGCAAGGAACGTCTCGACGCGTACTTCGCGCTGGCGATCATTGAGTTCGTGGGGCACCCATTTTTCAAGCTTTTTTACCTTGCCAATTTGACGCAAATGGACCGTCGTCGTCGAAAGCTGCTGCTAATTCAGCCGTAGATAGTGTATCATCAGCTTCCACAATCGCCTTTAATTCGTCATTGTTGACCAAAGTCTTCGGACGACCGCGAGGTTCATTTTTCAGGTCGAAATTTCCAGAACGGAAGCGAGCAAACCAATAACAGGTGGTGCGTTGTAGTGTTAGCTCCGTAAACGTCGTTGATCTGGCGTGCCGCTTGTGCCGCGTTGCTGCCACGACGGTACGCATATTCCATGATTACTCGAATTTTTAACGTATCCATGATGACGAAAAAGATTGAAATGCGATGAAAATGTAACAATAATCAATAAACAAATGGCTACTTTTAGAAAAGAATTCCATGTTTTTAAAATAAAATTAATTCGAAATTAGAATTCTTAGCCAAACAAATATTATTTTGATTTGAAATGGCCAGTACTGCAGAACGGCAATTTCATAGGTCTTTAACCTATTATGTGCATCGGAATCGGCGCGCGCGCTCTTCGCGCGGGGGGATTTCATATTCACTCGTGTATATGTTTTCTGGAACGACTCACGGGCGCGAATATTCTTATTGCGATAGATGTTGGACAAAGTTTAATTAAAATATTAGTTTAAAATATAAGTAACATGAAAGTACAGGCTCAAAACAAACATCATATCTTTTAAATAAAATAAAAATCAAGAAACTGATAAATTAAGTGAGTAAAACAAAGTTATATTTATATAGGACTGAAACTTTTCCCAAGAGTAAAGTTACATCTAGACATAGGACGTATGGTTTTCCGCTGTATATGGTTACATACAACCTAGACATACCTAAATAACAATATATATTAATCTAAAATATATTTTATTAGTAACTAAACATTACTTTAAACCTATTTACAAGATTATTTAAATATTCATCCGGCCAATCAGGAAAATGTTAGATCAAGAATTGACCAAGTCAATCTTCTTTTCGCTCTCCTGTAAAGTAAGGATTTTGCAGATATGACTTTGTTCTAAGCATAGGTCGATATCATGTACTTTGGAGCCAAGCCTTCAGTCTGCAGGGAACAAAAAACATAAGTCTGCTTACTGGTGACTGCATCTAGAGTAGTGCAGTCATCATAGGCTGGGACTATACGATACGGAATCTGTGAGGCCGTAGAAAATTCAAAGCATTGAAAATAGAACTCTGGACTAATAGGACCGCTGGATTTAGGATCATAATATACTCCCAGCCTTAGTCAGATAAATGTTTTTAACCGACTATGGCGAAGACAAAAGGAAGGGTAATGATTTTGGCAGTCGATGTATGTATGTTTGTTCCACCTCCGTGTGTGTGTTTGTCCGATTTTAACAAATGAGGCGTCAATAGATTTGTAACAATATTCCGGTTACAATGGCTATATAATTTACGTAGTCGGGTTATAGATTTTTATAAGAATTGTTTATTTATTAAAATAAATAAAGGGGTCAACCTAGGAATCGAGCGGAATAAGCTGAATGTTTGTACAAACCTTCACATTAGCATCACAAATGTTGTCTCAGAAGTCACAAATGCCGTCACGTGTAAATCATACCTTAGATATTCAAGGCACAAAAATCATTTGGGAATATCTCGTTATTTCTGCCTCCTATCGTCTTTGCATGTTGACCTTGAATAACTCGGGTATCTTACACGTTGGCATTTGTGATAACCTATTACTCCAACAACCAGTTCTTGTAGATTTATTGATAAAAATATTTATACAGTGTATGAGCTATACACTATTTTGCCCTTGTCTGATACGTCGGAAAAGTAGCTTGACAGACAATGACAAAACATTGTATAGCTTATAAAGTGTATAAAATATATTTTTATTAATAAGGGGGTTACAGTTCTTCCGTGCCCACATTATTCCACGAAAAGCTTCCACCACTCATTGACGAATTGATTTAGTCGATCCTTGTATGAAGAGGGTTTATGCAAATTATTCAAATAGGGGCCAGTGGCGAAGCGTGAGATCAGCGGAATAACGAAAACAACGATACTTTACTTTTATTGCAATTACCGCCATACATCTAAAACAAATTTTCTGAGCGCATTAGGCGCAAATTATTATTGTTTTGTTTTAGTATTGTAATTTTAAAAATTACAGATATATTATTAAAGTTATATTCATAAGGGAAGCCGACATGATGTCGAGTTATATATTAGGTCACAGAAAAATTGTAAATACCGTTACATTGTAATATAACTAGCGAGATAGATGCAAATGAAAAAATGACATGTTGTAAAAAGGCCAGGGTTCCTTTTTACAATTTGACGAGTTTCGGTTCTTTACATTATAATATAACGAACCGAAGGGGCTCATCCTTACTTTGGAAATCGTTGACCATTTTCAATTTTGTTTCAATCGCGCCTACGTTTTATGCTTTTCGTCTCGTTCACGTTTAGTATAATGACCAATAAAATTGGAGCTAATCTCCAACAATTAAGTTTATGACATTTAAGCTTGTTAATAATAATTTAGTAACGTTGATAATGGCTAACTCCATGACAATAACCGTGGATAGAATTTTTAGTAGAGAAAATATTTCGAATAAGCCAACACTTATAAGAAAACTAGTTTTAGCCCGCGGCTCCGCCCGCGTAAATACAGTACACATCCCACGAGCACGCTCGATTTTACGGGATAAAAAGTAGCCCATGTATTAATCTAGATTCTTGAGCCTTAACTTCTTCTATACTAAATTTCCTCAAAACCCGTTTGGTAAGATAGTTTTTGCGAGACAGTCATACAAATATCCATCCATACATCTCACAAACTCCTCACAAACTTTCACATTATCACCATCGAGTGATATGTGTCAGATTGCTTATTTACATATTTCGTCTCTGTCGCTCGATATAAAGTAAGCTATCCGACACTTATTAGAAGATTGTGAAACAGGCCCTTATAATAGTAGTAGGATTATGAAACTGATCAATATGAGTTGCTGGCTTTGTCTGATACGTTGGAAAGCCACCTGACAGACAAAGAAAGCAACCTTGATTAATCATGGATGAGCAACATGGATCAATCAATAAATTTAAAAAAGTAGTTAAAGAACGTTTGTGTACTAAAGCCTATTATAAAGTTAATGATTTTATTAATGATAGCACACCTTTGGAATGAGGTGGCCGCCTGCAAGGCTGCTTCAAAATTATATATATTATTATTGTACTCTTGTTATGTAGTTTTAGTCATAACATTGTTACATAATATGCCTTTTTCATATTTTTAAAAGAACAATGTTCCATCTTTTTGATAAAAGATGGCCCCGCGCGAGTTTCTTACGCCGGTTCTTCTCGCCGGGCTAGTTCCCGAACCGGTGGTAGGCATTATGTAGATTTGACGTTCAGGAAGTGTATAAAAATACCTATTTTGAATAAAAAAATTGACTTTGACTTCGACTTCGTGTCCGTGGCGGTAATATTTTTACTAATAAGGGAGTTTCGACTTTCGCTAAATTCTTATATTATTTTTGTGTACCTTATACGTACGCTCAACCGGTGAAGGCTGAAAATAAACAGATTAATATTACAACGGATTGAAATGAAAATCGAACGCCATGTTTCATTACGCGTCATAAAGCATGCCCTGTGGGTCCATGAACTTACTCTAACAGCTCCTGTACAATGTCAGGAAACGGCATGAGGTCAACATTGCCTATTACAAGTTCAACAACTTCGGACTTCAATTTATTCATGTTTTATTTTGTTTTTGTTTTTTCCTTAGAGTACCTCGCTCGCTAATCCGGACCGGACACTTGGGTGCACGTTGTAATCCGGACAGGCGATATGATCGCGCGGGGGAACGGGTAGGTCACAGGGAGTTAATAAATTAATATTCAATCATTTTGCACTCGACAAGATTTTTATTTATCACACTGTAATCTGCAGTGTAAGTTAATTTAGCGCCTTCTACATTGTAAAAATACACAAAAAAGTGTTTTATTCCTATTTAAATACATATTGCATACTTAAGTATAATCCGGAATTCCGATAATTCGGAAGGGACTCTGTTTTTTTTCCTATCCGGATTAGCGAGGCCCAGAGTAGGTAGTTAGAAGTAAAAAATGGTTGATACATTATAAAACACAACTGATCGTTAGGGTCAGCACACGCCGAAACGCGACACGGTGTGAACTTAGAAGTACAGAACTCCAAGTCTCGTCTTCAATTGAGACTCTCCATTTACTTTCAACAAATTATAAATGAATATCATCTTGATATATCATAAACTGTTTGGACCAATCAAAATGAGAGAATTTTTTTTACCATTGCTCGTAATAGCCCCACTGGAGAAATGGGTCGTCCCTTTGTAGTTTGTACGTCCAGGAGACAACATCCGTCAATGTCAACATCAGACCTCGAGGGACCGGATCAAAAATTTCACATCAACTCATCATAAATCCTTTTGTGCCTTTTTGTCTTTGTGCAAGACAAAGAACTTTAACCTGCATAAGACCCGTTAATGTTGACTCTTTTTGTAACATTGCAAGTCTAAGCTCCCACATTTGATAAATACTAACAAAATCCCGAACAAATAAAATGTAATTCCTGAATCCCTTCTTCCACTTTAGTAGAATAGTAACCAGGGACGAAAACAGAATTTGTTCTTTAAAGGAGTAGTTTTTATTTTTTATTTTGACAAATATAAGGTCGTATTTTACAAATAAGACGTAAATTGCATTATTGGAATAAAACATTTAAGTATTTAACCGGAATAGTCTTCTATTAACACCAGTTTCCTGACCTCTACAGTTCACAACGAGGCGTGACGCGCAAACGTGCATCTTCGTGCGTTGTGAATAAAGTTAAATTTTTTAATGGCTATCTTAAAAATGCATGCCGGGTCCTTTCTCGTCCGGTCACGGTGTGAACTAACCCCTACGCTAGATTTTACGCTTTTAGTAAAAAATAACCACCTGTCACCTGAAACTGCAGAAGCCAGTAGGCAAATTCCAGGAAAAACGATCACAACCACCTCAAAGGTATTCAATTAATGCCATTATTTTTAATTGCACTTGGCGGAATCCTTACAAGAGATAATCGTGTAGGGATGCTCTACTAAAACTGTCTGAAACCCGAGTGTAGGTATAAGTCCGTCATTAACGTGTATTATACTAATAACTATTAGTAAGAGTGCTATTAGTAACCCGTATAAAGGGTGGCACAGACAGCGAAGATACTATAATGTTTTATCTTAAGGTGCCTGCATATATAATCTGTGTAAATAATGTAGGTACTGTATTAAAGAAGATACTATAAAGATACTATACTATACTATACTGTAGGCGAAGATACTATAAATATTTATTGTTAAGATAAAATATCGCTTGCTATGCAGTTTGTATGAACTGTCGCAGACGACTGATACACTTTATATTTTCATATTACGTACTATATGAAATATATCCAGGCATCTTAATATAAAATATTATAGTATCTTCGCCGTCTGTAATGCTCCTACACCAGTCTTTTCCAAAGTGGGCGATAACGCCCCCTTGTGGGCGCTGGAGGCCTAGAGAGGGGCAGTAAGAGGTCCAGAAAAATTGTGGGGCGCTGATGTGATTTAAGGGGGTGATGGGTGATTTGAAACTTCAGCTACTTTTATTTTAAAACTCACTGAAATTAAAATCCTCCACAACACTACACAACATACATTTATTAGTTTATATTTGTATCCTATTTTATGTTATAAAATATATAAACTAAAAATATATTAAATATTTATTATTTTTAATGTGTTCACAACGCTATTTATATCTTAAGATATTTAGTAATAGGTATGAAACACTAAAAAGTCAATGTCAAAATCAAAAATTTTATTCAATATTGGTATTTTTATACACTTTCTGAACGTCGGTCTACATGATGCCTACCACCGTCTCGGAACTAACCCGGCGAAACGAAACGGCGTAAGAAACTCGCGCGGGGCCATCTTTTATCAAAAAGATGGAAAATTGTTCTTTTAAAAATATAAACAAGGTATATATATATAATATATAACAATGTTATGACTAAAACTACATAACAAAATATTCGTGTTTTCAAGTGTCGCAGGTGAGGTCCCCACCTCCGAAGACACGTATTAAAAATAGGTATATCTATTGTTGCGGCCAAGCTGAGGGGAACGAAATTTATTATAAATTTATATATTCACTTGCCGAACGCGGGATTTTTTATGTACCTACCTGATTTAGTATAAAATTGAAATTAGAAGGTTCAATTATAATTCATCAGGCATTATTATTGCTCTCTCTGGTAAGAAAAGTGTCGTTTAGAACATAGGTTTAAACTCTAGACGAGACGAATATGTTATTGAGGTTTTTAAGGTGAAAAAAATTTGTGAGGGGGAGGGGGGCTACAAAGTAACTGATTTTCAAAGTGCGCGTTAAACGGAATAAGTTTGCGAACCTCTGTCCTACACTAAAACATTGTAAGATCTATAATGAACATACACGTCATAATGTTTGTAGTTTGTAGGTGCCAGTGGCGTGGGGTTCCTACAAGTCCATTCCTATCGGCTTCACTTACCACTTACCTTCTAAAGACCCTCATCCAAATTCCTACCTATTATACAGGCTAGGGCTCCCCTATGATGGAGAACCAGTCTTCGCTCCTGGTAGGTTCTATGATCTATTCCGGATGGAGAACTTCATACTAGGTACATTGATACAGAAAAATACAGATACCTTGGCAAAAAAGAGTATGACGCGGTGATTGCAGGAACTAAAAATATTTTCGATTGTATCATCTTTTATCTTTGATAGATTGGAATGGTATATATAATTATTAAATTTTGTAAAATCACTTGAAACTTTGTTACAGTAAAGCTATTATGTATCGAATCTCGCGCGAATTGTCGCGTGACGTCACGATATAACCCGGCCATGATTATTCGAGTGGTTCACTTGATTAAAAAATCATGCATCAAACCTTGTCTCGAATAGAGTTGAAAATCGAAGTGTCGAATGTCGAGTTGTTATATATGACATTGACCTTAGGCATTCCAGCCATTTGTGTGTTCAATTTTCAGCTCTATTGTATTAGCACGGAGTTTTATTTTCAGCGCTCTGAATTGTCTTCGGCCTTCCGGATTCTGGATCATGTAGTCCCAGCCTCATTCTAAAATCTTAAGAGACGAAATCGGGAACAACAGCTACTAGTTACACGGATCGTAATGCTCATCAAAAGACATAGACGTTTAAGTTATAGACGAGGCATGTTGGTGAAAACTGTCCCAGAACGTGTAAATGGCCCAACTTTTGAATATTTTGGGGCCATTTAGACATATGAGATATGGTGAAATCAAGATGGCTAGCATTTGAAGTACGGTGAAAATCAAGATGGCGTAATTTTTTCTTGTATGAAGAATTGTTTTGTCAAATGTACGTCATAACTCATAGCCTAGCTAGTCCTGAAATATTTGTCAAAAGAACACTTCGATACTGCAGCACTAGTTTTAAAAGCACCACTTAGTTCATATTTATTACGAACATTAGTTTTTATGTAAGAAAACTAGTTTTTTTATTACTTTTATTATGACCATTCCTCCCATTACTTATTCTTATCGAAATTACATTGTAACAATATTACACTTGTATTCATCTGAAAGTGTATTTTGTGTTTTTATTAATGTGTCTGTCTCACTATTTCGATCACACGGGATAAGAGATTAATAATTATAATTTGAACCTCTCCAGTTGAACGCACATGTCAGCTGTGAGCAGTGAGCACTGACATGTGAATGCTAGAGGTTTTCCATATTGGGGAGACGACTACTGTATGCAGAATATTTAGTTTATATTACCACAGACTAGAAAATATATTATACTTACGTACAGAGAAACAGTATTCAAAAACGATCCGAATAGATCCAAATTTGATAATTTCGAGTCCCTTTTTTCAACGGCCCACAATTTTCCACTCAATCGTGGACACACGTATGCTTGTAGTAGTGCAATCAAATCGAAAGCTAACTATGTAGCTGTTTATCTGTTCGACTTACTTATGTGGTATTACTAGTAGATTAACGTAAAAAATATAATATTTTATGTGTAGTTTAGTAATTAGAGACAATTAAAAAATACAAAAAAGTTTCAATATTTGCTAAATTAGTAAAAAAAACCTACATCATTAGTAAACACTTACATCAAATGTAACAAAAACATTCATTATGGTAAATATGAACTTAAAAGTACAAATTTCGGAGATATTTACAAATATGTTCCTGCGGCTGTATACTTCATACACTTTTACCTAGGCGTGACGTCACAGTTACGTACGACTTTTGTATAGAGCGTTTACACGAGACTTGTAAACAAATCGCTGTACCTATGACAATATTGTTTTCTAGTATACTGTTGCTTCTGAGAAGCTACTCATATTTAAGAATACTAATCATTTGTGCAATAAAAAAAGATGTCGTCTAGCATATTCCACACAAAAAATTACAAAAGGCACGTCCGGTGCTGACCATAGACGTATTATAATAACTGAGGACAACTACATCTTACAAGGCATGTCAAACACTAGCCAGTTTATCTCGGGATAAACTGGCTAGTTATCCCGAGATAAACTGGCTAAACTCGGGACAAGGACAGTGTTCCTGTGGGATACTGTAGTAACGCGGGTGGAGCAGCGGGCAAAAGCTAGTCTAGTAAAAATGACATTTACCATTGTACCCTGTATTTCACAATCGGATGTCTCCGCCATTGTATAGTTTTGGGACAAGGTGGTTTCTTTCTAATTGTATCACAAGGTTTCGCACTCACGCCTAACACCTATTTTTCACATAATGCCGATTCTAAATTACCGCCAGGCAACAGGTACTTTGTACATTTTTCTGTGGTTTTTTTTTAATTAATAAGTAGCTGGCATAATTGAAAAACTTATTGTCTATTCGTCTAAAAGAAACACTGCAATTTTATTGAATTAAAAAATTTCGAGTACCCCCGAATTGTCAAGCAATGAAATGAATTATTACAGCTAAGAACACTCTCGAAATACTCTCGATCATGTCAGCTTCCAAACAAAAAGCTAGATCAAAATCGGTTCATCCGTTCGGGTTCACAAGTTTAGGTTACCATACATATATAATACATACATACATGGGTATTACACAAAATACCTATAAGTAATAATGTGTAAACGTACAATGATTGGTTTAAATGTTTTTTGCTAAATATTTGGTTTAAAAATAATATATTAAGCATATGAGATGATGTTCAGGTGTCATGTTTATATTTGTATAAAAAATGATATATTTTTCCGTAACGTCAACTGTTTTGGACGATCGCCGTGGTTGATAACTAGCGAGAGATGGCCATGCGTCTCACACATAGACGTATATGTTATAGTCGAGGCAATTTGAGGCAAAAAGTGTCTCCAATTAAAGGCCCCCAATTTTAAGATTTTTGGGGATATTTTGACATTTGAAGTATGGTAAAAACAAGATGGCTGCCATTTGAAGTAAGATGAACTTAGATGGCGTAACTTTTTACTGTATGAAGATTTGTTCTGTCAAATGTAGCTACGTCATAGCCTATCTTGAGTTTTGAAATCTTTGGTCTCACATATTATGTCATGATAATTTAAGGAGAACAAATCTTGTACATCATTGTTTGGAGTTTAAATGAGTTGGACATGAATACCGATTGTAGAGAGAGCTCTCGGTTAAGAAATAATTTCGCAACCTACCGCAAGACTGCGAATATGTGTGACTGACAAGCCGTTATGTGTGCGAGCATTGTGAGAGCGACACACGAGATAAACGTTTAAAAATACAACAAAGAATGTAGTGTCAATGCCAACGTAAGGATGTGAGTGTGACACATTTCGGTTCCCATTCAATGTCACTCACTCACTAGATCGGTAGTTGACAACCGGTGGGGCGTTTCCCCCCCACCCAGCAGGGCGAGGTGAGATATCAGGGGGGGGGGGGGGGGAATGGCAAAACACAAATTAAACATAGGTATTTTTATCACAAATTCATTTTTTTTAAATAAAAAATATTCATAACCGAGGGAGGCTATAATCCGAGAGCTAGTACCAATTTTAGAGCAGGTATTTGAGAGAACCTTGGAGAGAACTTGACCTATACCTCGCCCATTATACCCCAACACGAAAATTTAATAATAATAATATCTATGGACGCTTTCACACTACGTCAATCTAGTCCCGTGGTAAGTTATCGAAGAACTTGTGTTACGCCACCAGAGAACGGAAATATATTTAATACTCTTTATACCGTACTTATATTTAAGATTTTTTTTATAAAATATTAATATGTAACATCCATGACCCAGGAACACAGAAAAACTTTTTGTTCCTTTCGGCGGGATTCGAACCCGCGACCCCCGGCTTGAGCACCAACGTGCTCAACTACTGAGCCACAGAGGTCGTCACGCCTCTTTTCTGTGAGGTCGTGATATCTTGACTATCGAGTTCACCCATTCCTGCCGAAACATTACTCTACCACAGCATGTATAT